>CAJHNH020001703.1:0-148599 GCA_905116865.2 Candidula unifasciata
ATCTCCCCCAGCTATGTTCTGTAAATTGAAACATTCACCAGCTATGTCTGTAAATTAAAACATCTCACAGCACGTTCTGTAAATTAAAAAATAGCACCCGCATGTTCGAATCAAACATTCCCCAGCTATGAACTGTAAATGAAAAAGCTCCCAGATATGAACTGTAAATGAAAACCATTCATAAGCTATGTTCTGTAAAGTGAAACATTCACAGCTATGTTCTCGTAAATTAAAAAACATTAACATGCTATGGTTCTGTAAATTAAACATCTCACCAGCTATGTTCTGTAAATTAAAACATCTCACACCAGCTTTTTTTTTAAATGTTCTGTATTGAACTCTGCATCAACTATGTTTGACCTGCAGTGTCGCTACCTCTCTTGTCATGGCCTCAGCTGTTTGGCCTGGAAACTGCTGTAGACTGTATGACACAAACACACACACCCAGACCACCACCCACCTAAACCCCGCCCACACCATGATGGTTTGTCCACTTGTTGTTTGCAGGAAGATCTCGTTTTGCAAAACCTCGGAGTGGAACTCACTGCCTGGTGCCAGTCGCTTTGACGTCCGACAGGGAGAACTTGGTCCGATGGGCTCAACACTCTAATCTAACTCTCTCTCTCTCTGTCTACAATCAAACATCATTGTAATTATCATATTGATCACCATGTCATTGCCATCAATCATAATCCCTAAGAGTAATTATCAGTACTACAAATTCACAAGCTTTTTAATTTTTGAACAGAACCCTCATTAACTATACTATATCCTTATTACTGACTATACATAGCTTAGTACTCAAAATGAATATCAAACTAGACTTGTTAGGTTGACAGGTAGCAAGCAACACATATATGTCACAGGATTTCTCAAAGTCATCAATGGGAACAAAAACATAAATCCATTTACTCAAATGAAAAAATGTGGTTTGTTTATTAAGCGTGAGGTCAATGGGCAGCCCATTCTACAAGCTTGACGATTAAGTGGTTCAAGAGTTAACTGGCCTCAATATTATATGCCAGTTTTGTTGTTTTTTTTTTTTTTTTTACATTCTTTCATGTGCTTACAATATTATTGATAATGACTGTTCTGACTGGGGTTTGTCAAAACCTTTGTTACTTTGCAAGGAAAATATCACGCAGTAACTCTGGCGGAACCTAAACACAGCCATTTATTACTGTCTTCTAAATACAGGTACATGATGCAGATGATACTTTAACATAAGGACAGCCTCTACACTGTCTCCCATGACAGGTACATGATGGCAGTGATAACTTCAACATGAGACAGCCCTATACTGTCTCACATGACAGGTACATCATGCAGTGATTATACATTACATCAAGCCTCTATTAGACAGCAGGTACTCTATGCACTGTCTCAACATGGACGCGACACTGGTACATCATGCAGTTGATACTTTCACATGAGACAGCCTCTATTACTGTCTCACATGACAGGCACATAAAGCAGTGATTACTTCAAACATGAGAGAGACTCTATACTGTCCTCACATCACAGGTACATCATGCAGTGATACTTCAACATGAGAGAGCCTCTATACATTGTCTCACATGACAGGCCTATCAAGCAGTGATACTTGGCAACGTGAGAGAGCCTTCCCTATACTGTCGTCACATGACAGGGGCACATAAAGCAGTGATACTTCAACATGAGAGAGCTCTCTATACTGTCTCACATGACAGGAATCAGTATAAAGCAGTGATACTTCAACATAAGAGAGCCTCTATACTGGTCTCATACATCACAGGTACATCATGCAATGATAAACTTCAACATAAGAGAGCCTCTATACTGTCCTCACATCACAGGTACAATCATGCAGTGATAGTTGTCAACATAAGAGAGCCTCTTATACTGTCTCACATCTACAGGTACATCATGCAATGATACTTCAACATGAGAGAGCCTCTAGATAACTGTCTAACATGACAGGTACATGATGCTGTAATACTTCAACATGAGAGAGCCTCTGTATACTGTCTTAACATGGACAGGTAATGATGCATGTAATGCTTCAACATGAGAGAGCCTCTATAGTACTGTCTCACATGACAGGTTACATGATTGCAGTGAATACTTCAACATGAGAGAGCCTCTTATTAATGGTCTCACATGATCAGGTTACATCATGCAGTGATAACTTCAACATGAGAGAGCATCACATACTGTCTTCACATGACAGGTACCTCATGCAATGATACTTCAACATGAGAGAGCCTCTATACTGTGCTCAAATGAACAGGACATGATGCATGTAATACTTCAACATGAGAGAGCCTCTTATAGCGGTCTCACATGACAAGTGCACATGATGCAGGATACTTCAACCATGAGAGAGAGCCTCTATAATGTCTCACATGACAGGTACATGGATTGCTGTAATACTTTAACATGAGGAGGAGCCTCTATACTGTCTCACATAAAGGGCACATGATGCAGTGATACTTCACATGATAGAGCCTCTCATAATGTCTCACATGACAGGTACATGATGCTTGTGATACTTCAACATTGGATAGCCTCTATACTGTCTCACATGACAGGAAAACATATGATGCAGTGATACTTCAACATGAGAGAGCCTCTATAATGGTCTCACTATGACAGGTACATGATGCTGTAATACTTTAACATGAGAGAGCCTCTGTACTGTCTTCACATGACAGGCACATGATGCAGGATACTTCACACATGATAGAGCCTCTATACTGTCTTCACATGGCAGGTACATCATGCAATTCGCTTCAACAGAGAGAGCCTCTATACTGTCTTACATAGACAGGTACTGATGCAAGTGATACTTCAACATGAGACAGCTCTCTATACTGTCTCACTGGCGGTACATCATGCAGCGATACTTCAACATGAGAGAGCCTCTATACTGTCCTTACATGACAGGTTACATCATGCAGTGATACTTCACATGAGAGTAGACCTTCTGTACTGTCTCACATGACAGGTACATCATGCCGTGATACTTCAACATGAGACAGCCTCTATACTGTCTCACATGACAGGTACATCATGCAGTGATAGTCTTCAACATAAGAGAGCCTCCATACTGTCTCACATGACAGGTACATGAATTCTTCAGTGATACTGTCAACATGAGACAGGTAAGTGCTGTGATACCTCTATACTGTCTCACATGACAGGTACATCATGCAGTAATCCTTCATCATGAGACAGCCTCTATACTTCTCACTGCCAGATAGCCTCATGCAGTAATATGTCAACATGAGAGAGCCTCTTATACTGTCTCACATGACAGGCACATGATGCAGTGATACTTCAACATGAGAGAGCCTCTATAATGTCTCACATGACAGGTACATGATGCTGTAATACTTTAACATGAGAGAGCCTCTATACTGTCTCACATGACAGGCACATGATGCAGTGATACTTCAACATGATAGAGCCTCTATAATGTCTCACATGACAGGTACATCATGCAATGATACTTCAACATGAGAGAGCCTCTATACTGTCTCACATGACAGGTACATGATGCAGTGATACTTCAACATGAGACAGCCTCTATACTGTCTCACATGACAGGTACATCATGCAGTGATACTTCAACATGAGAGAGCCTCTATACTGTCTTACATGACAGGTACATCATGCAGTGATACTTCAACATGAGAGAGCCTCTATACTGTCTCACATGACAGGTACATCATGCCGTGATACTTCAACATGAGACAGCCTCTATACTGTCTCACATGACAGGTACATGATGCTGTGATACTTCAACATAAGAGAGCCTCCATACTGTCTCACATGACAGGTACATCATGCAGTGATACTTCAACATGAGACAGCCTCTATACTGTCTCACATGACAGGTACATCATGCAGTGATACTTCAACATAAGACAGCCTCTATACTGTCTCACATGACAGGTACATCATGCAGTGATACTTCAACATGAGAGAGCCTCTACACTGTCTCACATGACAGGTACATGATGCAATGATACTTCAACATGAGAGAGCCTCTACACTGTCTCACATGACAGGTACATCATGCAGTGATACTTCAACATAAGAGAGCCTCTATACTGTCTCACATGAGAGGTACATAATGCAGTGATACTTCAACATGAGACAGCCTCTATACTGTCTGACATGACAGGTACATCATGCAGTGATACTTCAACATGAGAGAGCCTCTATACTGTCTCACATGACAGGTACATCATGCAGTGATACTTCAACATGAGAGAGCCTCTATACTGTCTCACATGACAGGCACATGATGCAGTGATACTTCAACATGAGAGAGCCTCTATACTGTCTCACATGACAGGTACATCATGCAATGATACTTCAACATGAGAGAGCCTCTATACTGTCTCACATGACAGGTACATCATGCAGTGATACTTCAACATGAGAGAGCCTCTACACTGTCTCACATGACAGGTACATGATGCAATGATACTTCAACATGAGAGAGCCTCTACACTGTCTCACATGACAGGTACATCATGCAGTGATACTTCAACATAAGAGAGCCTCTATACTGTCTCACATGAGAGGTACATAATGCAGTGATACTTCAACATGAGACAGCCTCTATACTGTCTCACATGACAGGTACATCATGCAGTGCCTGTGCTTCAACATAAGAGAGCCTCTATACTGTCCTCACATGGACAGGTACATCATGCAGTGATACTTCAACATGAGAGAGCCTCTATACTGTCTCACATGACAGGCACATGATGCAGTGATACTTTCAACATGAGAGAGCCTCTATACTGTCTCACATGACAGGTACATCATGCAATGATACTTAAAACATGAGAGAGCCCTCTATACTGTCTCACATGACAGGTACATTCATGCAGTGATACTTCAACATGAGAGAGCCTCTATACTGTCTCACATGACAGGTACATCAATGCAGTGATACTTTAACATGAGACAGCCTCTATACCTTTTTTTTTTCTTCGCCAGCCGTAAAACTCTGGCAAAAAGTTCTGGATGTTTATCTTCCCTTGGGCTACAGTCCTGTTCCAGAACCTTAGTGTTGTTGTGTGCGCATCCATTTTTACAGATCTGACTTATTTTATGCAGACTGCTGGTTCCTATTTCTCTCAGCCGACGAACTACTTTCAAAGGAATCTCCCAATTAGTCGACTTTTAAAACATGCTTTTGGGTAGGCAGTGGGTCTATTCTTGTTTTTTCCTATAAACAGAACCCTGGGACCCACAGAGTACTCTAAACTGACACATCACCAGATAAATCCCACACAGATTAATTCCCCTCTGCTTTAAGAATGAGAGGCTTGTTGACTTATGTGAACCCTGACTTGCCCCAGTCTATCTACTGACATTGACACTGACTCAGCCTTGTGTCTACTGAAGTACAATCTTCCCTGTTTGTCTAACTTACACACACACCCTCTCTATCTCACCCACACATACACACATTTTTTTCTGTATGCTTTTTTTTTGAAGTGTTATATATATGTTGAAATGTTATATATATATATATGTTTACTCCCATCACCATACCTACGTTTGTACCTGTCTTCATGTGATGCCCTCCAGTTGTCTGTTGTTGCCTGCACCTTGTTACTGTCTACCTGAGTTCTCACCTTCTATCAGCCAGTCAATGAAGTAGATATCAGATCATCATAGCCTCTACCAGCCACCAGTAACCTTGACCTCATTCCATCAACTCTATACTAAACTAGATGAACAGTGCATAAATGCCTTTGAATACAAATGTTATAGCCGGGTTCTAAGAATATCATGGGTGAAGAAAGGAACAAATGCATCCATACTTCAAGAACTGAATACTGAAGAATTTTGGCCATTAAAGATGATAAAACACAGAAAATAGAAATGTTTTGGTCACTTGAAACGTCACAAAAGTTTGAAGAGAACAATAATGCCTGGGAAGAAAGGAAGAGGAAGAGGAAGACCAAAGAGAAGATGGGTTCAGGATGTGGGCAGATGCTCTCAAGATGGGTGTATCGGACGCGGAACATCTTGCTTCTGATCAAGAAGTTTTCTGGAGAGTTGTTATGGAATCAAGGTTTTGCAAAGGACATGTTACTGATTGACTGACTGACTGACTGACTGACTGACTGACTGACTGACTGACTGACTGACTGACTGACTACACAGAAACTATCCTTGACTACTGGTGTCTACAGATGTCTTGTCTAAGCTGCTGGTACCAATATGTGTGGCATGATCATGTAGTTGCTGGTCTTATCTGTCCGCCAACTTTTCTGTATGCATACATATGAACATAACTAGATTCCTGTAATTCCCTACATATGTTTTTGTTGTATGTCCTTGTATCTGTGAATAACTTTATACATTTATCATTTTGCAGTATCATATTAATTTATTGAAACTTTTCCATTGCCTGATACACTGAGAAACTCCATCCTGATTTATTTCTCATGCAGCGTAGATCCTTCTGCGTACACTGCTGGATAATCAACCCCGGCATGACGATCTGTCAGCTGTTGACATGTGCTGATCTTCCCTCCGAAAACACCATTCTTTGAACTCAAAATATCTGTGTGAAATAAACAACACACACACACACAATCTGGCAACAAAACAAAGCTATAGTTTAACCTTTCTTGCTCTGAGTAGGGAGAATATAAACAGCCTCTCATTTAATGGAAAACAAGCAGACACTTTAAAAACAAACAGATTGAAGAGTACTTTCCATTTTATATAATGCCAGGTTTTTATTTCTGATTTCTTTTCTGCTTTGTTTAAGTTCAGATGGAATCTTAATCATTCAGAAATGTCGAAGTGGTTTGGTGCAGATGGGTTTTCTTTTTTTCACGTGAGGTGTTTTTAACTGAAGCTCCCCCTTGTCTGCAGATTTCTTTATCACAAACACTGAAACAGTGTGTACATCAAATGTAGAGACATGCTTGACAAACTGAAAGTTTTATTATTTTACAGTTTAATAGTATTTACAGACATTTTTTTTTTACACCTAAGCTGCATGCAGGCTGGCATAGGTTGTCCCTAGCTAGCAAGTTTCTTGTTTGTTTCCTGGTGCCTGCAGCAGACCGGGCATCAGTGACCCTGACTATACAATCTTGTATGTAAATGGATATTTTAACGACAGGGGTGCGGCTTGAATTTGTGGCTCAGTAGTTTTAACTGGTGGCATATATCTTTCTTTGAATTTGTGGCTCAGTAGTTTTAACTGGTAGCATATATCTTTCTTTGAATTCGCCCCCCCCCCCCTCTCTTGCCTGGCACTTTGCCACTCTAATACCTCACCTGGTATGTCCCATACATTTCATTTGCCCTTTTCTCATGGTTATGATAAGTGATTACATAACGTTGCCCTTTGCATCCCAGACTAGTTTCCATGGCGAAGTAGTCAAGCCATTTGCCTTGCTCTCTGAAGGCTGAGGTTTGTTTCATGGCTGCATCATTCTGTTCATGAGTGCAATTTTACGGCGACACCTAGCGATCATCATCAGAGCTGCGGAGTTCGTGCTTTGTGCGATGCTATTGGCAGGTGGTTAGCCTTTCTGCGGAGGGAGACTGAGCCATATGAGATAAAACCCAGTGCAATGTCATTGATCCTTTTCACTTTAACATTCACTTTTTAATTAGTTTAATGTTTCACCAGGTACTCTAACACCTTTTTTTTATAAAGTTTCAACTAGCAAGTATACTGGAAATCACATATCTCTCATGGTGTTCCACATTTCTGACATTGAACAAAGCCACTATTGAAGTCTCTAAAACTAGTATACTCTGAACTTTTCAGGCATGGTTCTCATACTGAAGGCATGGTCCTTAATTTGGCTGGCCTGAAAACCTGCCTGTACCTATTGAATATCCTATTTTAACTTTCTGCCCATCCTGTTTACATTTGCAAGGGACATAATGCTAGTAAGCCTTTTTGTGATAGTTGTGGCAAAGTTTAGCACAATATTTTTTTTGGGGTGGGAGGGTGGGGGTGGGGAGGGGGATGGATACATATTATACTCTTCAGTGTTTTGGATCAAACGGCTCATTTCCAGATTTTCACGCATACTAAATAACAGATATAGACATGGCTTCTTAACCTGTGTGGATTAGTTCTGCCATATATCATTACAGCCTGGTGATTTCTCTTTGTTCAGATTTTGTACTGTCAGAACTGACACTAGTTTCTGTGTTTCCATTGCCATGTTTTGATTTTCCTGGTTCTAGTTTGGTCCTGGCATTTATCATCACCATATTCTTGTCCATGCTTACCTTGGTTCAGTGTACACAAAACACACCATTCTCAAGGCTTTCAGACAGTGGTATGAGAGTCGCACTATGGAAGAGATTGACACCTGACCACCAAATAATATTTCCAAAGTTGGCAGTGGGTACATCGACCACCCTGCAATATAAGAGATGAAACAATTGTTGTGCTCATTATATATCTTTCATGATCAGAAAGTCATAAATGAATGCACCGTAACACCTGTGTAACAATTGCCTAACCTTGTTTGCTGTCTCCAGGTGACTGTTGGCTGCTAGCTGCTGTAGCGTCCTTGACCTGCAATGAGAAGCTCTTCAATTTTGTGGTGGATCCCCACCAGTCCTTCACCAACAACTACTGCGGCATTTTTAAGTTAGTTTCCTTTTTGTTTTGTTGGACATAAAGTCATGTACAGAGCAGGAATACTTACTTATCTAGTCTCTAACTTGACCTTACAGTGTATGAATATTTATCTAGTCTCTGGTTGACTTTACTTTACAAAGCATGAATAATTCTCTAGTCTCCAACTGACTTTAGATTATTTTCTATGGTTTCACCTTACAACTCACAACAGAAGTTCCATATTTCAAACATGCTATTGTCCTGTAGCAGTGGGGCCCCACAGAAAGGAGTCAGACCAGTGACAATTGCTGCAACAAGCACAACTGTCACAGCTATCCCAGCAACCAGAACTGTCACAGCTATCCCAACAAGCAGAACTGTCACAGCTACCCCAACAAGCAGAACTGTCACAGCTATGCCAACAAGCAGAACTGTCACAACTATCCAACAAGCAGAACAATCACAGCTATCCCAACAAGCAGAACTGTCACAGCTATCCAACAAGCAGAACTGTCACAGCTATCCCAACAAGCAGAACTGTCACAGCTATCCAACAAGCAGAACTGTCACAGCTATCCCAACAAGCAGAACTGTCACAGCTATCCAACAAGCAGAACTGTCACAGCTATCCCAACAAGCAGAACTGTCACAGCTATCCCAACAAGCAGAACTGTCACAGCTATCCCAACAAGCAGAACTGTCACAGCTATCCCAACAAGCAGAACTGTCACAGCTATCCAACAAGCAGAACTGTCACAGCTATCCCAACAAGCAGAACTGTCACAGCTATCCAACAAGCAGAACTGTCACAGCTATCCCAACAAGCAGAACTGTCACAGCTATCCCAACAAGCAGAACTGTCACAGCTATCCCAACAAGCAGAACAATCACAGCTATCCCAACAAGCAGAACTGTCACAACTATCCCAACAAGCAGAACTGTCACAGCTATCCAACAAGCAGAACTGTCACAGCTATCCCAACAAGCAGAACTGTCACAGCTATCCAACAAGCAGAACTGTCACAGCTATCCAACAAGCAGAACAATCACAGCTATCCCAACAAGCAAAACTGTCACAGCTATCCAACAAGCAGAACTGTCACAACTATCCCAACAAGCAGAACAGTCACAGCTATCCAACAAGCAGAACAGTCACAGCTATCCAACAAGCAGAACTGTCACAACTATCCCAACAAGCAGAACAGTCACAGCTATCCAACAAGCAGAACTGTCACAGCTATCCCAACAAGCAGAACAATCACAGCTATCCCAACAAGCAGAACAATCACAGCTATCCAACAAGCAGAACAATCACAGCTATCCAACAAGCAGAACAATCACAGCTATCCCAACAAGCAGAACAATCACAGCTATCCAACAAGCAGAACAATCACAGCTATCCAACAAGCAGAACTGTCACAGCTATCCCAACAAGCAGAACTGTCACAGCTATCCCAACAAGCAGAACTGTCACAACTATCCCAACAAGCAGAACAGTCACAGCTATCCAACAAGCAGAACTGTCACAGCTATCCCAACAAGCAGAACTGTCACAGCTATCCAACAAGCAGAACAGTCACAGCTATCCAACAAGCAGAACAATCACAGCTATCCAACAAGCAGAACAATCACAGCTATCCAACAAGCAGAACTGTCACAGCTATCCCAACAAGCAGAACTGTCACAACTATCCCAACAAGCAGAACAGTCACAGCTATCCCAACAAGCAGAACTGTCACAGCTATCCCAACAAGCAGAACAGTCACAGCTATCCCAACAAGCAGAACTGTCACAGCTATCCCAACAAGCAGAACAGTCACAGCTATCCCAACAAGCAGAACTGTCACAGCTATCCAACAAGCAGAACAGTCACAGCTATCCAACAAGCAGAACTGTCACAACTATCCCAACAAGCAGAACAGTCACAGCTATCCAACAAGCAGAACTGTCACAGCTATCCCAACAAGCAGAACAGTCACAGCTATCCCAACAAGCAGAACTGTCACAGCTATCCCAACAAGCAGAACAATCACAGCTATCCCAACAAGCAGAACAGTCACAGCTATCCAACAAGCAGAACAGTCACAGCTATCCAACAAGCAGAACTGTCACAACTATCCCAACAAGCAGAACAGTCACAGCTATCCAACAAGCAGAACTGTCACAGCTATCCCAACAAGCAGAACAATCACAGCTATCCCAACAAGCAGAACAATCACAGCTATCCAACAAGCAGAACAATCACAGCTATTCCAACAAGCAGAACTGTCACAGCTATCCAACAAGCAGAACAGTCACAGCTATCCAACAAGCAGAACAATCACAGCTATCCAACAAGCAGAACAATCACAGCTATCCAACAAGCAGAACTGTCACAGCTATCCCAACAAGCAGAACTGTCACAACTATCCCAACAAGCAGAACAGTCACAGCTATCCCAACAAGCAGAACTGTCACAGCTATCCCAACAAGCAGAACAGTCACAGCTATCCCAACAAGCAGAACTGTCACAGCTATCCCAACAAGCAGAACAATCACAGCTATCCCAACAAGCAGAACTGTCACAGCTATCCCAACAAGCAGAACAGTCACAGCTATATCCCAACAAGCAGAACTGTCACAGCTATCCCAACAAGCAGAACAGTCACAGCTATCCCAACAAGCAGAACTGTCACAGCTATCCCAACAAGCAGAACAATCACAGCTATCCCAACAAGCAGAACTGTCACAGCTATCCCAACCAGCAGAACTGTCACAGCTATCCCAAAAAGTAGAACTGTCACAGCTATCCCAACAAGCAGAACTGTCACAGCTATCCAACAAGCAGAACTGTCACAACTATCCAACAAGCAGAACAGTCACAGCTATCCAACAAGCAGAACAGTCACAGCTATCCAACAAGCAGAACTGTCACAACTATCCCAACAAGCAGAACAGTCACAGCTATCCAACAAGCAGAACTGTCACAGCTATCCCAACAAGCAGAACAATCACAGCTATCCCAACAAGCAGAACAATCACAGCTATCCAACAAGCAGAACAATCACAGCTATCCAACAAGCAGAACTGTCACAACTATCCCAACAAGCAGAACAGTCACAGCTATCCAACAAGCAGAACTGTCACAGCTATCCCAACAAGCAGAACTGTCACAGCTATCCAACAAGCAGAACAGTCACAGCTATCCAACAAGCAGAACAATCACAGCTATCCAACAAGCAGAACAATCACAGCTATCCAACAAGCAGAACTGTCACAGCTATCCCAACAAGCAGAACTGTCACAACTATCCCAACAAGCAGAACAGTCACAGCTATCCCAACAAGCAGAACTGTCACAGCTATCCCAACAAGCAGAACAGTCACAGCTATCCCAACAAGCAGAACTGTCACAGCTATCCCAACAAGCAGAACAATCACAGCTATCCCAACAAGCAGAACTGTCACAGCTATCCCAACAAGCAGAACAGTCACAGCTATCCCAACAAGCAGAACTGTCACAGCTATCCCAACAAGCAGAACAGTCACAGCTATCCCAACAAGCAGAACTGTCACAGCTATCCCAACAAGCAGAACAATCACAGCTATCCCAACAAGCAGAACTGTCACAGCTATCCCAACCAGCAGAACTGTCACAGCTATCCCAAAAAGTAGAACTGTCACAGCTATCCCAACAAGCAGAACAGTCACAGCTATCCCAACAAGCAGAACTGTCACAGCTATCCCAACAAGCAAAACAGTCACAGCTATCCCAACAAGCAGAACTGTCACAGCTATCCCAACCAGCAGAACTGTCACAGCTATCCCAAAAAGTAGAACTGTCACAGCTATCCCAACAAGCAGAACAGTCACAGCTATCCCAACAAGCAGAACAGTCACAGCTATCCCAACAAGCAGAACTGTCACAGCTATCCCAACCAGCAGAACAGTCACAGCTATCCCAACAAGCAGAACTGTCACAGCTATCCCAACAAGCAGAACTGTCACAGCTATCCCAACAAGCAGAACTGTCACAGCTATCCCAGCAAGCAGAATACTTCTTCATGATAAAAAAGTTACACAGTGCTGAAATATGATTTTTGAAAATATATGGAAGCAATTTGACAAGAGAACAAAAGGATTTCTCCAAATAATCAGTGGCATGTCATTAAAGCAAATGCTACCTGATAGACAGATACCTGGGTTCTTTATGGATAGACAAATTGTTCAAACAATGGGTAAGCTTTTTGATGGTGATAAGGATTGCTGACTGAAAGATAAATATTTATCTGTAATCTTTCTGTAGTTTATTTTTTACCTGTCTGCTGTATACCAGGCTGTTTCAGTAAATCTCTGACCTGTCTGCTGTATACCAGGCTGTTTCAGTAAATCTCTTACCTGTCTGCTGTATACTAGGCTGTATACTGGGCTCTGACCTGTCTGCTGTATTGATATTTATTATTTTCATGTTTCTGTGCCATCACCGACAGCTGACTGCGAAGTTTTGTTTGTTAAACCAGGTTCAACTTCTGGCATCAGGGAGAGTGGCAGGAGATTGTCGTGGATGACCGACTGCCTACCTACCGCAACCAGCTGGTCTTCATGCACTCCACGGAGAAAAATGAATTCTGGAGTGCCCTGCTGGAGAAAGCATATGCCAAGTAAGTTGCTTCTCTGTATATTGTCATAATTTTTGTGGCCTCTGTTATCGTTCCCAAGATAAGTGGCCTAATAAAAAAGCTTCCTGTGTGAAGCTTGTGTAATAGCTTCATTACCACTGAAAGTTGTGGTTAGTTGGGAACCCAGTCCCATTGTGGGTTTCAGGGCCCCATTGTGGGTGGGGGGGGGGGGGGGGGGTACAAGAGAATAGACCCACTGCCCCTTAAAAAAGCATGGCATGTGCATCTGCCTGTGAAGTTAGCAACCAACAGTCTGCATGCAAACAAATAAGCCAGATCAGTAAAATGGATGTGAATGCAAAACAAGTCTGGAATAAGACTAAAATTCAGAAGTGGATGAACAACCAGAACTTTCTTCCTAAATTTACAGATCGCAATAAACACAGCGAAGATAAAGAAGAAGAGAATCCAGTCACAGCACTCAAAACATTCCCATAAATGTTCTATCCACATCTTCAGCAGCCAGTGCAGAGTTACAATATTTAGTGTCATTGTACATCTTGTTTCACAAGTTTGCAGTCTAATTACTCTGACATGGTTTCATAATCATCACCACAAGGATTAATATGGGCCTCATACCATCTTCTGAGTATGCCTGAGCAGCATGTTGGAGACTTACTTTATTTTGTGTGTGGCATCAGTGATTCTCAAATTGTTTCAGGCTGATGGGCTCCTATGAATCCCTGAAAGGTGGCAGCACCAGCGAGGCCATGGAGGACTTCACTGGTGGTGTGACTGAGATGTTTGATCTGAAGGAGGCTCCACCAAACTTGTTGAACATCATGCTAAAGGCTTACCAGCGTGGCTCACTGATGGGCTGCAGCATTGACGTAAGTGTCAAACATTTGCCTGCCTTGTTTATATTTAGCCAAAGTCAGATTTGTATTTAAGCAACTACAGAGCAACTTCAGTTTTGTGGCTGAACGATTCTTGTCCTTGTGACAACTGCACCAGTTTAGTTTGTTCCCTCAGATTAGCGTCTCAGATTTGTTGTAATAAAAAAAAAAAAAGTAAAGATCCCTTTTCACGCCTTTTGGCGCATCGGGCATATGGGCAGAGCGTCCCATATTTTTACAGACCATCAGCACTTTGTGGGTAATGTGGTCAGCATTACGCCGGCTGTCTTTACTTTCCCAGGACAGCCCATCCTGGTACCCATTTTAGGCTGGGTCGACCTGCGACGTCCCATACCACTACAAAAATCCACGCAGCCTGCAGTGGGTTTCGATCGCGGTATGCTGGCTCACGAGTCGGACTCGCAACGCCTTAGCCACGGACGCCGCATTTGTTGTAATACTGACACTTAAATAGTTTAGATTTATTCTGCTCCCATTTCTTTTCAATTTCATATATAAATTAATAAAAATGTTAATTTTCCGATGATGTAAGCTAAAAACTCGGAAACTACTGAACTAATTGCTTTCAAATTTGCACACAACGTTGCCTTTGACTCCAAGCGTGATTTTTTGTCAGAAAATCGCACAAACCAAGAATGACATAGCTCCAGCAATGGTCAAATCATTATTTGTTTCGTTGCCGGCCCGGATTTGTTTTTATGTTATCGGCCATATTTGACTGCTGAGCTCGTATTGAACTTTGCTTAATTATTTAATTTCATTTCCACTATTTGCTTGAGTGTTTGGTAGCGTAGTTGTTAACTATTCTGCCTATCATGCAGGTGACCCGCGTTCGATTCCCCGCTAGGTGATAAAATTTTTTTTTTTTTTTTTAGCCCTTAACTGGGCAGCTGGCACGTTGTGTTGTTGTGGTTTATGGCTAGGCTGCGATATCTAGGCCTTTTTCAGTTTTGGGGTTTCCAGCTAGCCTGCAACAGTGGCGACGTGAAGCTCAATGGTCATGTCACGGGTAATCTTCGTTCGCCCTCAAGAGGGCCATTGGTACATTGTGGTTTACAGCTAGGCTGCGATATCTGACCTAAACTCTTTATTCATCTGTAGTAAAGTTGTAAGTATGTCATCCTTCACTCTGTTGACCGGTGTTCGATTCCCAGCTGGGTGATAATTGTTCTTTTTTTCCCTAAAAGGGTGGTTGCCACGTTGTGTTGCCTTTCGCCCAAAGACATCCAATTTCAGTTAAGTCCTAATTAGCCTCTCCGCGACACTTCTCGATCAAAAACTATTCGGCGATGAACGAAACTGTTAACTAAGATGGCTTACAGTCCAGCTTAGTTTGGGTGGACACGGATGACAAGGTCAGGTAAAAATCGTTCCCTCGGAGAGGGAGAGATGACGGATGCGGGGTATTTTTCTCCCCTATTTGTGAGTATAGTGTACTTTTCACTGTGGGTTCCATCACTGGTTACGTGATGTAGTTTTTTTTTTTCCTATGTCCGGGGCAAAATCAAACTAAATAGTCCGTGGCAACAGCATGCGGCGCTAACTCCTCTTTTCTACACCAACCTACACAGACTGTAGTGACAGTTTTTGTTGTTGTTGTGATGGTGGTGGTGGTTGTGGTTGCAGTAGTACTGGTACTGGATGGGTGATGTGGTAGCTGTTACACTGGCTACATTTACTTCTCTGTACAAGTTAATGCTACCTATTTAAGTCTGGGTAGACTTCAATGCAAAGTTCAATTTAGTTACAAATTTTCATTACACAGTGACTTTCTCATCCTTCGAAGAAGATGATATGATTGGGGGAGTGGGGTGGGGCTGAGAGAGCTTAAAATATTATTTTAATGTTCTCATTTCTTAACTATTTCTATTTTAATCATTTCGCCAGGTGATGATTTTTCAATCCTACGGAGAGGGAAATATGATTGGTGGAAAGGGGGAGGGGGGGTGTTATGCCAAACATAGTTAGCTGAGAGAGCTTAAAATATTATTTTGAAGTTCTCATTTCTTAACTATTTCTATTTTAATAATTTTGCCATGGATGATTTTTCAATCCTTTGGAGAGGGAAATATGACTGCGTCGAGGGGAGCCGGGTACAGCTAGTATATAATAAGTTACTAAACACCCATTTCTTTTTCTTCAGAAAGGTTTTAGCTTTGTCATGTTGCAGTAAAAAAATTCTGCTCATAATTAATGCTGTCCGAACCCCAGACAAAAATGGTGTCCTCAAATAGTTGATAAATAAGCATTTGAATGTTATGAAGATATTTACTTTGTGCTGTCAAACATTTTGTTTCAGGCGGTGCCAGGACAAACAGAAGCAGAACTCAGCAATGGCCTCATCTGTGGACATGCTTACAGTGTCACTAGTGTACAACTGGTAGGTTTTTGGCAGAAAGATAGATTTAATTGTCAGCTTACCTGACTACCTCTACTTAAACATCCTGCATACTTAACTACTCCCCTTCCATTCTGTCTGTTCAAGAATCTTGCATACTTAACTACTCCCCTCCCTATCTGTCTGTCTGTTCAAGGATCTTGCATACTTAACTTCTCCCCTCCCTATCTGTCTGTCTGTTCAAGGATCTTGCATACTTAACTACTCCCCTCCCTATCTGTCTGTCTGTTCAAGGATCTTGCATACTTAACTTCTCCCCTCCCTATCTGTCTGTCTGTTCAAGGATCTTGCATACTTAACTTCTCCCCTCCCTATCTGTCTGTTCAAGGATCTTGCATACTTAACTACTCCCCTCCCTATCTGTCTGTCTGTTCAAGGATCTTGCATACTTAACTACTCTCCTCCCTATCTGTCTGTCTGTTCAAGGATCTTGCATACTTAACTACTCTCCTCCCTATCTGTCTGTCTGTTCAAGGATCTTGCATACTTAACTACTCCCCTCCCTATCTGTCTGTCTGTTCAAGGATCTTGCATACTTAACTACTCTCCTCCCTATCTGTCTGTTCAAGGATCTTGCATACTTAACTACTCTCCTCCCTATCTGTCTGTCTGTTCAAGAATCTTGCATACCTAACTACTCCCCTCCCTATCTGTCTGTCTGTTCAAGGATCTTGCATACTTAACTACTCTCCTCCCTATCTGTCTGTCTGTTCAAGGATCTTGCATACTTAACTTCTCCCCTCCCTATCTGTCTCTCTGTTCAAGGATCTTGCATACTTAACTTCTCCCCTCCCTATCTGTCTGTATGTTCAAGGATCTTGCATACTTAACTTCTCCCCTCCCTATCTGTCTGTCTGTTCAAGGATCTTGCATACTTAACTTCTCCCCTCCCTATCTGTCTGTCTGTTCAAGGATCTTGCATACTTAACTTCTCCCCTCCCTATCTGTCTGTTCAAGGATCTTGCATACTTAACTTCTCCCCTCCCTATCTGTCTGTCTGTTCAAGAATCTTGCCTACTTCTATTTGTCTGTGTGTCGTGAGGCTGACATTGTTTGCTTCTGTGTATTCCTCACACTTGAAAATGTGCCTCCTTCTCATGTGTTTGCATATGTACTATAGATTTATCTGTGTGTTGTAGATTTGTCTGTGCTGTGGGTGTACATTTGTGGGTGCAGGTAGACGTGGTTGGTCATTGGTGCACTTCCAGTGTGTGGATGCAAGTAGATGTGGGTGGAAATTGGTGCACTTCTAGTGTGTGGGCGTTGTCATTACATGCACCCATTAATGAAATAGTCATGACTTTTCCATGTCCTTATTTTTGTCTCTGCTTTATTTCACCTCTTAGGCTGATATCAAAACTGCAAGAGTTCAAGGTCAGATCCCTATGGTGAGGATCCGAAACCCGTGGGGTAATGGTTCAGAGTGGAAGGGAGCCTGGAGTGATGGGTAAGCTATAAGTAGCAAGTAGCATAGCTAGTTGTAAGGAAGTTCCCCATGTGAGTTTCGCTGCCCTATTATGGGGAAGATGAGAATGAACCTACTACCTACCAGAAAACATGTTGTATAAGAATCAACTGTTTGGAAGCTTCCTTCAAAGTCGGAGTGTATCTGGAGTCAAGGAACCAACAGTTTTTTTATGATTAAATCAGATCTGTAAAGCTGATGTGCACACAACACAGGTTCTGGAACAGGACCACAGTCCCGAAGTGGACTAACAACTAGAACCTTCTGCTGGAGGTAAGGGTGGTGAAAGCAAAAAAGAAGAGGGATACTGAAGTAAAAACAGGTCCAGTTTTGGGGCACATGTTTAGACATAAATCAGCACTCACTGGATGATGTGATCTATGCTGGTGTTACTTATAAAAACATTTCCTGGTTCCAGTACTTGGCTGTGTGGCCCTGCAAGCTCAGGTCAGTTTTAAAAAAAAACACTAATCTTGATAGAAGATGGAGTCTATGATCAACAGGCAAGAGAGCTAGCCAGTCTGTTAGCCAGTGTGTTAGCCAGTCTGTTAGCCAGTGTGTTAGAACAACTCTGTTGTGATTCAGTAAATGATGAATGAACAGGCAGGTTAACCTGGCATGATATTAGCCACACCCCCTGAGTGCTGATTGGTCTATAAAATATGAGCCCAGCATCATATTCATAGAAATGGTCGCTTACTTTACTAAACAATTAAACAGTAGAGCAGACTGAGTTTGTTATTGAACTAGCAATGTAAACAGTAGAGCAGACTGAGTTTGTTATTGAACTAGCAATGTAAACAGTAGAGCAGACTGGGTTTGTTATTGAACTAGCAATGTAAACAGTAGAGCAGACTGAGTTTGTTATTGAACTAGCAATGTAAATAGTAGAGCAGACTGAGTTTGTTATTGAACTAGCAATGTAAACAGTAGAGCAGACTGAGTTTGTTATTGAACTAGCAATGTAAACAGTAGAGCAGACTGGGTTTGTTATTGAACTAGCAATGTAAACAGTAGAGCAGACTGGGTTTGTTATTGAACTAGCAATGTAAATAGTAGAGCAGACTGGATTTGTTATTGAACTAGCAATGTAAACAGTAGAGCAGACTGGGTTTGTTATTGAACTAGCAATGTAAACAGTAGAGCAGACTGAGTTTGTTATTGAACTAGCAATGTAAACAGTAGAGCAGACTGAGTTTGTTATTGAACTAGCAATGTAAACAGTAGAGCAGACTGAGTTTGTTATTGAACTAGCAATGTAAACAGTAGAGCAGACTGGGTTTGTTATTGAACTAGCAATGTAAACAGTAGAGCAGACTGGGTTTGTTATTGAACTAGCAATGTAAATAGTAGAGCAGACTGGATTTGTTATTGAACTAGCAATGTAAACAGTAGAGCAGACTGGGTTTGTTATTGAACTAGCAATGTAAACAGTAGAGCAGACTGAGTTTGTTATTGAACTAGCAATGTAAACAGTAGAGCAGACTGAGTTTGTTATTGAACTAGCAATGTAAACAGTAGAGCAGACTGGGTTTGTTATTGAACTAGCAATGTAAACAGTAGAGCAGACTGGGTTTGTTATTGAACTAGCAATGTAAACAGTAGAGCAGACTGAGTTTGTTATTGAACTAGCAATGTAAACAGTAGAGCAGACTGAGTTTGTTATTGAACTAGCAATGTAAACAGTAGAGCAGACTGAGTTTGTTATTGAACTAGCAATGTAAACAGTAGAGGCAGACTGGTTTGTTATTGAACTAGCAATGTAAACAGTAGAGCAGACTGGGTTTGTTATTGAACTAGCAATGTAAATAGTAGAGCAGACTGGATTTGTTATTGAACTAGCAGTGTAAACAGTAGAGCAGACTGGGTTTGTTATTGAACTAGCAATGTAAACAGTAGAGCAGACTGGGTTTGTTATTGAACTAGCAATGTAAACAGTAGAGCAGACTGGGTTTGTTATTGAACTAGCAATGTAAACAGTAGAGCAGACTGGGTTTGTTATTGAACTAGCAATGTAAATAGTAGAGCAGACTGGATTTGTTATTGAACTAGCAGTGTAAACAGTAGAGCAGACTGGGTTTGTTATTGAACTAGCAATGTAAACAGTAGAGCAGACTGGGTTTGTTATTGAACTAGCAGTGTAAACAGTAGAGCAGACTGGGTTTGTTATTGAACTAGCAATGTAAACAGTAGAGCAGACTGGGTTTGTTATTGAACTAGCAATGTAAACAGTAGATCAGACTGGGTTTGTTATTCAACTAGCAATGTAAATAGTAGAGCAGACTGGATTTGTTATTGAACTAGCAGTGTAAACAGTAGAGCAGACTGGGTTTGTTATTGAACTAGCAATGTAAACAGTAGAGCAGACTGGGTTTGTTATTGAACTAGCAATGTAAATAGTAGAGCAGACTGGGTTTGTTTTTGAACTAGCAATGTAAATAGTAGAGCAGACTGGGTTTGTTATTGAACTAGCAATGTAAACAGTAGAGCAGACTGGGTTTGTTATTGAACTAGCAATGTAAACAGTAGAGCAGACTGGGTTTGTTATTGAACTAGCAATGTAAACAGCAGAGCAGACAGGCTATTTGATGGAACAGACAAGGAATTCAGTAAAATGTGACTGAAAAGCTAAACGAAAACAGGGATGCAGAAAAACTTGCACAAAACAATGTTTTGGCCAATGGCTTTTCTTGAACAAGTAAGGAACTACAAAGAGATAACAAAGAGGAGAGTATTCAAATCTCTAAGGGTTGACGTGAGCAACTTTAAAAAAAAAATGTTATGTGGATGATTGAAAAAATTTGAAGGCTAAAAAATTAGCTGAAACGTTTACACAATATTTACGCAAATGAGATAAACGACTAAATATACAGTGTCAATGATTAACAATGTTAACAGTTCAGCAGACAGGGAAAATGGTGGAACATGATCAATGATATGACTAACAATACAAGAAAGAGATTGACCAGTCGAGGCAAATGATTGGACAAATAGTGAAAAACACTGAGCGAAAAGTAAGTAATTGAACACACAGTGTAAACTGTTGAATAAACAAAAACAAGATTGATCAAATAAGGTAGACGAGGTTGTGCGATGTGAGGGAAATAACAACGTCAAACAGAATAAATGATTGGACAGATGAATGAGAAATAAGGAGATGATTTTATCCTTGATCAACAAATGTCAGAAATGCAAACTCTTTTCTTGTTTCTTTATTTCATTTTCCACTTTCTCAACAAGTTCTCCTTCACAAACCTCCCAATTGCCAACCTGCAGATGTGCCTACCATGACCGTGATCAAGGCAAAGTCCATGTTGTTGACCTATGCCAGACTTCCTTCCTTCCTTCCTTCCTTCCTTCCTTCCTTCCTTCCTTCCTTCCTTCCTTCCTTCCTTCCTTCCTTCCTTCCTTCCTTCCTTCCTCCTTCCTTCCTTCCTTCCTTCCTTCCTTCCTTCCTTCCTTCCTTCCTTCCTTCCTTCCTTCCTTCCTTCCTTCCTTCCTTCCTTCCTTCCTTCCTTCCTTCCTTCTTCCTTCCTTCCTTCCTTCCTTCCTTCCTTCCTTCCTTCCTTCCTTCCTTCCTTCCTTCCTTCCTTCCTTCCTTCCTTCCTTCCTTCCTTCCTTCCTTCCTTCCTTCCTTCCTTCCTTCCTTCCTTCCTTCCTTCCTTCCTTCCTTCCTTCCTTCTTCCTTCCTTCCTTCCTTCCTTCCTTCCTTCCTTCCTTCCTTCCTTCCTTCCTTCCTTCCTTCCTTCCTTCCTTCCTTCCTTCCTTCCTTCCTTCCTTCCTTCCTTCCTTCCTTCCTTCCTTCCTTCCTTCCTTCCTTCCTTCCTTCCTTCCTTCCTTCCTTCCTTCCTTCCTTCCTTCCTTCCTTCCTTCCTTCCTTCCTTCCTTCCTTCCTTCCTTCCTTCCTTCCTTCCTTCCTTCCTTCCTTCCTTCCTTCCTTCTTCCTTCCTTCCTTCCTTTGTGAAGTTTTTTTTTCTCTCTCTTGGCTGCTACCTGAAGGTTTGACTCCAAGAGATGACAAAATCTCAATCTGGATGGTGAGCTAACAGGGAAAATCTCAGATACCACATTCAGCCTCCAAGGAAGTTATAATTGGGGCACCTGTTACAACAACACCAGCCTGCCATCACCTGCAGTCCTATGTGGGTCAGGATGAGCTCCAAACCAGAAACTCCTGATTGAGATTATTTAAAAATCGGACAGCAGTATAGTTTTTCAACAAGGTTTTCAACAGTTTAGGTCCATGTTTTTTTTCTTTTCTTTTTCAGATCCAAAGAATGGACTTTGTTGTCAGATTCTGAGAAGAAAGAGCTTGGACTCAACTTTGATGATGATGGTGAATTTTGGTGAGTATGATGTTGCAATTTAAATGTTCCAGTTTTGTTGTCCGTTTAAATCTATCCGAAATCGAGGCATAGATTCTGTTTCATTACGAGATGCTGTTTTTTAAGAGAGAGCTAAAAGGTTGAAATGGCTGAAGTATATTGAGAGAATATAAGATGACAGAGAGGTAAAATCTGTATACACAAGGGAGATAAATGGTTGTAGACCATGAGGCAGACCAAGAAGAAGATGGAGAGATAATATCCAGTCAAACCTGCAAACACTTGGTGTCACCAACTGGAAAGAGAAGGCCAACCAGAGTGATGAGTGGAGGTGGGGGATATCTGCAGCAATGAACCTCAAGGGCTCAGTATGCTGACAAAGAAGAAGAATGAGGCTGTATCTGTCCTTGGTAAACAAATGTGTGAGGTATTTTGTCAGAACTTGCCATCCAGCATCAATCAAAGCACTCATGACATGCCCTGATGGGCTCTGTGTCCCTCAGAAGTTGTAGAAGAGTATACATACATATAGTTCCACTGGTCAGTTGGTTGCACATACCTCTGATTGACCCTCTGCCGTGATCCCTCCTGCTAGTGCTGTATTGGATGATTGCAGTCAAAGCCCCATCTAGTCATTGATCTATGCTTCACTGTGTAACAGACAGGCATCAACAGTATCTCATCTCTCTTGCTTAACCTCAGTGTTTCCCATGGAGCTTAAGGCCAGCCAATCAGACCATTGAAATCCACGCACACACTGACATGTCGTGAGCAGCAGAGCTATTTCAACTATAGTATGTGTGATGACTGTGTGCATATCTCTGGTTCCTGCCAGAAATGTCCACACAGAACACTCAGAGCATTGACTGGATCTGTTTTAATGGTTGTCACATGGAATAGGGTTTCAGAAAACCATCTTAGAGCTGCAGCCACTGTCTCCACTGCTGTTTTATAATGCAGACAACACTTAAACTTGTGATGATGCAGATCATTAGTAACAATTAAATGAATGAATGTTTATAAATTGTTCTTGAATTATCAAGCAAAATAATGTAATAAGCAGGACAACTTGGCTGAATCTTTAATTGACTTCTTTGCTTGCTCAGGATGTCCTTCCAAGACTTCAAGAGCAACTTCCACAAGCTGGAGATATGTAACTTGGGTCCTGATTCTCTGGATGAAGATGACCTTCAGAACAAGAAGAAATGGGAAACTTTCAAAGAACATGAGGCTTGGATCAGAAGGGTTAACGCAGGAGGATGTCGTAACTACCTTGGTAACAAGTTCATGTTAGGAGTTATATTTATGATGGTCTGAACATAGATTTTGAGAACAGGCATCTTGCCTATAGGAGCATCAGTAAAATGAGCATCATTTGTCTTTCTCAGATGGCTTAGGCTGTTTTTTGTCTCTGATGGCCTAGGCTGCCTTGTTTCTTTGATGGCCTAGGCTGCCTTGTTTCTTTGATGGCCTAGGCTGCCTTGTGTCTCTGATGGCCTAGGCTGCCTTGTGTCTCTGATGGCCTAGGCTGCCTTGTGTCTCTGATGGCCTAGGCTGCCTTGTTTCTCTGATGGCCTAGGCTGCCTTGTGTCTCTGATGGCCTAGGCTGCCTTGTTTCTCTGATGGCCTAGGCTGCCTTGTGTCTCTGATTTCCTAGGCTGCCTTGTTTCTTTGATGGCCTAGGCTGCCTTGTTTCTCTGATGGCCTAGGCTGCCTTGTGTCTCTGATGGCCTAGGCTGCCTTGTTTCTTTGATGGCCTAGGCTGCCTTGTTTCTTTGATGGCCTAGGCTGCCTTGTTTCTCTGATGGCCTAGGCTGCCTTGTGTCTCTGATGGCCTAGGCTGCCTTGTTTCTCTGATGGCCTAGGCTGCCTTGTGTCTCTGATGGCCTAGGATGCCTTGTTTCTCTGATGGCCTAGGCTGCCTTGTGTCTCTGATTTCCTAGGCTGCCTTGTTTCTTTGATGGCCTAGGCTGCCTTGTTTCTCTGATGGCCTAGGCTGCCTTGTGTCTCTGATGGCCTAGGCTGCCTTGTTTCTTTGATGGCCTAGGCTGCCTTGTTTCTCTGATGGCCTAGGCTGCCTTGTGTCTCTGATGGCCTAGGCTGCCTTGTGTCTCTGATGGCTTAGGCTGCCTTGTTTCTCTGATGGCCTAGGCTGCCTTGTGTCTCTGATGGCCTAGGCTGCCTTGTGTCTCTGATGGCTTAGGCTGCCTTGTTTCTTTGATGGCTTAGGCTGCCTTGTGTCTCTGATGGCCTAGGCTGCCTTGTGTCTCTGATGGCTTAGGCTGCCTTGTTTCTCTGATGGCCTAGGCTGCCTTGTGTCTCTGATTTCCTAGGCTGCCTTGTGTCTCTGATGGCCTAGGCTGCCTTGTTTCTCTGATGGCCTAGGCTGCCTTGTGTATCTGATGGCCTAGGCTGCCTTGTTTCTTTGATGGCCTAGACTGCCTTGTTTCTCTGATGGCCTAGGCTGCCTTGTGTCTCTGCGGATCTTGGTCCTTTGTGTTATGTAATATTTTTGCTGAAGATATTCCTCCATGCCGTCATTTTAAATTATCTGGCATCATTTTTTTTGGTTTGCCTGTTCATCTTTTGCTGCTGATCATAATGTTCTCTAACACCTATTTATTATTACCTCATATTGCAAATTACTGATAGAAAATAATGGACTGTTTGGCAATCACAGATTAGGAAAGCTGGCATTTTAAAAAAACTAAGATGTTACAATAAAATGAATATTAAAAAAAGTTTACCAAGAAAAAAAGAAAACCTAACATTTCACAAAATCTGACCATTAAAGAAAAAGAAAACTGGTTCATGAATAGCGTTATATCATAAAAATGGAATTACTTCTGATCATCTCAGTAGTTTAGATGAAAGATGAGGACAGGTGTAGTTACTGCAAGGAGGACAGGTGTAGTTACTGGAAGGAGGACAGGTGTGGTTACTGGAAGGAGGACAGGTGTAGTTACTTGAAGGAGGACAGGTGTAGGTACTCGAATGAGGACAGGTGTGGTTACTGGAAGGAGGACAGGTGTGTTTACTGGAAGGAGGACAGGTGTAGGTACTGGAAGGAGGACAGGTGTGGTTACTGGAAGGAGGACAGGTGTGTTTACTGGAAGGAGGACAGGTGTGGTTACTGGAAGGAGGACAGGTGTAGGTACTGGAAGGAGGACAGGTGTAGTTACTGGAAGGAGGACAGGTGTGGTTACTGGAAGGAGGACAGGTGTAGTTACTTGAAGGAGGACAGGTGTAGGTACTCGAATGAGGACAGGTGTGGTTACTGGAAGGAGGACAGGTGTAGTTACTGGAAGGAGGACAGGTGTGGTTACTGGAAGGAGGACAGGTGTGGTTACTGGAAGGAGGACAGGTGTAGTTACTGGAATGAGGACAGGTGTAGTTACTGGAAGGAGGACAGGTGTAGGTACTCGAATGAGGACAGGTGTGGTTACTGGAAGGAGGACAGGTGTAGTTACTGGAAGGAGGACAGGTGTAGTTACTGGAAGGAGGACAGGTGTAGTTACTGGAAGGAGGACAGGTGTAGTTACTGGAAGGAGGACAGGTGTGGTTACTGGAAGGAGGACAGGTGTAGTTACTGGAAGGAGGACAGGTGTAGGTACTGGAAGGAGGACAGGTGTGGTTACTGGAAGGAGGACAGGTGTAGTTACTGGAAGGAGGACAGGTGTGGTTACTGGAAGGAGGACAGGTGTAGTTACTGGAAGGAGGACAGGTGTAGTTACTGGAAGGAGGACAGGTGTGGTTACTGGAAGGAGGACAGGTGTAGTTACTGGAAGGAGGATAGGTGTAGTTACTGGAAGGAGGACAGGTGTAGTTACTGAAAGGAGGACAGGTGTGGTTACTGGAAGGAGGACAGGTGTAGTTACTAGAAGGAGGACAGGTGTAGTTACTGGAAGGAGGACAGGTGTAGGTACTGGAAGGAGGACAGGTGTGGTTACTGGAAGGAGGACAGGTGTAGTTACTGGAAGGAGGATAGGTGTAGTTACTGGAAGGAGGACAGGTGTAGTTACTGAAAGGAGGACAGGTATGGTTACTGGAAGGAGGACAGGTGTAGTTACTGGAAGGAGGACAGGTGTAGTTACTGGAAGGAGGACAGGTGTAGGTACTGGAAGGAGGACAGGTGTGGTTACTGGAAGGAGGACAGGTGTAGTTACTGGAAGGAGGACAGGTGTGGTTACTGGAAGGAGGACAGGTGTAGTTACTGGAAGGAGGACAGGTGTAGTTACTGGAAGGAGGACAGGTGTGGTTACTGGAAGGAGGACAGGTGTAGTTACTGGAAGGAGGATAGGTGTAGTTACTGGAAGGAGGACAGGTGTAGTTACTGAAAGGAGGACAGGTGTGGTTACTGGAAGGAGGACAGGTGTAGTTACTGGAAGGAGGACAGGTGTAGTTACTGGAAGGAGGACAGGTGTAGTTACTGGAAGGAGGACAGGTGTGGTTACTGGAAGGAGGACAGGTGTAGTTACTGGAAGGAGGACAGGTGTGGTTACTGGAAGGTGGACAGGTGTAGTTACTGGAAGGAGGACAGGTGTAGTTACTGGAAGGAGGACAGGTGTAGTTACTGGAAGGAGGTCAGGAAAGTGATTAACCAGTATAGTAGTTGACACAGGACATTAACGCTACCCAGGGCTTAAAAGTACAGAAGCGAGAGAACTGGTGGAGAAAATAGAAATTTCTAGTAGGTTTTGCTGAGGAGGATATTCTGCAAAGAACGTGCTACATGATGATGATGATATTTTAACCCATTTGTCATATTATATCCTGAAAACAATGCTTGATGTGTTGGAGTTCCATCTTACTTTGCTCTATTTTTGGGGCCTTGTATTATTTCCCTGAAACTATATTTAGGAAAAAAAATGTTAATTGTTTTATCCCTCAACTATTACTGAGAAATTATAAATTTTATAACATCAAAACTTGGGCAGTAACTTTTGTTTGTAGATAATGTTCACCATCTGCATACTGCTCATTGATTTTTGTCTCAGATAAAAAGCTGCCTTAACTGAGGTGACTGAGTGAAGTCCCCTGTATTTCGTGACATATATTTACAATTATTAGTCTTCTACCAACATTATTTCCTTCAGTGGTGTTTACTCTTTGGCAGACACATTCTGGACGAATCCTCAGTTCCGAATGACCTTGACTGACCCTGATGATGATGATGATGATGACATATGTACCGCCCTGGTTGCCATTCTCCAGAAGGACAGACGCAAGAAGCGGAAGGAAGGGTTAGATCTCCTGACCATTGGTTATGTCATCTATAAGGTGATCTGTCATTATTATTGTCATTATTCTTTCATTCAGATGTTTACAATTACTTTGCTGGATACAGTTTCTTAACTGATATGTGTACCAAAGTTGCCATTTAGTAAATCCTATTATATGGCAGTTTATGTTCACATAAATATTGAGTATAAATGAGTAAGTGAATAGCAAAGCATATTAGCATGTCTGCTACAAAAGGCATTATCTGATTCTTGAGACCACAAGAGAAAACCACAGCTCATTTTTTTCAAAATAAACAAAATGATCTCTTCCATCCATTACTGCCACACTGTTCAAATCAGAGTATCCATGGGCAAATAACTTTGTGGCTCAATATCAAATAATGTTGGACATACGTCCACTACAAGGACAGTCACCTGGGACTAGGAAGCCAAGTGCTTGTTTTGTGGGTCACTAAAGTCCTTCCCAGGTCTGTTTATTTCTTCCTGCTGGTCCCTAAAGGGATGAGTGCAGTGATTGTCTTGAGCTCTCTTCGTGCTCAGGTACATTGACAGATATTTCAACACACAAGCTTAAGTATGAAACAAATGTCAGGAACACCAAACTGTTGACAACTGTATTTTGTTTTCTCCAGCAATGTTCCGCTCAGTCAATGAGTCAGAGATTTATGTCTAGGGTACCAGATACTTCAAAGTACATTCTAATGACTATAATTACTTAGATGGATTTCTCCCCTTTAGCAAATCTCATGACTTGCACTTCAGAACTATCAAACTTGCATTCACAAACCGCACAGCTCAGTAGATGATCATTCCTCCATTTCAAGTTGTCATCTAGGGATAGCCAGTTTTTCTCAGGAAACAAACCAGCAGCACTGGATCTCAGGAGACATTCAACTCAGGCATTCCAAATGCCCCATGATCAGGCTATCACCAGATTGAAAATAAGACTGAGCTTTCTTATTCCCTCCAAGTTTAAATAATATATTTTTGTTCTCATGCACTCAAAAAGTTCTACTCTTGATTTCACTCTTCTCTCATTTGGCACACTTCAGCCAAACTGCACATTTGCCTCAAGTTGGTATCACTTACTCGATTTGTTCACACGTACATTATAATTAGTAATGGATGTCATCCATCCAAATTGTCGCTCATAATTTATATTTAGTAGTTCTAATTTTCATACAATAAGACAATTTACCAAAGGACTCATTACAATGAGACAATTTATCAAAGGACTCATTACAATGAGACAATTTACCAAAGGACTCATTACAATGAGACAATTTACCAAAGGACTCATTACAATGAGACAATTTACCAAAGGACTCATTACAGTGAGACAGTTTACCAAAGGACTCATTACAATGAGACAATTTACCAAAGGACTATTTACAATGAGACAATTTACCAAAGGACTCATTACAATGAGACAATTTACCAAAGGACTCATTACAATGAGACAATTTACCAAAGGACTCATTACAATGAGACAATTTACCAAAGGACTCATTACAATGAGACAATTTACCAAAGGACTCATTACAATGAGACAATTTACCAAAGGACTCATTACAATGAGACAATTTACCAAAGGACTCATTACAATGAGACAATTTACCAAAGGACTCATTACAATGAGACAATTTACCAAAGGACTCATTACAATGAGACAATTTACCAAAGGACTCATTACAGTGAGACAGTTTACCAAAGGACTCATTACAATGAGACAATTTACCAAAGGACTATTTACAATGAGACAATTTACCAAAGGACTATTTACAATGAGACAATTTACTAAAGGACTATTTACAATGAGACAATTTACCAAAGGACTATTTACAATGAGACAATTTACCAAAGGACTCAATACAATGAGACAATTTTCCAAAGGACTCATTACAATGAGACAATTTACCAAAGGACTCAATACAATGAGACAATTTACCAAAGGACTCATTACAATGAGACAATTTACCAAAGGACTCATTACAATGAGACAATTTACCAAAGGACTCATTACAATGAGACAGTTTACCAAAGGACTATTTACAATGAGACAATTTTCCAAAGGACTCATTACAATGAGACAATTTACCAAAGGACTCATTACAATGAGACAGTTTTCCAAATATGGGCCCTGGAACCTCACATTGTAGGTGGGTGATCTTGCCTAGTAGTGTGGGTGATCTTGCCTAGTAGTGTGGGTGATCTTGCCTAGTAGTGTGGGTGATCTTGCCTAGTAGTGTGGGTGATCTTGCCTAGTAGTGTGGGTGATCTTGCCTAGTAGTGTGGGTGATCTTGCCTAGTAATGTGGGTGATCTTGCCTAGTAGTGTGGGTGATCTTGCCTAGTAGTGTGGGTGATCTTGCCTAGTAGTGTGGGTGATCTTGCCTAGTAGTGTGGGTGATCTTGCCTAGTAGTGTGGGTGATCTTGCCTAGTAGTGTGGGTGATCTTGCCTAGTAGTGTGGGGGTGATCTTGCCTAGTAGTGTGGGTAATCTTGCCTAGTAGTGTGGGTGATCTTGCCTAGTAGTGTGGGTGATCTTGCCTAGTAGTGTGGGTGATCTTGCCTAGTAGTGTGGGTGATCTTGCCTAGTAGTGTGGGTGATCTTGCCTAGTAGTGTGGATGATCTTGCCTAGTAGTGTGGGTGATCTTGCCTAGTAATGTGGGTGATCTTGCCTAGTAGTGTGGGTGATCTTGCCTAGTAGTGTGGGTGATCTTGCCTAGTAGTGTGGGTGATCTTGCCTAGTAGTGTGGGTGATCTTGCCTAGTAGTGTGGGTGATCTTGCCTAGTAGTGTGGGTGATCTTGCCTAGTAGTGTGGGTGATCTTGCCTAGTAGTGTGGGTGATCTTGCCTTTCCACAGCTGGTAGTCTCCAGCAGCATGTATCAGTTTGTCTGCTGACAACTTTTCATGCCATGACCCAAGGCTGTTGAGAATTGTCTCCCTTTGTGTTCTCAAGTCTTTCTTTCCTCAATTCTATTCAGTAGTTACAGTGTGTTCCTGTTTCTTGCCTCTCATAAAATGACAATATAATGAAGAATACCTCTTTCTAACATTTGTGACATTTTGTTTGTGGGTCTTTGCCTCCTTCAAAACATCCAGATAACTCATATAGATCAGCATGATGACTCATATAGATCAGCATGACACAATCACCTGGCTTATTTCTATACCTGCAGCTAACAGACCCAAACTGTGGCCCCCTGGACATGAACTTCTTCAAGTTCAATGCCTCCGTGGCCAAGTCACCCACCTTCATCAACATGAGGGAGATCTGTGGCAGACACAAGCTGCCTCCAGGAACCTACGTCATTGTTCCTTCCACATTTGAACCGCACTATGAGGGGGAGTTCTTAGTAAGAATATTTACTGAGAAAGCCAATGTCTCTGGGTAAGGGAGCTGTTTTGACTTTTGTTTTATACAATCTCATCTGTGACTGGTCTGTTGTATCAATAAAATATTGACCTTGACTAGTCGGATTGTTAGCCAAATAATAGCAACATTATCTCTGCTGGTGAGATATTCTGTTTGGTGTTATTTTCTGACTGTTCACCTCTCACTCTCTCTCTCTTTCTCTTTCTCTCTACTCCTCTCTCTCTCTCTCTCTCTCTCTCTCTCTCTCACTCTCTCTGTGACTCTCACTGTATGTGTGTATATGAGTCTGTGTGTGCATGTGTGAGGGTGTGTGTGTGGGTGAGAGAGAGAAAGAGAGAGAAAGAGAGAGAGAGAAAGAGAGAGAGAGAGAGAGAGAGCCTCAATAAGTGTAAAGAGAAGCAGCTATGTTTACTTGTTCCTGGTGTCAAACTGCAAACTGATTGCCAAAGCAGCTTTTATGCTGAGGCAGTTGCAATCATAAAATGACAGAGTGGATTGTAATCATGATCACTTATGTCTGTTCCATAACCAGACACCTGAAGAAGAAGAAGAGAAAGATCACTATAAATAGTATAGTTTACACTGTTGTGTCATTTTACTACTTTCATTCTTTGTAAAAGACATTTTGGACATGTAACAATCATTTTCACTAGTACTTATCAACAAAAGAAGAAAATAATCAAATCAATCAGAAAGCAACCAAAACCGGCAAAAGATGATTACCATTTTATGGACGGACCAGAGCAAGCCATTATTCTACACAGTCAACTCTTTAGCCACATCTAAACATAATTTAAAATTGGTGAATCAGCCATGTGCACATGTGGACTGGCACCTGAGACAACAGATCCCCTCCTCCAAGACTGTCTCGGGTACAAACTTTTTTCCATGAGAAACACCGGTGCAAGCCAAACTTTACAGGTCATTGATTGAATGACAACAGACAGTGAAGTTCATACTAGAGACAACATTGCAGATATATAGATAATCTATTTCAAGCAAACAAAAGAAGAAGAAGAACTAGTAGTTCCAGCAGGGGCAATGTACTCTTCTTGATAATATACCTAAACAGATTGAACAAAACATAATTGACGGGCATTATTTGATTTCAAGACACCATTGCTTCAGTAAGAATCTTTAGAGGCATATGCCTTGTTTGAGCCAGATGGGTGGATTTTTAGTTTCAGTGGGAATTATCAGATAAATACACCTTGATTAAATAAAATATGTGGATTATCCACCAGCACCCATTCATGTTTTCATACTCTGCTTTCACAGCGAGATCGATGAACGAACTGGCCTGGATGAGGATGCTGTAAGTTTTTCCAACTATTTTTTTACAATAGTCACTTCTGCCACTTCTTATATGTGCCTTTTTTATTACCGCAATTCTTTTTAAAATTTGCTTCATTTATTTTATTGCTGTTCTGTGTAGTTAGATACCGTTGTAACTGACCATGGCTATTTGTAGAATTTACACCCATTATCATTCTAAAAGAGAGTTGCCATGTATTTGTGGTGTCACAAGGTTAGAATTTGGACTAGCTTGTAAGACCGCCCCCACCCCACCCATTATCGTTGTAAAAGAGTTGCCATGTATTTGTGGTGTCACAAGGTTAGAGTTTAGACTAGCTTGTAAGACAGCCCCCCTCCCCACCCCACCCATTATCGTTGTAAAAGAGTTGCCATGTATTTGTGGTGTCACAAGGTTAGAGTTTAGACTAGCTTGTAAGACAGCCCCCCTCCCCACCCCACCCATTATCATTGTAAAAAAAAAAAAAGAGTTGCCATGTATTTGTGGTGTCACAAGGTTAGAGTTTGGACGAGCTTGTAAGACAGCCCCCCCCCCCCCCCCCCCACTCATTATCGTTGTAAAACAGTTGCCTTGTATTTGTGGTGTCACAAGGTTAGAGTTTAGACTAGCTTGTAAGACAGCCCCCACCCCACCCATTATCGTTGTAAAAAAAAAAAAAAGAGTTGCCATGTATTTGTGGTGTAACAAGGTTAGAGTTTGGACTAGCTTGTAAGACCGCCCCCCCCCCCCCACCCCACTCATTATCGTTGTAAAAGAGTTGCCATGTATTTGTGGTGTCAAGCTTAGAGTTTGGACTAGCTTGTAAGACAGCCCCCCCAAAAAAAATTACCAAAATGTGAACCATCTAACTGTGAAATATCTCTAGCATTACCCAAGATTCATCTAAATATTGAAACTTTAAGTGGCTTATCTTACAATCAGTTTTGTTTTACCACTCCAATGAGTATCTTCTGCTGTGCAGCATTACCAGGAAATTCACAGCAAAGTTTAAACTTTAAAAACATGGCTTCACAGTAATTGTATGATGGCTGTTTCTGTCCCTCCCTCCAACCCCCACAACCTTGTTGAATAATCAATGTTCCAACTTGTGTGGATAGCTCTTTTACTTTAGGAAGCAGAAACTCTGAACTGATTACCATCTATACTTTGCTACTTATGTTTCTTACTTTGTAAGAAGAAGAGCTATGCTAACCCAAAAGACTTAGTTTAACACAGTAGAAAAACATGTCTTAGCTAACAACATATGACATTTCAATGAAAACACCACTATCTAATATGTTTAAAACAAACAAGTTGCTCAAGGGAAGTTTTCTTGTTTATCGTGGTAGTAGTCTGGGGTGTGTTGCCCAGCAAGGGCAGGATTCTTTTCTTCCTGTCAGAAGAGCTCTGCAATCAAATTCATCAGTAACTATAGGATAAACTGTGCTTCAAAGAACATGGGGGGGGGGGGGGGGGGGAGGAGAGTTAGTCAAAGAAGAGGAGGGCAAAGAACAACCTGGAATGACAACATCAAGAAATGGAAAAGGACTAAGTTATCATACACTTATTCATCAAGCGGGAGACCGAGAAAGATGGCAGGTTTTATGCACTAGTGCTTCCATCAGTACAGCTTCATGACCCTAACGAGTCAAGGGTTGTGTTATGTTATGTTATACTATGTTATGTTATGTTATAGGATAGTTTTCAGGACTGTCTAGAAAAGAAGGGCGGTGAGGATAAGAACTGGTCACCTCACCTGATCATGCTGTGACTAAGAATATGTGAAGACCTGACACTTCAAACCCCAGCGGTAGAGTAAATGTCATGGATCTAGCTGTATCTTCACAGAAACAAAAACAACAACAAAATCAATAAAGGATCCTGTTTTCAGTCTGTCATGCATGGCATATCAGTTTTTCAAAACCAGATCAACAGGATTCTATTTTTGGGACCAAACAGCACTTGAGGCAACATTTCCTGGAGCCAGGAACCTTAGTGAACAACAGAAGAATACTTGGTCACTCAGTCTCAATGAGCAGTCAGGAATGAAGTGGTGGAGATGTTCGCACAATGGAATATGGTTTAGGAGATATAAGTTGGAATATACTGGGCAGAGAAGACAACAAATATGAAGATATTGACAACTGCAGATATTGCTAACATCATCATTATATGGTGGTGGCCGTGGTTTACTATCTCATCTGAAGTTGGGTTGTATTGTAATATATGTCCACAATCATCTGTACAGAATCAAAATACATTCCTGTTTCTTAGTTCAGAAGAGCTGTTTAATATTTTTGCTGATTTGTTGATTTTTTTACTGGCTGTTATATTCCATTTTCTGTTTATTGGCTTTTAGTGTTCTTAATTGTTCAATGCTGCCTAACTGACAAGTACTTAGACATGCACACATTTCAATGTTTGAAGCACTTGGTTCTCATATAGTTATTTTCCTTGTCACATTAAGTAATAATAATTGCTGTTTTGTTTTTTTAGTTGTATCATTTTGTTATTGATTAGACTTGAAATTAATACCTAAATTATTTACCCCATGATGTTTTCAATGCACTTTCTCTCCATTGTTGTGTATCTTTACCTTGGTTCGTTATTTAGTTCAAGACTCCAACACCTGTACCTCGAGGACTACCAGTAAGTTACACATTTGCTTGTCCTTTTATTTCTGCGGTTTTCTTTAAACTCAACATTATCAGCGATGCATGCAGATTTATTATTCTGTGCATGTGGTTTTTTTTTTGTTTCTCTCAGAAGCCTTGTGGACAATATCTTGGGCTGATGTTTTCAAGCTTGCATGATGAAATAACTTCTATTAAACTTTTTGTTTTATTTTTACCCTGGTTATACATTTCAAAACCCTCATTTAATTATTTGTCAATATAATTGTTACAACTGTTCAAAATACCCTGAATTTTAAAAGGGAGCAAAATCTAATGAGAATAATAACTCACAAATATCTTTTCTAAAGAGTTAATTCTTATTCAAAGCATATTTATTCCAACTCTGTGCTACCAGTGCCAGACATGGTCACTCACAACAAACCATAAAAGAAAATTAGTAATCACGGAAATGAGATGTCTGAGAAGGGCTGTAGGAGTGACCATAAGAGATAAGATCAGGAATGAGATCATAAGAGAACAAGTCGGCACAGAACCAATTCTGGATTACATACAAAGACAGCAAGTGAAATGGTTTGCCCACTTAGAGAGAATGCCTTGTGATACCATACAAAGCATACATGGAAAGAGAAGAAGGACGTAGAGCACGGGGTAGACCAAGAACAAGATGGAAGGATAACATCAGAGAAACTCTACAACAGCACGATGTGCCTATGGTCGAGGCAGCCAGAAGAGCTAGAAACAGAACCTTATATCTCCCTCGACACCCACAGCGGTAAAAGAGAAAGTGAAGAAGAAGAAGAAGAAAGAGTTAATTCCTTCATTCTGCATGAAAATATAATTGTTTCATAGATTACCATTTACTATTTCATGTTTTAGATTATTAACAAAGGCATTCAAATAAGATCAAAGAGATGTCAGAAATAGGAACAATTGAAGGCTCAAGGCAGACTTGTTTGTGCTTCGCAAATAATAATTCCATTTTCCAAGTGGGATTCTAGCTATCTAGGGCAGCATTTAAGACATCTCTAAATGGTCTTTTAAGCAAGTTGGAAAACGACTAATCAGGAACCAGTCTCGCCATGCCACGGTAACAGAGTATAACTGGCCAGCGTCAATGGCAAATCTAGTTGGTCATTTAAACAAGTTGAGGTGTAATTAGAGGGAGGTAGGTTAAAACAATAATTTATTAAGAAGAAAAGCTCAGTGACAAAAGTGAGAGAAGATGACAGGAAGAAAAGTTTGAAGATATTCTTGACCTGGGAAAGTAGAAAAAACAAAACAGATTAGAGAAATTCATAGAGATAGAACAGTATGAGCTGAGAAATGAGTGCCAAGGTTACTGTGCCAGTGAGTGTCAAGGTTACTGTGCCAATGAGTGTCAGGGTTACTGTGCCAATGAGTGTCAAGGTTACTGTGCCAATGAGTGTCAAGGTTACTGTGCATGGAAACGGATGGTGACTGGTGTACTGATATGTAATAACCTCTACCTGATATTTTTGTGGTTTACATTGTCATGCATATTACACTTTGTCATGTTATCATTGCTCACTAATTCATGTCTTTATTCTTCTTTTTTTGCCATCTCAATGATACCAGTTTGTAGCCCCATGTCATCATTTTTTCTATTTGCCATCTCAATGATACCAGTTTGTAGCCCCATGTCATCATTTTTTCTATTTGCCATCTCAATGATACCAGTTTGTAGCCCCATGTCATCAGTTTTTCTATTTGCCATCTCAATGATACCAGTTTGTAGCCCCATGTCATCATTTTTTCTATTTGTCATCTCAATGATACCAGTTTGTAGCCGCATGTCATCATTTTTTCTATTTGTCATCTCAATGATACCAGTTTGTAGCCGCATGTCATCATTTTTTCTATTTGCCATCTCAATGATACCAGTTTGTAGCCCCATGTCATCATTTTTTCTATTTGTCATCTCAATGATACCAGTTTGTAGCCGCATGTCATCAGTTTTTCTATTTGCCATCTCAATGATACCAGTTTGTAGCCCCATGTCATCATTTTTTCTATTTGTCATCTCAATGATACCAGTTTGTAGCCGCATGTCATCATTTTTTCTATTTGTCATCTCAATGATACCAGTTTGTAGCCGCATGTCATCAGTTTTTCTATTTGCCATCTCAATGATACCAGTTTGTAGCCGCATGTCATCATTTTTTCTATTTGTCATCTCAATGATACCAGTTTGTAGCCGCATGTCATCAGTTTTTCTATTTGCCATCTCAATGATACCAGTTTGTAGCCCCATGTCATCATTTTTTCTATTTGTCATCTCAATGATACCAGTTTGTAGCCGCATGTCATCATTTTTTCTATTTGTCATCTCAATGATACCAGTTTGTAGCCGCATGTCATCAGTTTTTCTATTTGCCATCTCAATGATACCAGTTTGTAGCCCCATGTCATCATTTTTTCTATTTGTCATCTCAATGATACCAGTTTGTAGCCGCATGTCATCATTTTTTCTATTTGCCATCTCAATGATACCAGTTTGTAGCCGCATGTCATCATTTTTTCTATTTGTCTTGCGCTTCGTGGGTGGCTTGGGTGATGGATCTGTTTATATTGATGTAGGTTTCAGCTTGATTATCTTTATGAAATCAAAGATTTGATGTCAAATTTCTGTCTTCCTGGCTATCTAGTATTCTTCGCCATATTTTTATAGATCTCCCGATTTTTCTCGTTCTCTGTAGTGCAAATCTAGGACCTGTGTGGTTATGTTTGTGCATGTAAATAAGATGTGAAAAAGATAGACTGACAACAAACACACCACATCAGACACAAATCTAGCACTTCATCGGTCAGATTATTAGTGGTGACTACAGTCTGGCTGTATGAACTACATCACTAGTTAACACAACTGCATGTTTTCTGGTTTGTTGGCTGTGGTTTCAGTTACTGGTTTTATGATTACTTTGATTGTACATGGATAACTTTATAAGTGCTCAGTCTCTTTCTGTAAGGCATAGTGTAAACATCTTAGCTCAGGGCATCAACACAATAGCACCAGACAGTACCACTGTAGTGTATGTGTGTGTATACCTGAATCACACATGCTGTCCATATTCTTGTTATGGATAGCTTTCATCATTTTGAGATGTTGCTTGACCTTGAACCTGTCTGACCTACACTTGTCCCTCTGTCTGGAGTTTTGTAGTGGGTACAACGGATAAATGATCCTTCAAGTATTCCACCTTTTTCTTAGAAGTCTAGGTGTCAGATCCACTACCCTACAATCAGGAGGGAAACATACATTGCTCTTATTATCTTGTACAAAGCTACACAGTCAACACTGTGAAACAAACCAGTTCTGCATGTATCAGAGCTGGATCTTGTAAACTCCTGAGCCACTCTATAGAATGAATGTTGCTGATGTTACTGAAGTCACTGGGAGAATGGCAAGACCCTTGATGACTGGGAGCAGTTGCTGTCCGCTTTCCCATCCTTTAGAAGCCCCCCCCCTCCCCCAGAAAGTCCTGTGTATTGGTGACCTTACGGAGCTTGAAAAAAGCTTGCTTCATCAAAGTATGTTTAGTAAAGGTACAGGTAAAATCTGAAGATGTAAACCAGAGTCATTGCACATGGTTACAAACCATAAGTGCTCTGTCACCAGTGCGGACAGCTGATAAGAAGCTGTCCGCCTGTGTCACCGTCCGCATGTAACTCTGTAGCTACAGCGACGTTCCTCCATTCACCCCAGAGTATCACTCTGGTACCCATTTCCTAGAGGCTGGCTGAACTCCGGGAACCGCCCGGTTTTGAACACTGACCGTCGCAGCTGGATTTGAAAGCAAACCTCCTATTGACTGCGCTAACGTGGATCCCTGGGAGCAGTTGCTATAGTATGTTTAGTGTAGAGACCCAGTATAGAAGTATCATCTGCAGGGAGACTGTGTTGCAGATCTGTTGTTCGCCTCACCACTTTCAGAAACCATTGGTGAAACAGGGATAAATGCAGTCAAGCTAATACCAAGAAATTAATGCAATGAACTGTGACTAAAAAGGAATTTCTCAGCCTGAACCAATCTCAACCTTGAACCAGTTCTTGTGGAGAAAGACCCCAGTCGAAACATCATTTTGTGTGTTTTATGCACACCGTTCTGCTTTCCCATTTTTTGAAGCTTTTTAGTCCCAGTTGACTGGATTCATTTCAGAAACTGGTAGGGTATGTAATATTGGGACTGGAACTTGACATCTCTAGAGAAGCATGGCGATCCTTTGGTGCATTGACTCAACCAAGTGTGTGGCTGGATATATTCAAGTGTGAGGTACATCACACGGACAAGCTCAAAGGACTTGTCCAGGTTCTGATTTGTCAGCCGCTGCACCTGCCTGTCTGGACAAAGAACAAGAACAAGCTGCAGAACATCTGTGTAGGGTTTTTAGAGATACCAGCGGACAGTCAGAAGAGTGAACAGATAAGTGTGTTCCTAGATGCCAACTAGCAGCGATACAAGCTCAACATCTTCTACAGCCTTTGAGGTGACACAGTTGTCCACTTATCTATCTACAGAAGCATTCATGCTTCCATGAATTCACAAATTCATATTTTCAGTTGACAAACCATAAAAGTAAATCCAAAGATCTGGCTGTTGACTTCTTTTTTTGACAGGCTGTTGCTAGCTGACTGTATATGTGGTTATATAACATCATCATAGTGTTGTTTTACTGATGGAGATTGTATTTTTGTATATGTTGTTATAAAATATGATATTGCTTCACTAATGGAGAATGTATTTTTTCAATGCTGATTGTTTTTGCTCTTTTTTTTAAAACATATAATATATCAGATTGATCCCTTTTCCATTTATGTGATTTGTTTCATTGTTTTCAGTAACAGCCTGACATTTTATTATCCTGTTTGTACACAACTGTTGTGATTCACCCGTTGTTTCCCTCCAGACATTGTAACATGTTTCCTGCAGTCAATTATTTTCTGGACACTATTTTTCTGAGTGCATGAACATTTTTCCAACAAATGAAAAGCAGTAACAATTGTCAGATGATCATTAATTATGTAACTGTAGATTTCATGCTTTCTGTATCCATATCTCAGAATTTTAAAAGTAAAATGTGGAATTATTGGCAACATTGGTAAAGCCACCTGAAAATATAGCTGGAATATGTCAGCCATTGCTGATGTCACAGTATTTGAAACCTGTCTTTGTGTGTTCATTCTTGCTCACAAGATGTTAAACAGTATGTATATTTGAATGGTAGGGGCGACTAGTTAGTTACGTTCACATCTACTTTTTCTGCTACCGAGATACTTTCTTCTAGTACCAAACTGAATTCCTGTTTCTGTCAGCCACAGTCACAAGTGGTTACTGATTTGTGTTTCCTAATGCAACTGGCGATCATTTAAAGACAGGATCACGTCTCCCTTGATGTACCTCATGGGTCTTATTGGGGGTGATCTCCTTTGCTGTACCTCATGGTCTTATTGGGGGTAGTCTCCCCTGCTGTACCTCAGGGGTCTTATTGTAGGTGCCCTGAAGTAAAACATCTCTTGTCATTCCATAGATTTTTCACCTCTATCTTTTCCTGATACATTTATAAATAGTTTCAGATGCATCTGCTCTTTCTGTTTAAAAATATATGTGGCACATCAATTGATTGTGAATGACTGTGAGAACTTGATTGCCAGATAATGTAGAGGTGTTTACTCATGCCTTTTTGAATTTTATTTTTTATGAGTGTCTTCAAATGTTATCATGCAGATGTAAATCATGGACAAGATATTTGTAAGTCACAATAATGGTTGACAAATAATAATACAAGTACTGTTGAAATTTTAAAGAAAGTTTGAAGTTAAAGTCCAGAGGATCGACTTCATTACTCAGGAATTTATCCTATATGGCTTAGTTTCTCTCTGCAGAATGGCTGTCTGCATGGTGCACCATATGAAGCATGAGCACAGTAGCTCCAGTGACAGTCCCCAAGGCTAATTGTAAAAAAAAAGCACTCATGGAGCAAACGATGCATCCATGAAATGAACTCACTACCTTCAGAGGGTGAGGCAAACAGCTTAACTACTTCACCAAGGAGACTACCTTGAAATAGCATGAGTGGGCTTTAAGGTACAAAGGGAGAAAGGTAAAATGAAGAAGTCTTCCCTTTAAAAGTAGACCACAAAAGACACTCCATTACTGAGGAGAGGAAGTTCAGTTCATATAAATAATCTAGAGCAGTGAGTGTTGTCCGCTTGGAATGTCGCAGTACATGTTTCAATATGGAGTTGGTCAAATTGTTTACACTGGAAACAGTAAATTTTGCTGCTTATGGTTTCCATGAGATCATTCTTCCATCAAGAGGACTTGTAGGTACATGATGTTTGGGTTAAAAAATTTCCTTCTTCCATTAAGAGGACTTGTAGGTACATGATGTTTGGGTTAAAAGAGATCATTCTTCCATCAAGAGGACTTGTACATACATGATGTTTGGGTTAAAAGATATCATTCTTCCATCAAGAGGACTTGTACGTACATGATGTTTGGGTTAAAAGATATCATTCTTCCATCAAGAGGACTTGTACGTACATGATGTTTGGGTTAAAAGATATCATTCTTCCATCAAGAGGACTTGTTGTTTGGGTTAAAAGATATCATTCTTCCATCAAGAGGACTTGTAGGTACATGATGTTTGGGTTACAAGATATCATTCTTCCATCAAGAGGACTTGTAGGGATGTTTGGGTTAAAAGATATCATTCTTCCATCAAGAGGACTTGTAGGTACATGATGTTTGGGTTAAAAGATATCATTCTTCCATCAAGAGGACTTGTAAGTACATGATGTTTGGGTTAAAGGATATCATTCTTCCATCAAGAGGACTTGTACGTACATGATGTTTGGGTTAAAAGATATCATTCTTCCATCAAGAGGACTTGTAGGTACATGATGTTTGGGTTAAAAGATATCATTCTCCCATCAAGAGGACTTGTAGGTACATGATGTTTGGGTTAAAAGATATCATTCTTCCATCAAGAGGACTTGTAGGTACATGATGTTTGGGTTAAAAGATATCATTCTACCATCAAGAGGACTTGTACATAGATGATGTTTTGGTTAAAAGATATCATTCTTCCATCAAGAGGACTTGTAGGTACATGATGTTTGGGTTAAAAGATATCATTCTTCCATCAAGAGGACTTGTAGGTACATGATGTTTGGGTTAAAAGATATCATTCTTCCATCAAGAGGACTTGTAGGTACATGATGTTTGGGTTAAAAGATATCATTCTTCCATCAAGAGGACTTGTAGGTACATGATGTTTGGGTTAAAAGATATCATTCTTCCATCAAGAGGACTTGTAGGTACATGATGTTTGGGTTAAAAGATATCATTCTTCCATCAAGAGGACTTGTAGGTACATGATGTTTGGGTTAAAAGATATCATTCTTCCATCAAGAGGACTTGAAGGTACATGATGTTTGGGTTAAAAGATAAGCGTGAGTTAGATACCTAGCACTAATTTACCCCAATGTGTGTGTGTTTTTATTTTTTTTATTTTATTTGGATGACACAAACATAACCATATGTTGACCAAATGCTGTGAGCCATGAAATGATGACTAACAAATTTGGAAGTCAATAATTATTTGATTTGCTCTTCCTGGCTCGGGACTCTGGCGACAACATTTCAGCGTACAATGTGGCACCTGCATATAATACCCCAGATCAGGTAATGGTTGATTTTTTCCAATAGAAGTGACCAAGTAAGAAGTATGACTGTGTGGTGTGCAACTGACATAGGCCAACATGTACTCACATGTGACTTCTCTTCCAGAGTTCTCTTCCTTAGAAGCTATTTACAGTTTGCTTTAACAAATGTTTTGTTAGTTTTAAATTTTTGGAAACTTTATTTTGGTGTCTATTACCTGGCATAAGCTTTTATTTGAGACACCTTCATGGAAGGCCAGTTGCATTTAATTCTGCATTAAAGTGTCTGCAAACCTGGGTTCTGCTTGTCTTAAAGTCCATTTCGTGTGGCATTGGTAGTCATGTCTATCCACAACTTTCTGTCTCATGTACTTTCAGTCAACTCTGACACAGATGATCTTCCATGTCATAATGTCCGGCTGCCCAGCATCTGTTCTCTCGGTCTCCCTCTGCCTCTCCTCCCCTCCAACTTTCCTACTTTTACGATGTACTCCAGTTTTCTCTTTCTCATCACATGACCACATCTTTCTGATGTGGGCAATCAGTTCTCTTCGTGAGTGAGTTTCTTTTCAGAAATCCTCATTACTCTTTTTATCTTTTCAGGGAATTCTCAGCATTCATCTATAAAACTATTCCTGGACAGCATCCAAATAATTTATCACCAATCTACCAACCGTCCATGATTCACTTCCATATATCAAGATATAATTTATATAGCTTTAAAAAAATTCTCTTGTTCATCTCAACTGACAAAGAAAGATTACATAAAATATTCTTCATTTTGTGAAATGCTGCCTTTGTTTGAGCTATTCTATATTTAACTTCTTCTTTCCATCTGATGTTATCAGGCTACCCAAGTACTTCAACATTTGGTTCTGTTAATGTGTCCAAAAGCAAAAAAGGAAAGCCTTTTTTTTTTACTACTCTTTTTAAATATAAACACATTTTCCCACAAATTGTTTGAAAAATTTTTTTTTAAAATTTATTATAAACTGTTTAGGAAAGGTATTTTTGGAGGCTACATCACATGTGAAAATGTCTGACAGTGATGTTTTGTATGCATGTAGAAGACAAGGTTACCTGTGGTTGTGCTTATCTCGGTGGGAAATTGATACTATTAGGAGTAAACTGTGTTTGTGATTTCTCTGGTAGCAGATACTTGATTAAAATGTGTGGGATTTGTGGTTTCTGTGTGGTAGTATATTCTGTGTAGAATAAAATGTGAAGTTTATAGTTTGTGTGTGATAACACCTGTCAGATAAACAAATAAAACACCTTTAGCAATATATCAGTGAGAACACAAGGAAGAGCATATTAACAATAAACAAATGTATGGAATCAGTTTTTTTTAAATTTAAAGAAACTTTAGAGCTTCAACTAGCACCGGGGTAAGAGCATTAAAACTAAGCAGCAAAATATCTGAATTCAAAACGGTTAATACTGATTCCCTGTTGTTGTCGTGCAGATAGAAAGTCACATGGAGACATGATTGGAGGGAAATTACATGAGACATGATTGGAGGGAAATTACTTGAGACATGATTAGAAGGAAATTACACACAGTTTGATCAGATAGTCTTGAAAGTGTAACTGACAACCTCAAGAAGACAGTTAGGATAATGAAATTAAATCTAAGGTACATGAAATTTGGCTTACAGAAGGCATAGTACAGGAAAAATGGCAGGAGCTGATCGGCACGAAGATATCAGTGACTCTGTAGATATGAAAGTGTACAAGGCGGCAGAGCTGGGGAGTGATTGAGTTTATGTTAGGCAGACCGAGATGAGAGCAAAGGATCAGCTATATAATGATGCCATGATATTCAGAAATAACAATCTTGTTAGAAATAGGAGGGCAAGCTTCTTTATCGAGTGGTGTAATACTTTTATCAGAAGAAAACCTTTGAATAAAATGTTTCGAAGAAATATAGGTCACATACTGATATTTGTTCTCTAAGAATTACTTGAACTTGACCTGATTTGTGTTACCTTTGACCTCACCTTGATTTATTGTGTACTAGTTCTCACCTGTACTGATGTTTTATTCATGTAGGCCAAAAATGCCCCAAAGAAAAGAAGAGTAAGTTGTGTCAATGGCTAACAGTTGCAACTGTGTCAGTTGTAGTTGTCTAACAATATTAACATGTATGTATTTCAGACTGGCTGTTATAACAATGCAGCTTAAATTGCTTTTAGTTACATACTGTACTTCCACTCTTGAGTCATCATATCAAGAGCTTTACTGGTAGCCCTATCAACATCTTTCTTTATAGTCCCACTTTCACTGTGAATTTCTTCTGTCCCCGAACAGTTTCACTGCTGCTTTCCCAGGCAGGAAATAACAAATTAAAAAACATGGGGGGAGGGGGGGGGGGGGGGGGAATCCAGAGTACTGTCAATATGGCAAAATAATTAGTAAAAGTGGCCGCAGGCAAACCCATATTTATTTAGTACACTCTGACCTAGTGTAAACACCAGAGGACACATGGCGTGGTGTTTGGGATTCAAGGGCAAGCTAATGTGTTGTTTGCTGCTAGGATTGAATTTTTTTATTGGATCCAGAAACTGTTTGGCTTGGTCCCGTGGATATCGCAACCCTTTGGCCTTAATTCCATGATGGATACCATAAATATGGGAGATATGTGGCTTTTTTGCTACCCTTGAGCGTGAACTGAGACCACAAAGAGTTTGTCACCCGGTTGTCGCACAGCTGGTTTAATCAACTTAGCTAGCGCACCGGGCTGTTTCCAGGTTAATTAAATTATTTCTAAGTGAATGAGACTGAAAAAGTGAAATCCTTCAGTGATTTCTTTTTCTTTAGCAAAATATTAATTGGCTTCATTCCTTGACTGTTGTCTCGTGTTGTTTTTTTTTTTGTAGCAGCCAATTTGAAGACAGATAAATGAAGTATGAAATTCCTGAATAGACTGATTGTATTTAACGACTTACTAGTCAACATTCTGCAAGTATAACCAAGTGATCTTCTGCTGAACTGTGTTTGAGTCAAGATTGAAACTAGCCAAGAATGCATTAACCTTGTGGTCAGCTAACCAGAAGAATGTTAACATCCTCATGTTTCAGCACAGAAGAAAGAGGTTCAAGACAGCTGTAAACATGGCTACTCTATGTTGGATCCACACTAGTGTGATTTGTGATGTAGTTTTTTTTTTTTTTAACTCTGCACATATAAAGTTTCTTTATCTTGTAACATTCTAAATATCTCAGCTTTTTCTTTGTAAACCTTGCACTGTGAGATGAACCATGTTTCATTCGTTTAGTGGACAGTTCTGGGAAGGATATTTTGGAGTTCTGTATTCCCTTGCTGCTATGGCAAATATTTGTTAATGAAAATAATTCAGAGTAAATAATGTAGATCAGAAGCAGTGTCAAGGAAACAGGGAACTGCCATGTCAGAGACATGTGACAGAAGTCAGTCTCTTCTAGACAAGAAAGATGTCAACACTGACAGTCATTAATTTCAGCTTGTATTAACTTCATGTCATGTCAGCAGCTGCTTTTTTTATTTTATTAACAGAAATGTCAATTAAATAACTCTTACTGAATTTTGTAATGTGAAGTAATAACAGAAGTAATAACATTACTACTTATTTGTGTGATAACTGTCATTTGATGTCATAATTTCACATTGTTTGCCTTATTTGACAAACCAAAAGTCAACTATTGGCAACACATGCTGGCTACAATTAACAATGTGTGCCACAAGTGTCGGCTACAGGAACCAGAAGGTAAAACATGTCTGCCCTAAGTTTGGTTATGTGAGCACAAGTGTTTTCAGCTGAAGCTACAAAGTGTTAAATATCTGCCATAAATGTGACTGCTAAAGGTTGTTTAGTGAAATTTTTGTCATTCACAGGATTAAGGGCAATACTGTTTTGTTACAAAAGATGTCTCTCTTTTTGCATTTTATAGAAATTAGTACCTTCATTATTATTTATTTGAAAATGTTGAATCTTTTGTTTTAAAGTTTCGAAACCAATGACATTTCTAGATGTTTACAAATAAAAAGTTCATAATGTTATAACATTATGTGCCAGAGTATGTCTTTAATATGATTTTCTATGCTATAAAATTGTCAAAGCCATAAATGCATCACTGCCTGCTTACATTTGCATGTACACAAACATAGATAGTGTTGAAAATGTCACACAAAAATGCCATTACTCTTGGTACACGCAACCTTCTGTTTTCAATTGGTAAAATTCATCTTGAAACTTGCGTAAATTTCTTATATTTGTTTTATGTACAATGTGCATTATACAGTAATTAACCATAAAATTACTGTTTAATTTTTGTAGCATCAGCTGCCTGTTTGTTTTGCATACAAGTTAATATGTGATTATTATTATGTGATTCCACTGATGCTCTTACAGTCAGTGTCGGAAGACCATCTTGTTGGTCCCTGGGGCTGTGATCATCAGCCCATGTTGTCATGGTCTACTTGTTTTGTTTTCCAGGAGCGGCCAGAACCCACAGAGCAGGAACGTAATCAGGCTGAGGTCCTGAAGCAGAGTTTCCGCAAAATTGCTGGGGAAGACATGGAAATCGATGCCTACGAGCTTCAGGATATTCTCAATTCTGTGTTCACCAAAGGTAAACTAGTGCTTCATTGTCTTTCTTACCAAATTAAACAACGTTTACGGATAAGCTCCAGCCCTTGTTGAAGGTTTGTCAGCGCAGTGGTTCTAGTTGTGTCCAAGTCTGAGGTGAAGGTTACAGTGTGACTGCTCAGGACAAGCTCATTTGACATTGTACTTTGCTGATGCCAAAGTCAGTGACTGGTACTGATTATAGTAGTGTGTCAGTGACAGATACTGATGATAGTAGTGTGTCAATGACAGATACTGATGATAGTAGTGTGTCAGTGACAGATACTGATGATAGTAGTGTGTCAGTGACAGGTACTGATGTTAGTAGTGTGTCAGTGACAGATACTGATGATAGTAGTGTGTCAGTGACAGCTACTGATGTTAGTAGTGTGTCAGTGACAGCTACTGATGATAGTAGTGTGTCAGTGACAGATACTGATGTTAGTAGTGTGTCAGTGACAACTACTGATGATAGTAGTGTGTCAGTGACAGATACTGATGTTAGTAGTGTGTCAGTGACATATACTGATGATAGTAGTGTGTCAGTGACAACTACTGATGATAGTAGTGTGTCAGTGACAGATACTGATGTTAGTAGTGTGTCAGTGACAGATACTGATGATAGTAGTGTGTCAGTGACAGATACTGATGTTAGTAGTGTGTCAGACAGGTACTGATGTTAGTAGTGTGTCAGTGACAGATACTGATGTTAGTAGTGTGTCAGTGACAGGTACTGATGTTAGTAGTGTGTCAGTGACAGATACTGATGTTAGTAGTGTGTCAGTGACAGATACTGATGTTAGTAGTGTGTCAGTGACAGGTACTGATGTTAGTAGTGTGTCAGTAACAGTTACTGATGTTAGTAGTGTGTCAGTGACAGGTACTGATGTTAGTAGTGTGTCACTGACAGATACTGATGATAGTAGTGTGTCAGTGACAGATACTGATGATTGTAGTGTGTCAGTGACAGGTACTGATGTTAGTAGTGTGTCAGTGACAGGTACTGATGTTAGTAGTGTGTCAGTGACAGATACTGATGATAGTAGTGTGTCAGTGACAGATACTGATGATAGTAGTGTGTCAGTGACAGGTACTGATGTTAGTAGTGTGTCAGTGACAGGTACTGATGATAGTAGCGTGTCAGTGACAGGTACTGATGATAGTAGTGTGTCAGTGACAGATACTGATGTTAGTAGTGTGTCAGTGACAGATACTGATGTTAGTAGTGTGTCAGTGACAGATACTGATGATAGTAGTGTGTCAGTGACAGATACTGATGATAGTAGTGTGTCAGTGACAGGTACTGATGTTAGTAGTGTGTCAGTGACAGGTACTGATGTTAGTAGTGTGTCAGTGACAGATACTGATGTTAGTAGTGTGTCAGTGACAGATACTGATGTTAGTAGAGTGTCAGTGACAGGTACTGATGTTAGTAGTTGTGTCCTCATCTCTGTTCACGATTTTCTGAAGAGATCAATATGTAGTAGCCAACAGAGATTTTTACAGCACCATACTGTATGGCAAGACCTATATCAGAAGCAATCATTGGCTATCTGTTATTTTATTGTGGTTTCTGCCCAGTGGCAGAGAATAGTGATAAGAGAACGTCTCATCAAGGACAGAACTAGCTTGCTTATCAAGGATGAAAAGAGGGATTTATTCATCATGGATATAATTGGGAGGGTGAGGTGTACTTATCAAGGTGGAACATGCTTTTCAAGACGAAGGTCAAGGGGAGCTTACCTAAAGCAAAAATGATGCTAATCTTGATGACCTGGTTAGATAACAACTTAGGGAAAGTAAACATGCAAGTTTTCTTTTTTATTTCACTCACACATGTTTCAGCTGCCATTTTCACATTACAAACACACATTTCATCAGGTTTTCTCTTGTCTTGCAGACCATGTCACTGGTAAGCCATTGCTGACCAAATATTTCACAACAGCATTATTTCCCCATTACTCCTTTCCTGAATGGAAACATTTTCTACATTTATGGTCGTCATTCCTGTTGATTCAGTCATATTTGTTATTCCCTCAACCTATATTTGATGTGATCCAGATTTGTCCTTTCTGTAATTCTCCACAAATTTGTTTTCTTGCAATCATCATCATCATCATTATCTGTTTCTGCTGTTTAATGTCACATAAGGCTCACAGTTTATTCTTTAATTTTGTTCTCTCTATGTTATTACAAAACAAGCAGTAAAACTACCTATACTTTATGTGTTGATTGGCAGTTTGTAAGGCATTAAATAGATCTTAATATAAAAAGAATGCTGTAAATAAACAAAGAAAGGGTATTTTGCTCACGCCAAATGATCAACTGAATATAATAAAGGAAGGAGCATATAGGTTTAAAAAAAGGACTAGAAAGTATCACTTGTATAAATAGAGATGTGGTATGTCATTAAATGAAGCCTAACAAAGAACATGCAGAACAGACATTTTTGAGATTCTCAACATAAACCTTCATTGGATGTTGATGATGATAATGATATTGAAATTAGCGGTGGCTAATTTGAGGATGAACTAAACCTTAATTGCAAAAGCCATTATCTGATGATTAAAAATGGCAGCCCTGTCACAAACAATGATTTTGGCTTGTGAAGCTTCAGACCTGCATACATCAAAACTTTGGCTTAATAAGATGGGATGGGCAGTATTTTAACAAACAGTTTTGAAAATTATCTGGTAATCATTTTATGTGACTGAGTTTAACTACTCAGGGCATAGCTGACTTTTTAAAAAAACACACTGGCCACTGTGGGGGAACAAAACCTGTTTGTGGAGTACACTAACCACACCAACAAAGTTCCTAAAAAGTGAAGGGAACTTGTAAAACAATGCAAATTTGTTGAACGTCACAACTGACTGAAGTGAAGGGACATGTTAAACAATGAGAAGTTTTTCGGTGTCACCAGTGACTGCATTAGGGAATACAATGTGTTTATAATACACCAGACAACAAACTCAGTTGAAACTACATAACTGTAGACAACATAAAAATATAGATAGACACTAAAGAAACACATTCAACTCATCAGCTTGTAGACAACATTCAGATATGTTCTCATCTTAAAGAAAAGAATCTATGACTTGAGCAATGAGTTTATTTCAAGACTGAAAAAGAATTAAAGAAAGTTCTATTTTATTTTCATTTTACCCTTAAAATTTGTTAAATTCCAAATTTGTATGTTGTGAAATTTATTTATGAATTCACATAAAGACAGTAGAATTTATTTTAATTGCATTAATTAATTCATTTTTCTTCCTTTTATCTGCAATCTTTTTTATCAACACTAATTATTTCCAACACAGACTGGCATATTATTCTGCATGTTTTACTTTTAAATCTGGCCATTCCACTTTACTTAAACAGATTATACCAATGGCTGACTGGGCAAATATTTACACATCAGCATTCTAAATTTGTCAATGATCTTTATTTTAAATCATTGTACACCTTTGTGAGTTGGTCCCGGCTGAAGACAATATTTGTGCCACTGCTAGATATTGACCATGTATCATTGACTTGGTAGGCAGTTAGGCCATCCACTGTGCCATCATTTCTTCTCAACACATATATTTGAATAATTATAGTTACATCCAGATATTCTTCATTTTCAACCTCCCAAGCATCTATGTTATATTTGTTTCATTTGCTAGAAGACACACACACATGCACGCACACGCACACACACCACACACATATGCGCACTCACACATGCTAACTTATGCACAAATATACATATGTTTATATGTTGTTGTTTTCCCAACCTTCCCTTTCTTACATCAGGATTTTTTCCATTTCATAATAAAATATGTTTCTAAGTACATCCAGATCATAAATGTTACATTTTGTAACCATTTTATTCTGAATGTGAATTTTCTAAATTCATCTTACTCAGAACACAGTTGCTTCTAGTGTGAAACCTTGTTTGTGTTTGTAGTGGATCAAGTGAAAAAAGGTCTGAGAGTACGGACAGAAGAACTAAATATTAAACACTGTATATGTTGTAGGATTTGTTGAAGGTGTTGTTACATCAGAGAACAAGAAATCTCACAGTACAGAAATATCTTCTTGTGTCAGTGTTCTGGTAATTGTTAGTTTATTGATCTGGCATTAGGCCTGTGGTCTCAGGTGCCCCCTTCCCCCCCCCCCCCCCCCCCCCCCCAGAGAATATGCCAAGACGCCCCCCACCCCCACCGCCAGAGAATATGCAAGACACCCCCCACCCTAACATAACAAAAATGTTAAAAGAGTAGTACAGAAAGAAAAATCCAAAGTAATGTTGACAAGAACTTGGAGAAACAAAAATACACCCACATAAATCAAAGTGTTTTGTCTTGATATCTGCCAGTTTGGTCTGATGTTGGATAGAGCACATCAGTCAAAGTGTTCTGCCTTGATATCTGAGAGTTTGGTCTGATGTTGGATAGAGCACATCAGTCAAAGTGTTTTGTCTTGATATCTGCCAGTTTGGTCTGATGTTGGATAGAGCACATCAGTCAAAGTGTTCTGCCTTGATATCTGAGAGTTTGGTCTGATGTTGGATAGAGCACATCAGTCAAAGTGTTTTGTCTTGATATCTGAGAGTTTGGTCTGATGTTGGATAGAGCACATCAGTCAAAGTGTTTTGTCTTGATATCTGAGAGTTTGGTCTCATGTTGGATAGAGCACATCAGTCAAAGTGTTTTGTCTTGATATCTGAGAGTTTGGTCTGATGTTGGATAGAGCACATCAGTCAAAGTGTTTTGTCTTGATATCTGCTGGTTTGGTCTGATGTTGGATAGAGCACATCAGTCAAAGTGTTCTGCCTTGATATCTGAGAGTTTGGTCTGATGTTGGATAGAGCACATCAGTCAAAGTGTTTTTCTTGATATCTGAGAGTTTGGTCTGATGTTGGATAGAGCACATCAGAGACCACTGTCCACGTCAAGCTGCAGCACTGTTTTATTTTCATGACTGTTGAAGCTGAAAAACCAGATAATTACAAGTGCACATAATTTCAAATTGCTTGCCCCCCCCCCCCCCCCCCCCCAAGCTCCCCCCCCCCCACCCTTCTTTTTTATACATTGGTGACCACTGCATTAGGCACCTGTGGCACATCCATACTTTCTCTACCTCCCTCAGTGAATGGATGTTACTACCTTGTCACATACCTTCCTCAGTATATGGATGTTTTTACCTTGTACCACTCTGCAGCAGTCCATTAAGAAAGGTTGTTTTTGAGTTATCAGTTGTATTAAAGTTTCTTGAAAATATAATGACAGTTGACAAAATTAAGGGGAAAAGAGCAAGGAGAATTGAAATAGCTGAATACTTAGATGGCTGAGCCCCATGATGTAACCAGCTGTGCCTCGTCACATACTGTAGCAGAATGGTTTTTAGTTGTGTTGAGAGACAGGAGTAATTTACTAGAAAGTTTAATGATGGTTGAAAACAAGATGGGAAGTGAAATTCAAAGAGTTGAACACTTGGATGGCTTAGCCACATGATGTCAGGACGAGGATATAGTCCTGGTTGCATGCCTGAGCCACATGATGTAGTCAGGACAAGGACATAGCCCAGGTTGCATGCCTGAGCCACATGATGTAGTCAGGACAAGGATATAGCCCAGGTTGCATGCCTGAGCCACATGATGTAGTCAGGACAAGGATATAGCCCAGGTTGCATGCCTGAGCCACATGATGTAGTCAGGACAAGGATATAGTCCTGGTTGCATGCCTGAGCTACATGATGTAGTCAGGACAAGGACATAGCCCAGGTTGCATGCCTGAGCCACATGATGTAGTCAGGACAAGGACATAGCCCAGGTTGGATGGCTGAGCCACATGATGTAGTCAGGACAAGGACATAGCCCAGGTTGGATGGCTGAGCCACATGATGTAGTCAGGACAAGGATATAGTCCTGGTTGCATGCCTGGGCCACATGATGTAGTCAGGACAAGGACATAGCCCAGGTTGGATGGCTGAGCCACATGATGTAGTCAGGACAAGGACATAGCCCAGGTTGGATGGCTGAGCCACATGATGTAGTCAGGACAAGGACATAGCCAAGGTTGGATGGCTGAGCCACATGATGTAGTCAGGACAAGGACATAGTCCTGGTTGGATGGCTGAGCCATATGATGTAGTCAGGACAAGGACATAGCCCAGGTTGGATGGCTGAGCCATATGATGTAGTCAGGACAAGGACATAGCCCAGGTTGGATGGCTGAGCCATATGATGTAGTCAGGACAAGGACATAGTCATGGTTGGATGGCTGAGCCATATGATGTAGTCAGGACAAGGACATAGCCCAGGTTGGATGGCTGAGCCACATGATGTAGTCAGGACAAGGACATAGCCCAGGTTGGATGGCTGAGCCATATGATGTAGTCAGGACAAGGACATAGTCATGGTTGGATGGCTGAGCCACATGATGTAGTCAGGACAAGGACATAGCCCAGGTTGGATGGCTGAGCCACATGATGTAGTCAGGACAAGGACATAGCCCAGGTTGGATGGCTGAGCCACATGATGTCGTCAGGACAAGGGCATAGTCATGGTTGGATGGCTGAGCCATATGATGTAGTCAGGACAAGGGCATAGTCATGGTTGGATGGCTGAGCCATATGATGTAGTCAGGACAAGGACATAGCCCAGGTTGGATGGCTGAGCCACATGATGTAGTCAGGACAAGGACATAGCCCAGGTTGGATGGCTGAGCCATATGATGTAGTCAGGACAAGGACAAAGTCCTGGTTGGAAACTTGTGATTGGTTGAGACTTCCCACAGTTATCCACATGACAGACACATGATAACAATGAAGTTAACCATACCAACATATGCACACCACATGTCAACATTTCAATGCCACATGTTGAAACTACTGCTGTATGAACCTCAAAGAGTGTGCTATTACATTAGTTCCTCTTCTTCTTCTTTGCGTTCACCAGCTGTACACTCTGGTGGAAAGTTCTGGTTGCTCGTCCACCACTGAACTGCAGTCCTGCTCCAGAACCTGAGTGTTGCCTGTGCATCAGTTTTACAGATCTCATTCTCTTGAATACAGACTGTTGGTTCCTTGCCTCTCCGGCAGATGCACTCCGACTTTAAAGAAAGCTCCCCAATTAGTTGACTCTTACGACATGCTTTTGGGAAGGCAGTGTGTCTGTTCTTGTTTTCCCTACAATGGGGCCCCGGAACCCACACGGGGGTATTACATTAGTTGAACTCTGCCTGCAGAGCTGACCTCAAGATAAAACTGACTTTAAACAAGGGAAGCATGACACTGCCAATGATTACCTGTTTAATGGGAAAACTTATTTCAAAGGCTACAAGAGTCTATAAATGGAATAATGTTTATCTATAAATGGAATAATGTTTATCTATAAATGGAATAAGAACTTTTATGTGGCACTGCGGATCCAACGGTCGTGGGTTCAAGTCTTGATAGAGCTGGACTTTTTTTCATAAATGACCTTGGCTTCCGGGTTGACAGAGCCTCAAACTGGTACCAGGTAAAGTCCTGGAAAGGCTTTTTGCTGTTCATATCACCCACCCCCCCCCCCTTTCCAAGTGATGATTAGTGAATCAAATGTAGGTCTAGCCCTATATGCTCACAGACATGGAAAAGGGCCCTTTGTTTTTCTTTTCATAGGAAGTATTGTGAGTGAGAACAAAGTTGATGTGTGCCTACCAATTGGCCACTGTAACTATAATTATCCATACTGTTGAACTTCTTCCCAAGTGTTAGGTGACAAATTGTGATGTATTTTGACTGTATCATACAGGTGTTAAACACTAATTATAGCAATCTAGAAGCTTATTTTCTACTTTCTGATAGTTCTCTGTAGTCATTTTGTGCAGCTGAAGGTCACAGGAGATATTTTATATGTTAGGTGTTGGTATGTTGTTTGTGCAGTTGAAGGTCACAGGAGATATTTTATATGTTAGGTGTTGGTATGTTGTTTGTGCAGTTGAAGGTCACAGGAGATATTTTATATGTTAGGTGTTGGTATGTTGTTTGTGCAGCTGAAGGTCACAGGAGATATTTTATATGTTAGGTTTTGGTATGTTGTTTGTGCAGCTGAAGGTCACAGGAGATATTTTATATGTTAGGTGTTGGTGTGTTGTTTGTGCAGCTGAAGGTCACAGGAGATATTTTATATGTTAGGTTTTGGTGTGTCATTTGTGCAGTTGAAGGTCACATGAAACAATCCCAAATGTAGGTGTTGGTATGTGTGAGTGTTTATGTATATTTACTGACCGTTACTGATGACTTCATTTTCTGTTTTCAGAATTTGCTTTTCCCGGGTTTGGAATTGACTGTGCCAGGAGCATGGTGGCAATGCATGATGTATCCTTTTTTGTCTGGCACTTTCAGAGTGCCAGTATTCATTATGTCTTGTTACATTTATCAGACTGTGTTATCAGGTTTATCAAAAAATACAATGATTTGCCTCTGTCTCTCTCTGTCTCTCATTTTCTCACTTTCTCTCTCTCTTTTTTTTTTTTTTGGTTAATGTGTGAGAGAAAACAAACGATTGAACGAACAAACTTCATTTTCAATGAGTTGCAAATTAGGCACACAGACCCGTCTTACATTTGACCCTTCCAAACACCCACCTTTCACACAACAGTTGTATTTTAACAACAAAGCATACTATGATCATATAATAATATGCATATTACAAATACCAAGAAAAAATAGAAAAGCATGGGTGGTAAAATGTATGGGCACACTCACGCGCACGTGCACACATGCCCACATACACACGCCCATTCATTCACTCACTTACACATCCACATACATACTCCTACATACATACACACCCACATACATACATACATGCATACTCACATAATTATTATATGATCATAACATGCTTTGTTGACAAAATAAAACTGCTATGTGAAATGTGGATGTTAAAAGGGCCAAATGTAAGACGGGCCTGCGGCGTGCCCAATTTGCAACCTTGTGAAAATGAAGTCTGTTCATTCATTTATTTCCCCTCTCTCTCTCTCTCTCTCTCTCTCTCTCTCTCTCTCTCTCTCTCTCTCTCCCTCCCTCCCTCCCTCCCTCCCTCCCTCTCTCCCTCTCTCTCTCTCTCTCTCTCTCTCTCTGTGTGTGTGTGCGTGCATGCGTGCGTGCGTGCGTGCGTGCGTGTGTGCGTGCGTGCGGGCGGGCGGGCGGGCGGGCTGGCGGGCGGGAGGTAGGTAGGTAGGTAGGTAGGTAGGTAGGTAGGTAGGTAGGTAGGTAGGTACGTACATTCAAACATACAAACATGCATACATACCTACACACGTATGTTCATACATACATACATGCATGCATGCGTGCGCGCATACACACATACATACATATCACAAAGACACACGTAAGTACATACATAGATGCATGCATACACTCATACATATATTCATACCACACAGACACACACATACATGCATACATGTATGCACGCATACACACATACAGATATACATGCATACATACCACACAGACACACGTACGTACATACATGCATGCATATACAAATACAAACATCAATAAACTCACATACATACACACACCATACATACACAAACACACACTCAGAGATAAGCACACACAGACAAACACACAGAGTTATGCACACACAGACAGGCATACACATATAGACACACAAAGACAGACAGATACACACACATATTCACACTAAGAGAGACAGACATACACCCAGTCACACATGCAGACACACACACAGATGCACAGAGACAGACGTACTCCCAGTCACACATGCAGACACACACACAGATGCACAGAGACAGACACAAACACACACATACATAAATTGGGCATAGATGCATACAGATACACCCACACAGACTTATGCAGAGGAACAAAACTCTGACTCTACAAGAGCATCATTTTACCAGTCCTTCTCTCTCTCTCTCTTTCTTTCTTTCTCTCTCTCTTTCTTTCTTTCTCTCTCTTTCTTCCTCTCTCTCTCTTTCTTTTCTCTCCCTCTTTCTCTCTGTGTGTGTGTGTGTGTGTGTGTGTGTGTGTGTGTGTTTGTGTAAGTGTTTGAAAAAGAGAAAGAAAGAACTATGTTTTCAACATGTTTTGTTTAAATCCATGTGTGTTTTGACTGCAAATGCTGGAGAATTACCAAAAAGGATGTACACAAGCTGTCCACCTTCCACCACTCACGTCTAAATAGAATTATCAAAATTTTCTGACTAGATACAATCTCAAACATTAAACTACTTCAAGACACAAACCAAGAAGCTCTAGACAGTATGAAAACAAAGAGAAGATCAAAATGGCTTGGCCACATCATGAAAATGAATTCTGATATACCTGCCAAAACAGCGCTCACATGGACACCAGAGGGAAAGAGAAAAAAGGGGCGCCCAAAAACAATAGGGAGACGAACAACGGAAAGTGACCTGAGTGCTGCATCTATGACATGTGAAGGATACCCCTAGTTAGTTTACTCCTATGACATGCTTGAAAGATGGGCAGTGGGTCCATTCCCCATCCCGAACGAGGCCCCTGAACCAACACTGGGAACATACATGTATGAAACCCGCACATAAATATGGAACACACATATGCATGTACTTATGAAACTCACATATACAGACATGGAAGTTACAATTCCTGACTCAGTGTCCAGGGCGACCTTTCTGGTAAACTTGGCTACGAAGAGTTCAAGGAGCTGTGGGATGATCTCAGGCGATGGAAGGTACTGACAGCTCTCTCTCTCTCTCTCTTTCTCTCTCTTTCTTTCTTTCTCTCTTTCTCTCTCTTTCTTTCTCTTTCTTTCATTCTCTCTCTCTTTCTTTCTTTCTTTCTCTTTCTTTCTCTCTTTCTTTCTCTCTCTCTTTCTTTCTCTCTCTCTCTTTCTGTGTGTGTATATATGTGTGAGTGTGTGAAAAAGGGAAAGAAAGAACTATGTTTTCAAAATGTTTTGTTTAAATCCATGTGTGTTTCGACTGCAAATGACTTTCTGCAAAGACAGTGACTGAACATCCAACTATAACAACAACAATTGTACTGACTGAATCAGCTCGACTGGGTTACAGTATAATGATCAGCATCAAGAGCTGACCTTCACCGACTGCCTAGATAGTGAAAGGCTGACCTACACAGACTGCCTAGATAGTGAAAGGCTGACCTACACAGACTGCCTAGATAGTGAAAGGCTGACCTACACAGACTGCCTAGATAGTGAAAGGCTAACCTTCACAGACTGCCTAGATAGTGAAAGGCTGACCTACACAGACTGCCTAGATAGTGAAAGGCTGACCTACACAGACTGCCTAGATAGTGAAAGGCTGACCTACACAGACTGCCTAGATAGTGAAAGGCTGACCTACACAGACTGCCTAGATAGTGAAAGGCTGACCTTCACAGACTGCCTAGATAGTGAAAGGCTAACCTTCACCGACTGCCTAGATAGTGAAAGGCTGACCTACACAGACTGCCTAGATAGTGAAAGGCTGACCTACACAGACTGCCTAGATAGTGAAAGAGAGGGGAGACAATTTTCAGGGTGGTATCTACATGTCTGTAACAACATGCAAGGACAGAAAGTCATCATTTTGTAAGGACCCCAGAGTAGTTGCCCATGAAGAAGGCAAGAAGAGACTGAAGAGTTCCTTACCAGCTTGAGGGGTGTTGTCTTTATCAGAGGACACCAGGGTCAGCTGACTCCAGGAGGATCTTTGCTGCTGATTTACTACAATACAGAAATACAGCTGGTCACAGATTGTGTTATCATTCATTGTTCTGTTTCTCATCAGAAGCCTTCCAGGAATACTCTCTAGACAACATCTGCCAGAGTAATGGGATAACTTTCGTTAACTTTATTTGATATTATACTTTATAATGATTTCTCCATGTCTTTATATTATAACAATACTGTGTGTAGAATAACTAACTTGAAACTTTAAATATATTTGTGAAAACTGAAAGAGACAAAACTCACTTGTTTTAAGCACACAATGTCCTAGAAAGAGTTTACAAAACTAGAGTTAGAACAGAAGTGCCAGTAGTAGTAGTACATTTTACCCCACGAGAACATCACACAAGCGATAAACACCCAATGACACAAAGTGCCACCATGTGGATGAGGATCACCCATGGAGAGGTCCCAGAAACCGCTTTCAGCCATTAGGCCATATTTATGGCCGGGCTATATTGCGGCCCCTGGCAAGAACCCGGGTGGGGTTTCAAAATTTAAAACAATCGCATCCTACAAGGAGATGAGGCATATTGCCATGTCTTGGACAGAGTTTACACAACTAGAGTTGGAACACAGTTGAGGTTTGCATGATACAAATGCTGGCAAGTGTCAGTGTCACTGATCTACGTTCTTGTTCTAGTACTGACTTGTTTGTGGTGGCTGACAATGTTTTCCTGTACAGGGAGTGTTCAAGGAGTTTGACAGAGACAACAGCGGCAACTTATCATCCTATGAGCTTAGAAATGCACTGAACCATGTTGGTAAGTGTTTGGTTACTTCCCTTGACTTACCCTTGTCAGATTTTCATGATCATAGATGTAGCAAATTAAATCAACTCTAATTGACCAGATATTGCTAACATATTTCTTCTTCTTTGTGTACACCTTTGTGATCCAGATTTTCCTGATCTAATTTTTCTAAGTGTGATCACCTGCATATTCTAAAAATGAAGTTTTATACTGTGTGAGCCATTTGTGCCCTGAGTTGGAAAGACAGCAGTAAGATAACTGTGTATGAAACATGACCAATCCAGGTCTAATCTCAGACATGAAGATACATGATAAGACCAAGACCTGATCTTAGACCTGTGTATGAAACATGACCAACCCAGGCCTAATCTCAGACATGAAGATACATGATTAGACCAAGACCTGATCTTAGATCTGTGTATAAAACATGACAATCTATGCTTAATCTCAACCAGTCCATGAATGCAGGGCTGAATCATTAGCAGGTAACATTCTATCATATATCACATCAAGATCTGGCGTACCTGGCTGATTTCTCAGGTTGGAGAATGGAAGAGAGCTTTATGTCTTGTTGTTGTTGTTGTTTTTGTTTTGAATTCTGATTGATCTCCCTTGTTTGAACTCAGACTTCCACCATGGTAATTAAAGCAGAAGTCAGTTTCAGGCTCATGACATTCTCAGAGCTTTTAATAGCAGTCTGTGTTGTTGCTTTTTTTTTTTAATTTTCAATTTTCAATGGAAATGATTTAAAATTGAAGCACAAGAGCTCATGTGAAAATAAGTAAAATAACGATGGAACACAAACTGGGAAAACATATTCATAAGCAGCCTAGAATCATCTATTCTTTTTTTTTTAGGAGAGGGGGTTGGGGGGTCTTGTTTTGCATTTAAATCTTATTTTCTTTCCTGGTTCACCCTCGGAGCTTCATGTGAATGACTCTAGTAAAAATGTGATTGTGATCGGTGATGGAAATAGTCTCTACACCAGATGTCATTGATGCCTTTGCTTGTAGAAGACTATGCAATAAAATACTTTTATTCCACAAACTGAATATCATTCACAGGTTTCCACATCAGTAATGGAACGTTCAAGTCGCTGGTGATGCGCTACAGTGATAAGAGTGGCCAGATCAACTTTGGTGACTTCATCATGTGTGCCGTCAGACTGAAGACCATGCTGAGTATGTGTCCTTGTGTTTTAGATATTCTACTCTTGAGTAGAATGTTGTTAGCTATAATTAACATTACTGATGTGCTGAAGGAGTGTCTTGTCATGTTTAAACAATTTATGTTTGAATAATTCTAAAACAAATCCTAAAACAATCATTTTGTTACCCTTTCTAACTAAACAGTTTTCAGAAATCAAACTTCTTTTTAATTGCCCAGTGTAATATAATTTGTGACATCTAAAGCTTTGCACAGAGTCAAGGCAACTGCTAAGATAAATCTTTTCTTAACTCTTTGAGTCCCAGGGGGTTTAGCATAACAGGCCCAGGGGGTAGTAAAGAGAGTAATAAAATTGGCGCATCTTGCATTCGTTGGGCTTCTAGGTAGGAACTTATGAACGTATGATGCCTTCCTTGGGACTCAAAGAGTTAAACTGCAAGGATGAAAAGCATTACATTTGACTGTGGAGCAGCCGTAGGGTGATGGGTAGATGGTCACCTGCAGATCCGCAGGCTACTGGTTCAGATCCATGGGGAGCCTGATTTTGTCGTACATGACCTTGGCTTCCAGGTCAACCCAGCCTTAAGTGGACACTAGGTAGTGACCAGTCCAGGAAGTAGAGGTGGCTGCTGGGATGTTGACCACATCAAGGACTGACCAGTCTATAAAAGTATGGTGTGATGTTGACCACATCAAGGACTGACCAGTCTATAAAAGTATGGTGTGATGTTGACCACATCAAGGACTGACCAGTCTATAAAAGTATGGTGTGATGTTGACCACATCAAGGACTGACCAGTCTATAAAAGTATGGTGTGATGTTGACCACATCAAGGACTGACCAGTCTATAAAAGTATGGTGTGATGTTGACCACATCAAGGACTGACCAGTCTATAAAAGTATGGTGTGATGTTGACCACATCAAGGACTGACCAGTCTATAAAAGTATGGTGTGATGTTGACCACATCAAGGACTGACCAGTCTATAAAAGTATGGTGTGATGTTGACCACATCAAGGACTGACCAGTCTATAAAAGTATGGTGTGATGTTGACCACATCAAGGACTGTCCAGTCTATAAAAGTATGGTTTGATGTTGACCACATCAAGGACTGACCAGTCTATAAAAGTATGGTGTGATGTTGACCACATCAAGGACTGACCAGTCTATAAAAGTATGGTGTGATGTTGACCACATCAAGGACTGTCCAGTCTATAAAAGTATGGTGTGATGTTGACCACATCAAGGACTGTCCAGTCTATAAAAGTATGGTGTGATGTTGACCACATCAAGGACTGTCCAGTCTATAAAAGTATGTGTGATGTTGACCACACCAAGGACTGACCAGTCTATAAAAGTATGGTGTGATGTTGACCACATCAAGGACTGTCCAGTCTATAAAAGTATGGTGTGATGTTGACCACATCAAGGACTGACCAGTCTATAAAAGTATTGTGTGATGTTGACCACATCAAGGACTGTCCAGTCTATAAAAGTATTGTGTGATGTTGACCACATCAAGGACTGACCAGTCTATAAAAGTATGGTGTGATGTTGACCACATCAAGGACTGTCCAGTCTATAAAAGTATGAGTCTAGCCTCACATGCCTTATGCGTCACCTTGTAGTGTGTAAAGTGACTTTTACGGTTACTTTTTTTTAAATATTTTATTTTAACATTTCACCATATTTAACATAAATTCCAGTTTATTTCAGTTTCTTTTTATCTAAAGTATTATGATACTTTCTTTGCCTTTCAGTAAGAGACAAATACTGCCCTGCGCAATACAATCATTCTTTGATTTTTAAAAAAAACGTAGTTATGATTTAGGCTGTCACATTCCACCTATTAAAATAACTTTACAAATATTGAATTAAATGTTTACATCACACAGTAATGTCTTATCTCTCTCCAAATAGACATAAATTATAAAATTATCTCTCTAACCCTTTATCAAATATATTGTAACCAATTATCATAGGCACAGTGCCAGGCATTCCATATAACTGACGTCTGCTTGTAGTCCGAAGAGATCATCCCCTAAAAGCCTTCCTGCTGTTGACTGGAAATGATCATTTTATGTTCATTCGATGGATCATCAAATTGCAGCCATTTAATCTATATGACTTCAGTTCTTTCATATCTGGCATCCTTGACCTTCCCTGTGACCTCAACATGGCTTCCTCTAACTACTATCTGTGTCTACAAATGTTGGTCTGCAATGACATATCCTATACAGTTACCCACGTTGCTCAATATGTGACAAGTTTATGATAACTAATATTCTCTAAACATTGTCTCATTCACAGCATCTTTCAGGGGACATGATCCTCAGAACACTGGCTTTGCTCCTTATGATATTGACAGTGTAAGTATTAACTCCCTTCAAGCATGTTTAGTGTTACACATTTTAGTGTTACATGTAAAATGAGATGTTCAAGAACAGTTGACTATGCCACCGGATTAGTTTACCATGCCACCAGATCAGTTGACCATGCCACCAGATTAGTTGACCATGCCACCAGATTAGTTGACCATGCCACCAGATTAGTTGACCATGCCACCAGATTAGTTTACCATGCCACCAGATCAGTTGACCATGCCACCAGATCAGTTGACCATGCCACCAGATCAGTTGACCATGCCACCAGATTAGTTTACCATGCCACCAGATCAGTTGACCATGCCACCAGATTAGTTTACCATGCCACCAGATTAGTTTACCATGCCACCAGATCAGTTGACCATGCCACCAGATTAGTTTACCATGCCACCAGATTAGTTTACCATGCCACCAGATTAGTTGACCATGCCACCAGATCAGTTGACCATGCCACCAGATTAGTTTACCATGCCACCAGATCAGTTGACAGTGCAACCAGATCAGTTGACCATGCTACCAGATCAGTTGACAGTGCAACCAGAACAGACCAAATTAAAAATATCAGAAGAAAAATGGGACAGTATTGTATAGAGAATCTATTGAGAAACAGAAAGTCAAAGGCTAAAGTAGTATTGAATACTTATGAGATTCAAACATGACTCACTGCTAATTTCCTACACTGATCGAAAACAATAGCTGATTCCAAAGTGTGGTTAAGACCTGCATTCAAATGATTCAGTAACGTGGAGGAGATTTTGCAGTGACAAAGAATCTTTGAGAGGAAAACAAAAACCTTCCATGACACTTTATGACAAGGAAGAAAACTTATACTGTTATCTTATGTCTGCTGACAGACATATCAGACAAAAACAGAACAAGACAGAATAAGACTGTCAGAGTTGATGCCATACATTAACATCACCCATTTTCCACTTTTGTATTTCAGTTTATCCAAACCACGCTTTACTCGTAAGCTGTAGGGGAGAGAACTGTTTACAACACACATCCTGCAGACGTCACTGAGAGGAGAAGCAACACATTACCTTATGGGAGATACACTTTTTTCTCTAACTTGAAATTAGAATCTGTAGCTTGTTAGATTATTTTAATTGTTTTCATTGTCGAGTATGTGGCAAACATGAGTCTTAGAATGTGCTGACAAGATGGGTCAGTGTCACCATGTTGTTGCCCAAATGTGTTGATGGCAAGATGGATCAGTGTCTAGATATTTGCTCATGGCCACCATATTGTTGAAGTCAGCTATTGCTGTCATTTCTCTAAAATAATGACAGGTGGTCAGTTGATTATTGCAAACAAAGACAAGATGTACAAAACACACACAATGTCAAACAAACAGTTAGTTAATAGATCCAATCTTCTGTAGATTAAATGCATCAGAGAAAAATTTTGTTAAGTATTCTCTGCCAGATTTTTTTCTTCAGCTGGTCAAAGCCATTAGCAGATGGTCAGCACTGCAGTTCTAGTTTTGTCATCTACCTGCAGGCATATCTGCATGTTCTACTGAAATAAACAATAAATAAATATTTACACATCTCATGTTTGTTCATGAATATGGTTTGTTGTTTTTCTTTTGACAAGAGTGCTTAGATCTGATACGTAAGAACTCTCTTACAATAATAACACGTGAAATATAATTTATTATAAAAGCATGTTATTTTGGGTAAAGTTCTAACAGACGCTTGTTATTTTATGTTATATATGTTTACATATACTATACTCGTGATACTAGTCTGAGATATTAACAGGATATTTCTCAACTGAACTTTGTACGTCTGGGTGGTTATTCTGTTAACTCTCTTGAACAACTGTTGCTTGTTATCATGTGTGTGTACCTACTGTTATTTTTCTACAGTTCTTGTTGACAGATTTCAGATTATAGTGTTCTTGTTGTCAGATCTCATTATACTGTAGAGATACTCTCAGTTGGGTGTCAACAGCAAAACATGACTGGCTGTCTTTGCCTGATGAGCCTGTAAGTTTATTTGCTTGAGATGCATTCTTTTCAGTTTGTTTTCTGTTCTTGATATTTTTTCAAGTGTCAGTCTGCAGAAATCTTGTTCTCATCTGTGTGTGCAGCTGCATGGTGAAGTCTATTTTCTAACGGACTTCAGGACAATTGAGCATCAAGCAAGTTACACAGAGGCATGCTAAACTAACATTCAGTCAAATTACCTGTATGATCAGAATCAAGGAAGTCAACAAAAGGCATATCATTAAAAGAAATTGAGCCAAATTACCTCTGTATGATCAGAATCAAGGAAGTTACACAGAGGCATAGAGTATGAACAATTTAGTCAAATTACCTACGTATGATCAACAGTCAGCACCTCTCTGTCCTCATTGCCACAGAAATTTCCAGGCTCAGGATGGTCGTCACCCACCTCTAACCCCACTCTAGGACTGATGGATGGACATGTCCTCTTTGAAAACAGTCAGCAAACAACACAGCTCTTTTGTCGTTCATGTTCTCCGGGACTGTCTGTCAGAATGTCTCCTAGACAAGACTAATCTGGTGGAGGTTAAGATTCAAGCAGGTGGATCAGATCTGGGAAGTCCCATAATGTTAGCTAAAGCACCATGGAGAAGATGACTGCTGCCTTTCAGCTTACCACAGGTCATCCATTTCTTTGGATTCAGTGACAACTTACCAGAGACAGATTGCCAAAGTGCTTCAGTTGCTTTTTCCTATAATTTAGTCCCAAAAAATTATGTTTTTTACCAGCTGAACATAATTTGTGAAGTACTGTCTGAATTCACTGATGTTTAGTATCTGCTGTATGTTACCTGAAATTCCCCTGTCTGTTTATGTGATTGCAGGAAATTAGAAATGAAGCAGACAATTTTTTTAGATGGCATAAATTAATCGTATGTGAAAGAAACCAACAGATTCACATTATAAGAATATTGTCACCATGCACCAGTTCTTTGTCCATCTATGGAACTGATGGCCTTTTCTTAATGTGTATTTTATTAGTACCAGAGGAAATTTACAAATAATCACAAAACTGGCTCTGAAGTCAGAAAACAAATGGAGTGTGGAAGTGAGAACATCCAGGAGGAAACCTGGCAGAGGCCAGCGGTGTCGGACATGATTCCAAACACAATTTTAAAATGATTGCAAGGACAGAATGTAGTGGGTGAATCATTGGTGAACCAGATGTGGTTTATCAGTGGCACAGCATGATGGTAGTGATGATAATTTCATCAGTCCACCATGTTGTCTCCAATAAATGGTGAGAAATCTGTGATTTATCAAATATAATTTCAAGCAGTGTTTTATTACCATGAAATCTAACTGCTGTGATTGTCAGTGTGATGTCTTGTTTGTATTTCTGTGATCTGTGGTATCTCAGGGGATTTTCAGCCATGTTTGCTGTCAAATATCTGTGACTCTCTGATTACTCATTTCACACATGATATTTTTTTTTATTGTAATTAATTATTTTTGTGTTTTTCTCAAAGTTATTGACGTCAATCAAATGCTTCTGATTTTAACAAGGATGTCTGCATTTTTGTAAACACAAACTCTTTTATCACTTTTCATGCATATTGTTTACTTATAAATTTTCCTGTGTTCATTATAACTTTTGTGCACATATTTTTAACAAATTGTGGCTGATGATGCTATAAATGACATTTTCCAAAGGTGCAATAGTACACAAATACATTTATTTACTTATTTTAAATGTCTAGAAATGTTGTTTCTCAACTTTTGCCCCGTGTAATGGAATGAAGGCCGTATGTTTAGCTGAAACCCTGCGACAGATATGGGTGCCCTAACAGACACATAAACCAAACTGTTGCCCCCATGTGATGGAACGAAGGCCGTATGTTTAGCTGAAACCCTGCAACAGATATGGGTGCCCTAACAGACACATAAACCAAACTGTTGCCCCCATGTGATGGAACGAAGGCCGTATGTTTAGCTGAAACCCTGCAACAGATATGGGTGCCCTAATGGACACATAAACAAGAATTGAAAACATCTGCATTTGTTTTCTTTTGTTAACATCACATGTTTCAAGAATGATTACACAAATTCTAATAAGTATGGTACCATGCCTGGTTGTCACTATGAAACATGCACACAGATGAGTCACACTGATGAACAGCTGTGTTTCCATCTGTAGATAGTCTCTGACACACACCAGGCAGCATGCAACAGCTCAGATGTCATACACAAGTCACTAGTTATTCTAGAAAAGATCCTTACAGAGTTACAATTACAAGTGAAATGTGTCCCGTCACTTTCATCTGAGACACATAAATAGCAATTTGTGTTTGTTTTTTAAACAGTGAACATTTTAAAGCAAGAAGATAAGGGTGGTTGTACGAAATCAGAAGTTACTGAATGTGAACCTATTGCCCCTGAAATATCACGGCATGTGAAACATATGTAGAAACTTGGCTATCCTCTTGCTTTGCCACACTTCTTCCATCTTTCATAGGCATCACATATTATAATTAATTATTCATCAATACAAACCAGCTTAGCTGGCATGTACAAGACGTTCAGTATCCCAGCCTGTTCTTACCCCTTCATGTAGCCATATCACGTATCAGATTCTACCATTTAACACATTTTATTTTATTTATCTTTTTGCTGTTTTTTATCTATAGCTTCATACATTTACCCTTAGAACGATTACAATTTCGACTGCAATCAGTTTTCTAATAATAATACTGTAGAAATGTTGTGTTGAAAATGTAACGCAATGTTTGCAGTAGAATCTGCTTATCTGACTGCTTTTACTTTCCGCCTATGCCCTGCTTGTGTGTGCTACTGTACAAACTTAGTTGTGTTTTGATGCTGGCTATTTTACTCTATTGTGACCTGTATTTGTTTGTGGTAAAACATTAAAGCCTTTGCTGGATATTTAGTTGAGTGAGGGCTAGTGATTCAGACAGTTTTTGTTTATTATCAATATTTATACAAATACAGTTCTCTGCAACCTTGTTTAGAAACCTTCCTGTGGTTGTTGCGTTTTTCACTGCCGGTACTAAGATGTGTGAAAGGGCATGAATGTATGTGATAAGTAATTTGCCTACAATTTTATATAAAATATAAACTTGAATTGTGATTGGTGGGCTTCATCTTCCATGTCAGTGCAATTGGTGGACTTCTTTTGTATCCAATGTAACTGATGGACATAATACAGTTAACTTCAGTTACATCTTCAAGGCAAGTCAGAGGGATCTGCAGAGAATGATTACTACTCTGTAGAAAGTGTCTATGTCCTGGGCATGAATATAACAATGAAAAGGCAACATTTGATTGTTTCTGAGAAATCTAAAAGGCAAAATATTTATATATAATAGAGTAAGTAAAGTAAAGAACCCTTGCCCACGCCTGTAGGCGTATTGGGCATATAGGGCAAGACATCTTTTTTATAGACCAATCTGCATTTCATAGATGATGTGGTCAACTTTATGCCTGCTGCCTTTACTTCCCAGGAATCCACATAAATTTGTCACAAAAAGCAACATATAAATTATTTGATTCCAAAACAGGATGTCCCATGTTCTGTTCATCCTCTATTGATTGGCAGTGACTGAGCAGGTAACCAATAAGAAGATACATGACACATACCAGTACAAGACCGCTTCTACTTCCTACACCACTTTGCCTGACATCTGTGTAGCTACTCAAGAACATCCCTGACATGTGTCCAACAGCAGTCAGCCAGCACGGAAGTGGTCTAATTTCCTTGGTATCATTTCTTCCATTGTAGCAGTGCTCTGGTGAAAACGGTCGCCATGTTTATCCCTAACCATGCCATAGTTACTGGCTCATCACTAACCATGCCATAGTTACTGGCTCATCACTAACTAACCATGCCATAGTTACTGGCTCATCACTAACTAACCATGCCATAGTTACTGGCTCATCACTAACTAACCATGCCATAGTTACTGGCTCATCACTAACCATGCCATAGTTACTGGCTCATCACTAACCATGCCATAGTTACTGGCTCATCACTAACTAACCATGCCATAGTTACTGGCTCATCACTAACTAACCATGCCATAGTTACTGGCTCATCACTAACTAACCATGCCATAGTTACTGGCTCATCACTAACTAACCATGCCACAGTTACTGGCTCATCACTAACCATGCCATAGTTACTGGCTCATCACTAACCATGCCACAGTTACTGGCTCATCACTAACCATGCCACAGTTATTGGCTCATCACTAACTAACCATGCCATAGTTACTGGCTCATCACTAACCATGCCCTAGTTACTGGCTCATCACTAACCATGCCATAGTTACTGGCTCATCACTAACCATGCCACAGTTACTGGCTCATCACTAACTAACCATGCCATAGTTACTGGCTCATCACTAACTAACCATGCCACAGTTATTGGCTCATCACTAACTAACCATGCCACAGTTATTGGCTCATCACTAACTAACCATGCCACAGTTACTGGCTCATCACTAACTAACCATGCCACAGTTATTGGCTCTCATCACTAACTAACCATGCCACAGCCACAGTTACTGGCTCATCACTAACTAACCATGCCACAGTTATTGGCTCATCACTAACTAACCATGCCACAGTTACTGGCTCATCACTAACTAACCATGCCACAGTTACTGGCTCATCACTAACTAACCATGCCACAGTTATTGGCTCATCACTAACTAACCATGCCACAGTTATTGGCTCATCACTAACTAACCATGCCACAGTTATTGGCTCATCACTAAACTAACATGCCCTTGCCACAGTTACTGGCTCATCACTAACTAACCATGCCACAGTTATTGGCTCATCACTAACTAACCATGCCACAGTTATTGGCTCATCACTAACCATGCCACAGTTATTGGCTCATCACTAACTAACCATGCCACAGTTATTGGCTCATCACTAACTAACACAGTTATGGCTCCACAGTGCCACAGTTTATTGGCTCATCACTAACTAACCATGCCACAGTTATTGGCTCATCACTAACTAACCATGCCACAGTTATTGGCTCATCACACTAACCACTAACTGCCACAGTTATTGGCTCATCACTAACTAACCATGCCACAGTTATTGGCTCATCACTAACTGCCACAGTTATTGGCTCATCACTGCCACCAGTTATTGGCTCATCACTAACTAACCATGCCACAGTTATTGGCTCATCACTAACCATGCCACAGTTATTGCTCATCACTCATCATCACTAACTAACCATGCCACAGTTATTGGCTCATCACTAACTAACCATGCCACAGTTATTGGCTCATCACTTAATTGCCACAGTTATTGGCTCAACTAACCATGCCACAGTTATTGGCTCATCACTAACTAACCTTGCCACAGTTATTGGCTCATCACTAACCATGCCACAGTTATTGGCTCATCACTAACTAACCTTGCCACAGTTATTGGCTCATCACTAACTAACCATGCCACAGTTATTATCATCATCATCATAACTAACCATGCCACAGTTATTGGCTCATCACTAACTAACCATGCCACAGTTATTGGCTCATCACTAACTAACCAGTTTGCCACAGTTATTGGCTCATGCCACTATTGGCTCACTAACCATGCCACCACAGTGCCACAGTTATTGGCTCATCACTAACTAACCATGCCACAGTTATTGGCTCATCACTAACTAACCATGCCACAGTTATTGGCTCATCACTAACTAACCATGCCACAGTTATTGGCTCATCACTAACTAACCATGCCACAGTTATTGGCTCATCACTAACTAACCATGCCACAGTTATTGGCTCATCACTAACTAACCTTGCCACAGTTATTGGCTCATCACTAACTAACCATGCCACAGTTATTGGCTCATCACTAACTAACCATGCCACAGTTATCATGGCTCATCACTAACTAACCATGCCACAGTTATTGGCTCATCACTAACTAACCATGCCACAGTTACTGGCTCATCATCACTAACTCAACCATGCCACAGTTATTGGCTCATCACTAACCATGCCACAGTTATTGGCTCATCACTAACCATGCCACAGTTATTGGCTCATCACTAACTAACCATGCCACAGTTACTGGCTCATCACTAACTAACCATGCCACAGTTTGGCTCATCACTAACTAACCATGCCACTCATCACTGGCTCATCACTAAACCATGCCACAGTTATTGGCTCATCACTAACTAACCATGCCACAGTTATTGGCTCATCACTAACTAACCATGCCACAGTTATTGGCTCATCACTAACTAACCATGCCACAGTTATTGGCTCATCACTAACTATTGGCTCATCCATGCCACAGTTATTGGCTCATCACTAACTAACCATGCCACAGTTATTGGCTCATCACTAACTAACCATGCCACAGTTATTGGCTCATCACTAACTAACCATGCCACAGTTATTGGCTCATCACTAACTAACCATGCCACAGTTATTGGCTCATCACTAACTAACCAGTTATGCCACTAAGTTACTGGCTCATCACTAACCATGCCACAGTTACAGTTATTGGCTCATCACTAACTAACCATGCCACAGTTATTGGCTCATCACTAACTAACCTTGCCACAGTTATTGGCTCATCACTAACCATGCCACAGTTATTGGCTCATCACTAACTAACCTTGCCACAGTTATTGGCTCATCACTAACCATGCCACAGTTATTGGCTCATCACTAACTAACCATGCCACAGTTATTGGCTCATCACTAACTAACCATGCCACAGTTATTGGCTCATCACTAACCATGCCACAGTTATTGGCTCATCACTAACTAACCATGCCACAGTTATTGGCTCATCACTAACTAACCATGCCACAGTTACTGGCTCATAACTAACCATGCCACACTAACTACCATGCCACAGTTACTGGCTCATCACACTAACCATGCCACAGTTATTGGCTCATCACTAACTAACCATGCCACAGTTACTGGCTCATCACTAACTAACCATGCCACAGTTACTGGCTCATCACTAACTAACCATGCCACAGTTATTGGCTCATCACTAACTAACCATGCCACAGTTACTGGCTCATCACTAACTAACCATGCCACAGTTATTGGACTCATCACTAACTAACCATGCCACAGTTACTGGCTCATCACTAAACTAACCATGCCACAGTTACTGGCTCATCACTAACTAACCATGCCACAGTTACTGGCTCATCACTAACTAACCAGTTATTGCTCATCACTAACTCCTAACCATGCTCACAGTAACCATGCCACTGGCTCATCACTAACTAACCATGCCATAGTTACTGGCTCATCACTAACTAACCATGCCACAGTTACTGGCTCATCACTAACTAACCATGCCACAGTTACTGGCTCATCACTAACTAACCATGCCACAGTTACTGGCTCTCATAACACCTGCCACAGTTATTGGCTCACCTAACTGCCATAGTTACTGGCTCTCACATCAGTTATTGGCTCACTAACCATGCCACAGTTACTGGCTCACTAACTAACCATGCCACAGTTAATCACTAACTAACCATGCCATAGTTACTGGCTCATCACTAACTAACCATGCCACAGTTACTGGCTCATCACTAACTAACCATGCCACAGTTACTGGCTCATCACTAACTAACCATGCCACAGTTACTGGCTCATCACTAACTAACCATGCCACAGTTACTGGCTCATCACTAACTAACCATGCCACAGTTACTGGCTCATCACTAACTAACCATGCCACAGTTATTGGCTCATCACTAACTAACCATGCCACAGTTATTGGCTCATCACTAACTAACCATGCCACAGTTACTGGCTCATCACTAACTAACCATGCCACAGTTACTGGCTCATCACTAACTAACCATGCCACAGTTATTGGCTCATCACTAACTAACCATGCCACAGTTACTGGCTCATCACTAACTAACCATGCCACAGTTACTGGCTCATCACTAACTAACCATGCCACAGTTATTGGCTCATCACTAACTAACCATGCCACAGTTATTGGCTCATCACTAACTAACCATGCCACAGTTACTGGCTCATCACTAACTAACCATGCCACAGTTACTGGCTCATCACTAACTAACCATGCCACAGTTATTGGCTCATCACTAACTAACCATGCCACAGTTATTGGCTCATCACTAACTAACCATGCCACAGTTACTGGCTCATCACTAACTAACCATGCCACAGTTATTGGCTCATCACTAACCATGCCACAGTTACTGGCTCATCACTAACCATGCCACAGTTACTGGCTCATCACTAACCATGCCACAGTTATTGGCTCATCACTAACTAACCATGCCACAGTTACTGGCTCATCACTAATCACTAACCATGCCACAGTTATTGGCTCATCACTAACTAACCATGCCACAGTTACTGGCTCATCACTAACTGGCTCATCACTAACTAACCATGCCACAGTTACTGGCTCATCACTAACTAACCATGCCACAGTTATTGGCTCATCACTAACCATGCCACAGTTACTGGCTCATCACTAACTAACCATGCCACAGTTATTGGCTCATCACTAACCATGCCACAGTTACTGGCTCATCACTAACTAACCATGCCACAGTTATTGGCTCATCACTAACCATGCCACAGTTACTGGCTCATCACTAACCATGCCACAGTTACTGGCTCATCACTAACTAACCATGCCACAGTTACTGGCTCATCACTAACCATGCCACAGTTACTGGCTCATCACTAACTAACCATGCCACAGTTACTGGCTCATCACTAACCATGCCACAGTTACTGGCTCATCACTAACCATGCCACAGTTACTGGCTCATCACTAACCATGCCCATGCCAATACTGGCTCATCACTAACCATGCCACAGTTACTGGCTCATCACTAACTAACCAGTTGCCAAAGTTAACCATGCTCAGTTCACTACTAACTAACCATGCCACAGTTACTGGCTCATCACTAAACCATGCCACAGTTACTGGCTCATCACTAACCATGCCACAAATACTGGCTCATCACTAACCATGCCACAGTTACTGGCTCATCACTAACTAACCATGCCAAAGTTACTGGCTCATCACTAACCATGCCACAGTTACTGGCTCATCACTAACCATGCCACAGTTACTGGCTCATCACTAACCATGCCACAAATACTGGCTCATCACTAACTAACCATGCCACAGTTATTGGCTCATCACTAACCATGCCACAGTTATTGGCTCATCACTAACCATGCCACAGTTATTGGCTCATCACTAACCATGCCACAGTTATTGGCTCATCACTAACCATGCCACAGTTACTGGCTCATCACTAACCATGCCACAGTTATTGAGGAAGAAATTCAAGTGCAATGGAGAATGTGGATCTTTAACTTTAAAGAAAGACATATTGCAACAAAGAATGTGAGACTGAGACAACATGTCCTTAACAAGTTCCTTGCAGTTGTCAGACATAAAATTCCCAAGAAATGTAACTGCCACCAGACAAAACACATCACAAGCTTTTTTCTCCTTTTCTTTTAATCGATTTTAAAACAGCTCGTCTCTGAAGAGCTCATAAATCTGCGGACCCACAAGAATTCACTCTTTAATTTGTTGTTGAATCAAGGACATTTGTCGGCCAAGTACTCACATGCTAATGCAGTCTAGCCAATGGCTTTTATGAAGTTTTTTTATCAAAGTGAATTTGATGTGCAGCACCTTCAGCCTTCAGATGTGTCCCCAAAGAGCCAGTCTTTGCTCACGTAGTAAAATGTCTATGCTCGGCTGGCCATAGTACAATGTCTATGCTCGGCTGGCCGTAGTACAATGTCTATGCTCGGCTGGCCGTAGTACAATGTCTATGCTCGGCTGGCCGTAGTACAATGTCTATGGTCGACTGGCCGTAGTACAATGTCTATGCTCGGCTGGCCGTAGTACAATGTCTATGGTCGACTGGCCGTAGTACAATGTCTATGCTCGGCTGGCCGTAGTACAATGTCTATGCTCGGCTGGCCGTAGTACAATGTCTATGGTCGGCTGGCCGTAGTACAATGTCTATGCTCGGCTGGCCGTAGTACAATGTCTATGGTCGGCTGGCCGTAGTACAATGTCTATGCTCGGCTGGCCGTAGTACAATGTCTATGGTCGGCTGGCCGTAGTACAATGTCTATGCTCGGCTGGCCGTAGTACAATGTCTATGCTCGGCTGGCCGTAGTACAATGTCTATGCTCGGCTGGCCGTAGTACAATGTCTATGCTCGGCTGGCCGTAGTACAATGTCTATGCTCGGCTGGCCGTAGTACAATGTCTATGCTCGGCTGGCCGTAGTACAATGTCTATGCTCGACTGGCCGTAGTACAATGTCTATGCTCGGCTGGCCGTAGTACAATGTCTATGCTCGGCTGGCCGTAGTACAATGTCTATGCTCGACTGGCCGTAGTACAATGTCTATGCTCGGCTGGCCCATTCACAGAACAAACCAACAGTACTTCATATATCCCAACTGCAGACCCATCAACAGAGCTACCACCTTCAAGTCACAACAGGTGTGCTAGGATACTTACTGGGGGTGGGGCGGGCAGAGAAGTAACAAACAGGCAATGAAATGGGAAATGAAGACCAAGGAAGCAAAGACGTCTTAGACAAAACACAAGACAAACGTCATAAGAGAGGGCAAATTTGCTGACTGTATTCCATCCCCGATATCGAAACTGGGTCACACCATCCCTTTAGCTGAGTATATGTATAACATCAAGATGTGTCGTGCCAGTAAACCTAGGTTGTCGAAATCCATCATCTGACATGATCACCCCGAGAGAGATTATCATTTCACATACAAGTGCCAGTCGACAGCAAGTTCTCGAGTTCATTCCGTCTCATAACAGCTGTGTGAAGCACCAGCTGTCTGCATGCGTCTTATTTCTCCAATCAATTGTTCTATCTCAAGAATGACCCGCTCTTTTCTGTTTTCTATTACTCCATGATTTTCTCTGCTTTCTTCTCCAAAACCAAATCTCCGTTGCCAGTAAATGTATTACAGAGGCAGAATGTAGAGAGATTTGGGAGAAAGCCAAGATGTGACCCGGTTTGGCATCCTAATATTTTTATATACTAAATTTTAGAAGTATGCCAGTAACAGACACAAATGCTCACAAACACAGTTTGGAGGCAGAAGAAGAAGAAGAAGAAGAAGAAGAAGAAGAAGAAGAAGAAGAAGAAGAAGAAGAAGAAGAAGAAGAAGAAGAAGAAGAAGAAGAAGAAGAAGAAGAAGAAAAAGAAGAAGAAGATAATAATAATAATAATAATAATAGTAATAAGAAGAAGAAGAAGAAGAAGAAGAAGAAGAAGAAGAAGAAGAAGAAGAACAAGATGAGAAGAAAAGGGAGAAGAAAAAGAAGAAGAAGAAGAGGAAGAAGAAGAAGGAAGAGGAGAAGAAGACGAATACGAAGTGGGAGACGAGAAGAAATATTATCATTCATCGATATGTCTATACAGACTGACGTAAGCTGGTTAAAGGTATATGCTCCAACTGGAAAAAAAAGGCGGGGGTCAAGGGCGTGAAAGGTGGTAGCAGCAGCAGCAGTAGTAGTAGTAGTAGTAGTAGTAGTAGTAGTAGTAGTAGTAGTAGTAGTAGTAGTAGTAGTAGTAGTAGTAGTAGTAGTAGTAGCAGTAGTAGTAGAGTGGAATCGCAGTTCGTCAATAGCTTCTATTTCTTTACTGTCTGTTAGATTCTTCACTTAAAGGTCTATCACTCAGGGAACCTATTTCTTGTTCTGCCACCTGCCGTTTTCGAACGGAGTAAAAACTTGGTCATTAAGCCACCATGACTGAAGAACCTATTATCTTGAAGCATCATCATCAATCGGCATGTCCTTTACAGAGCGTCGTTCTCTTCACGGCACGCATCCCCTCCCTTAGCCAGCTCTCTTCACGGCACGTATCCCCTTCCTTAGCCAGTTCTCTTCACGGCACGCATCCCCTCCCTTAGCCAGCTCTCTTCACGGCACGTATCCTCTTCCTTAGCCAGTTCTCTTCACGGCACGCATCCCCTCCCTTAGCCAGTTCTCTTCACGGCACGTATCCTCTTCCTTAGCCAGTTCTCTTCACGGCACGCATCCCCTCCCTTAGCCAGTTCTCTTCACGGCACGCATCCCCTCCCTTAGCCAGCTCTCTTCACGGCACGCATCCCCTCCCTTAGCCAGCTCTCTTCACGGCACGTATCCCCTCCCTTAGCCAGCTCTCTTCACGGCACGCATCCCCTTCCTTAGCCAGTTCTCTTCACGGCACGCATCCCCTCCCTTAGCCAGCTCTCTTCACGGCACGTATCCCCTTCCTTAGCCAGCTCTCTTCACGGCACGCATCCCCTCCCTTAGCCAGCTCTCTTCACGGCACGTATCCCCTTCCTTAGCCAGCTCTCTTCACGGCACGCATCCCCTCCCTTAGCCAGCTCTCTTCACGGCACGTATCCCCTTCCTTAGCCAGCTCTCTTCGCGGCACGTATCCCCTCCCTTAGCCAGCTCTCTTCGGCACGGCTTCCTTAGCCAGCTCTCTTCGCGGCACGTATAAGTAATCTCTACTTCTTTCTACGAGTGCCAATCAATACATGATAATGTGTTTATACATCTTGTGGCGGTCTGGAACTTTCCACCAACCAGGAGCGGGGCGGGGGCGGGGGGCGACGGAGGAAGTACAAGGGAGATCACTCTAGCGACAGATGATCAGACAACGTCAACAGTGTAGACACAGACAGACAGACACAGAGACAGACTTTCATACCTGCCGTCCCCTCTCATCTTCCCTGTCTGACTAAATGATCTAGTTCACTTTCTGACGGTTGACGAGCATGTGGTCGTTCTTTAGCCGGGATCCTGCTAAGGATTTTCATTACGAGATCGGGGAGGTCGTCCCCGGCCTCACAGACAAGTCCATCTGGACCTTACATCGCGGCAAGAAAAAGGTGCACACACTCTTAAATTATTTAATTGTTAAAATACATCACAGTACACACATATGGCCACTGATAAGTTCATAAGAACTAGTTTGATAGTTGATAAAAGAGCTGTTTTACTTTATTATTATTAACATATCAACACATTTGTTTGCCTGTCATAAAATCGTGAGAGGGGGGGGGAGGGGGGTATTACAGTCAGGTTGCCGCTATGTTGTTTCCTTTCTGGCTTGTCTTGCATTTACGTTTTTCTTCCGAGAACAAGAATGCCTGTCACATAGGTTGCAGCACTCTGGGGGGGGGGGGGAAGGAGGTTTGTGTGTTAGGCCCAGTTTCTAAATGTTTTTGTAGTGTTAAAAGCACTGGCATGCTTAAATATACAACACGCAATATCAACAAAATTGCCCCAAAAAAAACCCGTAGCAGTGTACGAAGGTCGGATGACTGCTGGTTGACCAATCAGAAGTAAGCTAGTGTGTATATGGGCAGTCCGTGGGGAGATTATCATGAAACTGACGGACATTTGATTACTTCGATCGGTCCTACACTAGTATGCTGAAGTTCCTGTAATGTTTTCCTCTAAAGAAATATATTTTGTAATTAACTCTCTTGAAGAAGCAGCTTACAAAAGGGCACTGGTGATCAACCAAGATAAGACAGAATACATAATACCAAGACAGAGAAATGATATGTATAAACTCTGGCCACATACCAGTTGATAATATGAGAATCAGTTGAACAGAAATATATAAATACTTGGGTACAAATGTTAGTTGTTCCAGAATGTTGAGAGAAAAAATACTATCTAGAATACAATCTGGAAATAAAGTATACCATGCCCTTCAACATCTTCTAAAGTCAATGTCTCTATCTCACAAGTTGTTTTATATGGTTCTGAAACTTAGAACACAGCTAAAGATGATGAAGCGTTATTGCAAATGATTGAAATCAGAATCCTACAACGCCATCTTTGCACCCATCAAAGATGCGGAGAATGAAGAGTAAGAATCATCACAGAAATTCATCATCTATTTCAATCACCATTGATCACTGACATCATGAGGGCTAATAGACTGAATTGGCTGGAGCATAATGAGAGAATGTCAAATGACAGAGAGTTAAAAACTGTACAAGAGGAAGCTAAATGGTCATAGGCTAATAATACCAGCAGCCGTGGCTCTTTGTCTCACAGGATCACTAGTCTTAGATCTGGCATATGTTCTTGTCCTGATGAGTGCCGTTGGCCAAGCCATCCAGATATTTATCTTGATACCCTGTTCTGAAAAATAGTGTAGAAAACAGCTGTGACTTTATCAGACAGATGTAAAAAAGCAGAACATTTTTGGGAAGTAAAGGTGGCTGGCCTGATATTTTCTACATCATTTGTTGAGTGCTGGTTTATGTTTAATTAAGAATCAACAGCACCCAGAACGTTCCCATAAGCGCTGCATGCCCATCTTCAGCAGCAAGTGCAGAGTTGCAGTTCCGATGGTAGCAGTAACAGTCTGATGGTGTATCCATCTCACCTTTCCCCTGAGTGTTGAGGGTCGGTCAGATCACCTGGTAACTCCTCTCATTCCCCTCACACTCTGGTGAGTATTGGTGATCTATAAAAGTGTGGATTATGCATGACATATGCATGACATATCTCATTACATTGTAATGAGCTCTGTACTTACTTGCCAGTGTTACACAAATGTAAAAGTGTGTGTACACCAGGTCCTTTACTTACTGATGTAAATGTGTGTACACCAGGTCCTTTACTTACTGATGTAAATGTGTGTACACCAGGTCCTTTACTTACTGATGTAAATGTGTGTACACCAGGTCCTTTACTTACTGGTGTAAACGTGTGTACACCAGGTCCTTTACTTACTGATGTAAATGTGTGTACACCAGGTCCTTTACTTACTGATGTAAATGTGTGTACACCAGGTCCTTTACTTACTGATGTAAATGTGTGTACACCAGGTCCTTTACTTACTGGTGTAAATGTGTGTACACCAGGCCCTTAATTACTGATTTAAATGTGTGTACACCAGGTCCTTTACTTACTGATGTAAATGTGTGTACACCAGGTCCTTTACTTACTGATGTAAATGTGTGTACACCAGGTCCTTTACTTACTGGTGTAAATGTGTGTACACCAGGTCCTTTACTTACTGATGTAAATGTGTGTACACCAGGTCCTTTACTTACTGGTGTAAATGTGTGTCCTTTACACTGATGTAAATGTGTGTACACCAGGTCCTTTACTTACTGGTGTAAATGTGTGTACACCAGGTCCTTTACTTACTGGTGTAAATGTGTGTACACCAGGTCCTTTACTTACTGGTGTAAATGTGTGTACACCAGGTCCTTTACTTACTGATGTAAATGTGTGTACACCAGGTCCTTTACTTACTGATGTAAATGTGTGTACACCAGGTCCTTTACTTACTGATGTAAATGTGTGTACACCAGGTCCTTTACTTACTGATGTAAATGTGTGTACACCAGGTCCTTTACTTACTGATGTAAATGTGTGTACACCAGGTCCTTTACTTACTGATGTAAATGTGTGTACACCAGGTCCTTTACTTACTGGTGTAAATGTGTGTACACCAGGTCCTTTACTTACTGATGTAAATGTGTGTACACCAGGTCCTTTACTTACTGGTGTAAATGTGTGTACACCAGGTCCTTTACTTACTGATTTAAATGTGTGTAAATACTTACTGGTGTGTGTACACCAGGTCCTTTACTTACTGATGTAAATGTGTGTACACCAGGTCCTTTACTTACTGGTGTAAATGTGTGTACACCAGGTCCTTTACTTTACTTACTGATGTAAATGTGTGTACACCAGGTCCTTTACTTACTGTAAATGTGTGTACACCAGGTCCTTTACTTACTGAAATGTGTGTACACCAGGTGTAAATGTGTGTACACAGGTCCTTTACTTACTGATGTAAATGTGTGTACACCAGGTCCTTTACTTACTGGTGTAAATGTGTGTACACCAGGTCCTTTACTTACTGATGTAAATGTGTGTACACCAGGTCCTTTACTTACTGATGTAAATGTGTGTACACCAGGTCCTTTACTTACTGATGTAAATGTGTGTACACCAGGTCCTTTACTTACTGGTGTAAATGTGTGTACACCAGGTCCTTTACTTACTGGTGTAAATGTGTGTACACCAGGTCCTTTACTTACTGGTGTAAACGTGTGTACACCAGGTCCTTTACTTACTGGTGTAAACGTGTGTTCACCAGGTCCTTTACTTACTGGTGTAAATGTGTGTACATCAGGTCCTTTACTTACTGGTGTAAAGGTGTGTACACCAGGTCCTTTACTTACTGGTGTAAATGTGTGTACACCAGGTCCTTTACTTACTGATGTAAAGGTGTGTACCTAATGATGTAAATGTTTCTTTATTTGCAGTCATCAGGAGATCCAGTGTCCATCTTTGCTTTTGATTTGAAAGGTGCCAGCGACATACAGGTGCAGACAGCTAAAACCTCCCTTAAGCGGATTAAAACTTTGAGACATCCAAACATCTTGACTTTTTTGGACGGAATCGAGGTAAAGGGCATAGAACTTTGTGTAACATTTGTTGTGAGGTGTGCGACAGAGTAACTGTTCCTTCATTTGAGTCCTTGGTGGCACTAACTCTTCTGGTCTCCTCAAACCATCCATGTTGTGTGAACCTCTTCCATCACGCACACACACACACACGCATATATATATATATATATATATGTAAAGTAAAGGACCCTTTTCTACACCTTAAGGCGCATTGGGCATATAGGGCTAAACCAATATTTTAAAGACCAGTCGGCCATCGGTGCGTGATGTGGTCAGCATCGTGAAGGCTGCCTTTACTTCCCAGGACTATACCTGGTACCCACACAAGGCTGGGTCAACCTGGCAGCCAAGGTCATTTTTGATAAAAGTCTGGCTCTGTCGGGACCCAAACCCATGACCTTCAGATTTATAGGCAAGCATCTAGCTGCTACACAATGCTAATGCACCTTTTCCAGTCTTTCAGTCTGAGTATCACTGACGGTGAGTATGTCTAAAGCATATTGGAATGGAGAACGAACCAGTCCCTGGGACAGTAGCAGAAGCAGTCTCTGCTCGATGTTGGCGGTAGCCAGGACCCTTACTGCTGATGAACCTTTATGGGCTTTCATTATAACATGGTCGACATGTGTGTGTGTGTGTGTGTGTGTGTGTGTGTGTTTGTGTGCTCAGAACATGCTAAAGAAATCTGGCTTATAAGTTAACACTCAGTGTTTAACTCTGTCTCTTTTCCAGTTAGTTTTTGTATAAACCCACTCTTTCGCCCTAGGGACCTAATAAAAACAAAACAAATGACTTGCATATTTGGATTTCCCCCCGGATGTCTTTAACCATATGATAATATGCAGGTGAAACAAAAATAATCCTACAAATTTCATTTATGGATAATGTTCATTTCTATACAAAATCAGAGGAGTAATTATTTTACATGAACACCGCTGAGAATTACCTGACTTAGCTCTCTTTGTATGATTTATATATTAAAAAAACATTTATACAGTGACTCATATTTGATGTCCTAACCTGATTTCCAGCATCATAGGTAATTTACAGACTCATAGTCAATTAATAATTTTCTTTGAATTTCATATTTCTGACACTCCGACATCTAGTGCTCTTTCACTCCAGCATCTAGCGCTCTTACACTCCGGCATCTAGTGCTCTTACACTCTGGCATCTAGTGCTATTATACTCTGGCATCTAGTGCTCTTACACTCCGGCATCAAGTGCTCTTACACTCCGGCATCTGGTGCTCTAACTCCGGCATCGAGTGCTCTTACACTCCGGCATCTAGTGCTCTTACACTCTGGCATCTAGTGCTCTTACACTCTGGCATCTAGTGCTCTTACACTCTGGCATCTAGTGCTCTTACACTCTGGCATCTAGTGCTTTTACATTCTGGCATCTAATGCTCTTACCCTACAGCATCTAGCGCTCTTACACTCCGGCATCTAGTGCTCTTACACTCTGGCATCTAGTGCTATTATACTCTGGCATCTAGTGCTCTTACACTCCGGCATCAAGTGCTCTTACACTCCGGCATCTGGTGCTCTAACTCCCGCATCGAGTGCTCTTACACTCCAGCATCTAGCTCTCACACTCCGGCATCTAGTGCTCTTACACTCCAGCATCTAGTGCTCTTACACTCCGGCATCTAGTGCTCTTACACTCTGACATCTAGTGCTCTTACACTCTGGCATCTAGTGCTCTCACACTCCGGCATCTAGTGCTTTTAAGAGGTAAAGACAAGATTATAAGAAGCTTGCTCACCACATTTATCATCACCGATGGTCCCTATGTGGGTTCTGGGACCCCATTGTGGTGGAAAACAGGAATAGACCCACTGCCTACCCAAAAGCATGTTGTAAGATTCAACTAATTAGGGACTTTCTTCGAAGTTAAGTGCATCTGCCTGAGAGCAAGTCTGCATACAAATGTGTCAGGTCTGTAAAAGGAGAAATATAAAAAATACGAGTCATTTGTTTTGTTTTTATTAGGTCACTGGGGCGAAAGAGTTACTGCCTGAGTGGGTTTATACAAAAAATAAAAAAATAACTGAAAAATATAGGGTTAAAGACTGAGTGTTAACTGAAAAGCCAGAGTGCACACAACACTCAGGTTCTAGAACAGGATTACAGTCCAGAAGTGTATGAACAACCAGAACTGTCCCCCTGAGTTTGCAGCTGGTGAACGCAAAGAAGCAAAAAAACAAAAAGAAGATGGATGGATGGATGGATGGATAGGCGTAGAACCTTGGTACCATGACTATTGTTCATGTTCTTAGTTTAGTCACAAATAATGTAACTCGTTTCTTGACAGACTGACAAGGTGATCTACTTCGCCACCGAGCCTGTTGTACCACTAGAGACTTACCTGAGAGAACATGATAGTGAAGGGCACAACGAAGTGGCTATATCCTGGGGGCTTCATCAGATTGTGGTATGTGATTGTCTGATTGTGGTATGTGATTGTCTGATTGTGGTGTGTGATTGCCTGATTGTGATAGTTCATTGTCAAACAAAGTGTGGTAGATTATTGTTTGGTTTTAAAACAGATTGCTTGATTGTTATGTCTTCCCCCTTTTCTTTTAGTCTGCATTTTCTCTTTGTCTTGATGTGCGTGTAAGTATGGACACAAGATCAAACATAGGATCACGTGTAAAGAGACTGATAAATAAATGCCCAAGTAGTAGAATTCTTCTTCTTCTTCTTCTTCTTGTTCACCGGCTGTGAATTCCGGCGGTAAGTCATGGTTGTTCGTCCAAAATGGACTTTTGGCTTTTACCTTGACCTGAGTTTTGCGTGTACATCCGTTTTACTGGCTTATTTGTTTGCAGTTCTCGTTCCCCGCCTCTCCGGCAGATGTACTCCGACTTCGGAGGAAAAGTAGTAGAATGATTCATATATTTAAGATTGTCCCCATTTATTTGGATGTTACACATTGTATTATTTACACATTATGGTATTTACACATTATGGTATTTACACATTATGGCATTTACACATTATGTAATTTACACATTACAGTATTTACATGTTGTGGTATTTACACATTATGGTATTTACACATTATGGTATTTATGCAATGTGGCATTTGCACATTATGGTATTTATGCAATGTGGTATTTGCACATTATGGTATTTACACATTATGGTATTTATGCAATGTGGTATTTGCACATTATGGTATTTACACATTATGGTATTTACACATTATGGTATTTGCACATTATGGTATTTACACATGGTATTTCTTTCTTCTTACAGATCATCATAGTTTATGTTTTCTTACAATTTAATTCTAAATTTGTTGTAAAAACAGCTTGAATTATAAATGTTTAGTTAATTGTCTGCAGTACACACGATATAATTTATGTAGCTTATTTTGTTGGTATCATGTCCTTCAGTAGGGATTCCTTTCACATATATTTTCCTCTTCATAGCTTTAACTATGTCTAATACAACTGTACTGATCATTGATGTCATGGCAAGTGGTGTTAAGAAATATTTAGGTCTATTAAATTGGCCAAAAGATTTCTTTGACTCTGTATTTTATTGAATCAGCACATGGTACAGGCTAGTGTGCGACATGAGACGGTTTATAGTTTTGTTTGTAACTTCTTCTTCTTCTCTTCCACCTTGTACCTCAGCAAAGTGTCGGGGAGAGATGTAACGTTTGTTGATGAGCTCTGTCAAGAGCACTGTTAAGATTGAAGTTTATTTCTGTAAGGCTGTTCTTAATGACATCACTCCATGTTTTCCTAGGTCTTCCACTTGCTCTATACCCTTTATAACGTTTTAGTGTGGCTCGCTGTGGCGGATAGTACCAGGGCATTCTTGTTAGGTGTCCAAACCATTTAATTTGTTGTTCTTTGATAACCTGTTAGACTGGCTTTATTTCTAGCATTCGTCTGATTTCGTATTCTGTCTTTTCTTGAAACTCCTGCAGCTCTTCTAAGGCATTTCATCTCTGTTGTCACAATTTTACGTTCATTTGAGGTTGTAAGTGTCCACATTTGGCACTGATAGCATAGTATTGGCCAAAAAATAGTTCTGATAAGATTCACTTTAGTACTCCGGGGTATCTGCATGCGTGTCAACAGGGGAGATAGTTGCCCCATTACTTGATTAAGTTTGGCACATCTCGAGCTAATTTCTGTGTCCAGTTTTCCATCAGATGTGAAAATTGCTCCCAAATACTTTAATATCTCTGTTTGTCTTGAGGCATTGTTTTTAAAATTGTATTTTCTAAATTGTCTTTCTGTCTTCCTGTCACCATTGTCTGTGTCTTTGTATTGTTTATTTTCATATTATATTCCTCCCCTTTGTTATTTATTTGATTTAGGTGGTTCTGCAGGCATTCCATACTTTCTGCTGTGAGTAACTGGTCGTTAGCAAATAGTAATTCTGTAATATCTTCTTCATGAAGTTCGTTTCCTTACATATAGTATCCATGTATGTTATTAAAAAGAAGTGGCGATAGCACACAGCCCTGACACACACCAGAGTTCACTATAAAAGTTCTTGACAATCCTGCCTTCAATCTTATGAGGCATTTACTACGTGTGTACAGGCTTTTGTAAATATTTTGCATTTTTTGTTGGTCTTCTTCTTCTTCGATCCTTCTGTCAGAAAACTTATATCAGGAGGCCGGTAGCCTTTATGAAAGCTATCGTGCAATCCATATCCTCTCGTGTGCCATACAGTTTTGTCTTCAGTGTGGTTGGAACAGGCCAGATTGCGTCTCTGTTGTCAGCATACAGTTGACAGTGTTGGAGCACATGCTCAGCATTTTCGGGTGCCAAGCTGCAGGTACACATCTCCGTATTTCCTACACCAAAAAATTTGAACATATGTTGACGAAATCTGTTGTGCCCTGTCCTTAGTCTGAATATAATACACTGTCCCTCTCTAGAGAGGCGATGAAGTGAGTCTTGGGGAGAAAATCTTGTGTGGGTATCCAGCCACCTTTCTTGGATACTAGCTTGTTGGTAACGCATAAGTAAATATCTGGTGTTCACAGAAAGGCCTGTCCTTCTTGGTGAACGACTGTAACCTGATCCACAATAATGTTTGTATGGCCTCGGTGTTTGTGGATCCAGCGGGTGAGTGGAAACTTGGGGGCCTGGACTACATGTATCCAGCCCAGGGACCCGACAGCGACCCACCAGCCAAAATTCTGCCTCTACTCGAACGATATGATTCACCTGAAAAGGTGGAGGGCAAAAAAGTCAAAGGAGAAAAATGGTAAGAAAGTCCGCTTGGAATGCTATGCTTCATTGTCTTCCATATCTGTTGGATAGTGGTAATTTGTGGGAATGTTTGACATTCACAAGGTTAGCTGTAGTGATCAGGAGTGTGAATTAAGCAACAAAAGCTTAATTCTGTGTTTGAAGTTGACGACCAGGACAAAATCTTGTGGGTATCAAACATTGTCTCAGAATCTGTTGCTGTGTGTTGGTGATTAGTGTTGCTTTATCTGAAGACAGAATGAAGTCCATATTCATCTCCAGAATTCCCCATGCGGGTTCCGGGGTCCCACAAGCATGTCGTGAGAGTTGACTAATTGGGAGCTTACTTCTTAGTTGGAGTGTGTCTGCCTGAGAAGCAAGGAACCAACAGTCTGTATACAAATAAGTAAGATCTGTCAAATGGATGCACATGCAAAATTCAGGTCCTGGAACAAACCCAAACAACCAGGTCTTTCTGCCAGGGTTTACAGCCCGTGAACATAAACAACATCATCTCCAGAATGTTGTTGTCCGGTAACTTGTAACATCTAAATTAATCTGTGCACTGAAGGAATAAATCAAGAGTTGCCATCCTTGCACTCAGGACATTCCCACACATGCTCTGTCTCCTTCATCAGAAGCCAACAAAAAGTTTATTTACAGGTGGCAGTGCAAGTATATGTACAATCCCAAATGACTTGTGTGGCTTCATTGTGTCTGTGTTTTTAGCTTCTCTCTTGGCTGTGACGTCACATCAGCTTTTCCAAATCATACCTGTCATCAGAAAAATCAGCTGCTAGTAGAGTGTGTGGAATATTCACTGTTCCATGTCCGGTAGAGTGTGTGGAGCATTCACTGTTCCATATATGGTAGAGTGTGTGGAGCATTCACTGTTCCATATACAGTAGAGTGTGTGGAGCATTCACTGTTCCATATACAGTAGAGTGTGTGGAGCATTCACTGTTCCATATACAGTAGAGTGTGTGGAGCATTCACTGTTCCATATACGGTAGAGTGTGTGGAGCATTCACTGTTCCATATACAGTAGAGTGTGTGGAGCATTCACTGTTCCATATACAGTAGAGTGTGTGGAGCATTCACTGTTCCATATATGGTAGAGTGTGTGGAGCATTCACTGTTCCATATACGGTAGAGTGTGGAGCATTCACTGTTCCATATACGGTAGAGTGTGTGGAGCATTCACTGTTCCATATACGGTAGAGTGTGTGGAGCATTCACTGTTCCATATATGGTAAAGTGTGTGGAGCATTCACTGTTCCATATACGGTAGAGTGTGTGGAGCATTCACTTTTCCATATACGGTAGAGTGTGTGGAGCATTCACTGTTCCATGTCCGCTGATGCCATCACTAGATCAGACAGCTGGTGGTAGAGTGTGTGGTGGAGCATTCACTGTTCCATGTCTGCTCATGCCATCACTGGGTCAGATAGCTGCTGGTAGAGTGTGTAAAACATTCACTGTTCCATGTCCGCTGATGCCATCACTGGGTCAGACAGCTACTAGTAGAGTGTGTGGTGGAACATTCACTGTTCCATGTCTGCTGATGCCATCACTAGGTCAGACAGCTGGTGGTAGAGTGTGTGAAACATTCACTGTTCCATGTCTGCTGATGCCATCACTGGGTTAGACAGCTGCTGGTAGAGTGTGTGAAACATTCACTGTTCCATGTCTGCTGATGCCATCACTAGGTCAGAGCCAGATATAAATACAATAACTGTTTTTAATTTATTATTTCCTGACTTTCTTTTTAATTGTTTCTGTCTGTCAAGAGTTAGTCTTATCTTGTTTATATGATTGTAGGTCTGTCCAGAGTTAGTCTTATCTTGTTGAAATGATTAAAGGTCTGTCAAGAGTTGGTGACATCTTGTTGATGTGATTGTAGGTCTTTCAAGAGTTAGTCTTATCTTGTTGACTTGATTGTAGGTCTGTCAAGAGTTAGTGACATCTTGTTAATATGATTGTAGGTCTTTCGAGAGTTAATCTTATCTTGTTGAACGAACAAACGAACAGACTTTATTTTCAAAGGGTTACAAATTGGGCACGCAGGCCCGTCTGATATTCGGCCCTTCTAAGTACTCATTTTTCAGAGTACCAATACCTGTTATCAATAATGCATGTTATGGATTTAATAAAGAAATATAAATTATAGTATAATGCATACACACATCATGTGTACACAATCGTACACACTCACACACACACGTATACATACTTCTATGTTCTCATACATGCAAACTCATATACAGACATACATGATACATACACACATGCATCTACATACACATACAAGCAAACACATACACTGACATAAATGCACAAACAGAAAACACACACACATACATTTATTGATATACATACACACACACATTCCATACATACTGATCTATACATGCACCCATGCATACACACATTTACAATCACATGTACAGACACCAACATATGCCCAAAACCACACATTTACACTTATATATGATATGATATATTACACTTAATATGATTGTAGGTCTGTCAAGAGTTAGTCTTATCTTGTTGATATGATTGTAGGTCTGTCAAGAGTTAGTGACATCTTGTTGATATGATTGTAGGTCTGTCAAGAGTTAGTGGCATCTTGTTGATATGATTGTAGGTCTGTCAAGAGTTAGTGACATCTTGTTGATATGATTGTAGGTCTGTCAAGAGTTAGTGACATCTTGTTGATATGATTGTAGGTCTGTCAAGAGTTAGTCATATCTTGTTGATATGATTGTAGGTCGGCCAAGAGTTAGTGACATCTTGTTGATATGATTGTAGGTCTGTCAAGAGTTAGTGGCATCTTGTTGATATGATTGTAGGTCTGTCAAGAGTTAGTGACATCTTGTTGATATGATTGTAGGCCTGTCAAGAGTTAGTGACATCTTGTTGATATGATTGTAGGTCTGTCAAGAGTTAGTCTTATCTTGTTGATATGATTGTAGATCTGTCAAGAGTTAGTCTTATCTTGTTGATATGATTGTAGGTCGGTCAAGAGTTAGTCTTATCTTGTTGATATGATTGTAGGTTTGTCAAGAGTTAGTCTTATCTTGTTGATATGATTGTAGGTCAGCCGACATGTGGGGCCTGGGATGCCTGATATGGGAAGTATTCAATGGAGCTCTACCCCGTACAGCCTCACTGAAGTCTCCTGGCAAGGTACTGTGTTCACTAGTTTTATTATTTTCCTGAGACCATCATACGGATGTTACATGCCTGTTCAGGCAGTAGATATAGACGACTTCCTGGAGGAACTCTCCACATTTTTCAACATGCCCTACTTGATGTTTCTTAGTTCCACATCACTGATCATTTATTCTTTGTTTCACATCACTGATAATTTATTCTTTGTTTCTAATTACTGATCATTTATTATTTGTTTCGCATCACTGGTCATTTATTCTTTTTTCCACATCACTGATCATTTATTATTTGTTCCACATCACTGATCATTTATTCTTTGTTCTACATAACTGATCATTTATTCTTTGTTCCACATCACTGATCATTTATTCTTTGTTCCACATCACTGATCATTTATTCTTTGTTCCACATCACTGATCATTTATTCTTTGTTCCACATCACTGATCATTTATTCTTTGTTCCGCATCACTGATCATTAATAGACAATGAGTAATCCTGAATTGATAGGGACTGTGCCTTCTGTTATTTACCACCCACACAATAAAAATTTACGGACAATTGACAGAAGCAGTGAGAGTAACAGTGAGCAATCCCATTTTGTGCAGAGAAAAAGAGCATGTTGTAAATTAGAAAATTCCTTAGTCATCACACACAATTTTATTGAGGGGATGTATAGTGTAACTGGAGAAGATAATGTGGTTTGTGTATTTCAGTGGAATGGGTATTTTTTTAATGTTCTTGTATTATGTGTCCCTGTCACTCCATGTTAATGCACTTGAATATATCAAGCCAACAATGCCAGTTAATGCACTTGAATATATAAAGCCAACAATGCCAGTTAATGCACCTGAATATATCAAGCCAACAATGCCAGTTAATGCACTTGAATATATAAAGCCAACAATGCCAGTTAATGCACCTGAATATATCAAGCCAACAATGCCAGTTAATGCACTTGAATATATAAAGCCAACAATACCAGTTAATGCACCTCAATATATCAAGCCAACAATGCCAGTTAATGCACTTGAATATATCAAGCCAACAATGCCAGTTAATGCACCTCAGTATATCAAGCCAACAATGCCAGTTAATGCACCTCAATATATCAAGCCAACAATGCCAGTTAATGCACCTCAATATATCAAGCCAACAATGCCAGTTAATGCACCTCAATATATCAAGCCAACAATGCCAGTTAATACACCTCAATATATCAAGCCAACAATGCCAGTTAATGCACCTCAATATATCAAGCCAACAATGCCAGTTAATGCACCTCAATACATCAAGCCAACAATGCCAGTTAATGCACCTGAATATATCAAGCCAACAATGCCAGTTAATGCACCTGAATATATCAAGCCAACAATGCCAGTTAATGCACCTGAATATATCAAGCCAACAATGCCAGTTAATGCACTTGAATATATCAAGCCAACAATGCCAGGTAATGCACTTGAATATATCAAGCCAACAATGCCAGGTAATGCACTTGAATATATCAAGCCAACAATGCCAGGTAATGCACTTGAATATATCAAGCCAACAATGCCAGGTAATGCACTTGAATATATCAAGCCAACAATGCCAGTTAATGCACCTCAATATATCAAGCCAACAATGCCAGGTAATGCACTTGAATATATCAAGCCAACAAGCCAGGTAATGCACTTGAATATATCAAGCCAACAATGCCAATTAATCATTTGTACAGTGTATTTTGTGTGTTTTATCTAAATTCACTATGAGAAAATACTTTTGATGAACAATGATCTTTTTCCTGTTGACAAAGCTGACTAAATGTTTGCAGATCCCCCAAAGTCTCATAGCCAACTACTGTGAGTTGGTCAGTGCCAATCCTCGCTCTCGTCCGAACCCAGCCAAGTTTATCGAAAACTGTCGACAGAAGGGAGGCTTCATGAGGAATACCTTCGTGGATTCCATGATGTTTCTAGAGGAGATTCAGGTTTGTTTCTCGTTGGCACATTTTGATACTTCAACTGGAATCTGTTCCACGAGATTCAGCATTTTAATCCTAAACATTCATGATTCTGCCTGAAATGCTGAATTATGTGGGTCGTTCTGAAGAATCCACAGATGTTTGACTTCTTTTGTGGCTCTTAAATATTTAGAGCATTTTTTTCCAGGTTTTAAATATTAAAGAATATGAAGTTTAATTTGGTTACAGTTCAAATTGTGATTCCGTGTTTGATTTTTTTTTAAAAAACATAGCTCAGCATAGAATCCTTGTGGAATGTCCTCTTGTGTGCTCATGGTATGCAGACATTTATCATAATGTTTCCCTGTGAGTACAAAATTTGCAGATATTGATCATTATGTTCTCGTACGTTTACATGAAATGTAGATATTGATCATAATGTTCTCGTACGTGTACATGAAATGTAGATATTGATCATTATGTTCTCGTACGTGTTCATAATATGCAGATATTGATCATTATGTTCTCGTACATGTACATAATATGCAGATATTGATCATTATGTTCTCGTACATGTACATAATATGCAGATATTGATCATTATGTTCTCGTACATGTACATGAAATGTAGATATTGATCATTATGTTCTTGTACATGTACATGAAATGCAGATTTTGATCATACTGTCCTCATGTGTGTACGAGGTATGCAGACAGTAATTGCATTGCCGACATGTGTGCACATGAAATGCAGACAGTAATTACATTGTTCACTTTTGTGCACATGAAATGCAGACTGTAATTACATTGTTCACTTGTGTGCACATGAAATGCAGACAGTAATTACATTGTTCACTTGTGTGCACATGAAATGCAGACAGTAATTACATTGTTCACTTGTGTGCACATGAAATGCAGACAGTAATTACATTTTCCACTTGTGTGTACAAGGTATGCAGACAGTAATTACATTTTCCACTTGTGTGTACGAGGTATGCAGTCATTAATTACATTTTCCACTTGTGTGTACAAGGTATGCAGACAGTAATTACATTTTTCACTGGTGTGTACAAGGTATGCAGATAGTAATTACATTGTATACAGGAAGAAATGTAAAGTGTGGATCTGTTAATGGTGCTATATTATCAGCAGTTACATCATTTTGTGAGCTAATGCCTGAGTAGACTTGAACACAAGACCACTGGGTTAGTAGGCAAGGGATTAATATAGTTGTTAAATTGCAGTCTCACATTGGGTGTGTCACTGATCTTCTATCCCAGGTTTTCACCTGGAGCCTGGTAGAATGACCATCAATAATGAACAAAGTAACAAATAATACCTATTGAATATTTCTATATTTAGATCAAAGACCAGGCAGAAAAGAACAAATTTTTTGCCAGCCTGACACCGTCACTGGACACCTTCCCGTCACAGTTCTGTCGCAACAAAATCCTGCCCCAGTTGCTCAATGCCTTTGAATATGGAAATGCAGGCTCTTCAATTCTTGCTCCCATGTTTAAGGTAAGCATTTTCCCCTCTCTGTCTTTCTCATGATTATGCTTCTGTTTCATGTACTTTTTTTTTTGTCTTTCTGTCTCTCTTTTGCTTTTATTTCTGTATCATTTACTTTTTTCTGTTTTTCTGTTTTAATTGTCTTTTTCACTGTCATTGTTGTTATCTCTCATCACACCCTTAGATTGCTCACATCATCTTATGCCTGTGTCTTTCCTTTATTTCTGTGAGTGCTAATCACTACTAATAAATTGAGTTCTCCCAGTTGTAATGGCCTCAAGGTTTCCCTAGCTTACGAGAATTCTTTGTATCATCTGTAGAAAACTTAGTGCTTGAGAGGGTAGTGTTTGGGAGCATATCAACATCTCTAAACAATAGGTATACTAATGTAGGGTGGACAAAAACAATAGGTATACTAATGTAGGGTGGACAAAAACAATAGGTATACTAATGTAGGGTGGACAAAAACAATAGGTATACTAATGTAGGGTGGACAAAAACAATAGGTATACTAATGTAGGGTGGACAAAAACAATAGGTATACTAATGTAGGGTGGACAAAAACAATAGGTATACTAATGTAGGGTGGACAAAAACAATAGGTATACTAATGTAGGGTGGACAAAAACAATAGGTATACTAATGTAGGGTGGACAAAAACAATAGGTATACTAATGTAGGGTGGACAAAAACAATAGGTATACTAATGTAGGGTGGACAAAAACAATAGGTATACTAATGTAGGGTGGACAAAAACCAAGCTTACAACTAATCACTATCAAGTGCCATCCCCAGACAGAAGGTCGGCTCTTATATGTGTCCGACATCACTATCAATTTTCGACAAAAGGAAATAAAACTGGTCAGACGGCAGACCACATTGAGCAGAAGTATTCCCGTAAAGATCCAGAGAAGGCCTGAACTGAGAAATCCATAGTACACTGTCAGGAGGACATGGGTGAATGAGCCTGAGAGAACTTGAACAGTCCTTACCTGCACAGGACTACAGGTGACACCTGGTTGATGTAGCTGTTACATGTGCCCTAATTATTGCTACTGTGGAGGTTGAACAGGGTATCTGCGATCTGTCTTGTTGGTCTGTCGTCTAGATTGAGATTTGTACATTTCAGGATTGTGTGGTAAACCTTAAGGTTTTAGTAGGAACAAATCAATTGATCAAAAACACTTGAATCACAAAGATTCTGGCAGTATTGGGGAGTCTAGAGAGAAATGCAATGCATTGTGATACGGACAGGTACCTCACAGACTTTGGGAACAAAGTGTCAAGAATATTTTAAAAAAAAAACAGTGATACCTTCAGGTTTAGCTGTAAAGTATTTGGGAAACAACATTGTTTTCTCCTTTACTTTAATGTTTGGGAGTTTCTGCAAGTGTTTCTAGCCTCTTTAAATGCACCAGCTTGGCAATGTGTCTCTGAGTGTTTTACTATTCATGAATTGTTTCATTTAATGTTGATTCATATTTTAGATTGGAAAGCTCTTGGATACAGATGAGTATCAACGAAAAATAGTCCCGTGTGTGGTGAAACTGTTCTCGTCTCCCGACAGGGCAACCAGGGTGAAACTACTTCAGCAGGTCAGACATCTTTCTGTGTCTAGGATGGCAGATGTTTACATGTGGTCTCAGTATTTTACAACTGTAATGTTTCATACATGAGTCAGTCTGGGAAGCTTGCACTACTTTATGGGGTACTGGAGAAACTGTGTTAGATCAGTGGTCCCCAACTGTAATGTTTCATACATGAGTCAGTCTGGGAAGCTTGTCCTACTTTATGGGGTTCTGGAGAAACTGTAGATCAGTGGTCCCCAACATTTTTCAAGTTGCGCCCCCTCCCCCTTTTTTGAGTTTTATGTCGTCAAGACCCCCACAGCCCCTTTGAGTATATGGCAAGGTTTCCATGCCACCCCCCCCCCCCACCCCGAGCATAACAAAATGTGATTAAATAAGAGGGAAACAGACAGTATGTATTTTGGTCAGAATGTGTTCTTAATCTATAACTTTGTGCCTGTGTTATCAAATTAATTTCACTGTAGATAAACAAACTAGAACTCATTAACCAACATAGTGTTGTTGCGCCAGTTAGAATTCATTAAGCACCATAGTATTGTGTTGCCAGTTGGAACTTATAAACATTGTGTTGTGTTGCCAGTTAGAACTCATTAACTAACATTGTGTTGTGTTGCCATTTAGAACTAATTAACTAACATTGTGTTGTGTTGCCATTTAGAACTAATTAACTAACATTGTGTTGTGTTGCCAGTTAGAACTCATTAGCTAACATTGTGTTGTGTTGCCAGTTATAACTCATTAACTAACATTGTGTTGTGTTGCCAGTTATAACTCATTAACATTGTGTTGTGTTGCCAGTTAGAACTCTTTAACTAACATTGTGTTGTGTTGCCAGTTATAACTAATTAACTAACATTGTGTTGTGTTGCCATTTAGAACTAATTAACCAACATTGTGTTGTGTTGCCAGTTATAACTAATTAACTAACATAGTGTTGTGTTGCCAGTTATAACTAATTAACTAACATTGTGTTGTGTTGCCAGTTAGAACTCTTTAACTAACATTGTGTTGTGTTGCCAGTTAGAACTAATTAACTAACATTGTGTTGTGTTGCCATTTAGAACTAATTAACTAACATTGTGTTGTGTTGCCAGTTAGAACTCATTAGCTAACATTGTGTTGTGTTGCCAGTTATAACTCATTAACTAACATTGTGTTGTGTTGCCAGTTAGAACTCTTTAACTAACATTGTGTTGTGTTGCCAGTTATAACTCATTAACTAACATTGTGTTGTGTTGCCAGTTAGAACTCTTTAACTAACATTGTGTTGTGTTGCCAGTTAGAACTAATTAACCAACATTGTGTTGTGTTGCCAGTTAGAACTCATTAACTAACATTGTGTTGTGTTGCCAGTTAGAACTCATTACCTAACATTGTGTTGTGTTGCCAGTTATAACTCATTAACATTGTGTTGTGTTGCCAGTTAGAACTCTTTAACTAACATTGTGTTGTGTTGCCAGTTATAACTAATTAACTAACATTGTGTTGTGTTGCCATTTAGAACTAATTAACCAACATTGTGTTGTGTTGCCAGTTATAACTAATTAACTAACATTGTGTTGTGTTGCCAGTTATAACTAATTAACTAACATTGTGTTGTGTTGCCAGTTAGAACTCTTTAACTAACATTGTGTTGTGTTGCCAGTTAGAACTAATTAACTAACATTGTGTTGTGTTGCCAGTTATAACTAATTAACTAACATTGTGTTGTGTTGCCATTTAGAACTAATTAACCAACATTGTGTTGTGTTGCCAGTTAGAACTAATTAACTAACATTGTGTTGTGATGCCAGTTAGAACTCATTAACTAACATAGTGTTGTGTTGCCATTTAGATCTAACTAACCAACATTGTGTTTGTTGTGTTGCCAGTTAGTACTTATTAACCAACATTGTGTTATGTTGCCAGTTAGAACTCATTAACCAGTATTGCATTGTGTTGCCAGGTGGAGTTCTTCATAGAACACCTACAGAGTGATGTCGTCAATGAGAAGATCTTTCCCAACATAAATACTGGCTTCATGGACACCAATCCTGTGGTTCGGGAGAGCACAATCAAGGTATAATATTGTGTACTACCTATCACATGGTCAGTGTGTGTGTGTGTGTGTGTGTGTTAAAACATGTATTACAGGGTGCAAAAGATGGGGATGTGAATGTCAGTTTTCTAGAATCACAGATCAGGTCAGTGTTCTTGTTTCACTCCGTCTGTATGGCCAAGTCTTCCAGGTATTTATCTCTTTGCTTTCCTTTTGCTCTTTCCATCAATCTTGCCAGTAGTCACCAAGTTCTCGAGTCCGTTCCTTCACATCAACGTCCAAAACACCCTGATTGTCTGCGTCTGATGTCTTTAATCAGTTTATGGTCTGTCTCTAGGACAAATGCCTCGTTTTCTGTTTTTTCCATCCCTGACATTCCTGACATGGTTAGCGGGGTAGGGGTATCCCCTATCAAAGGAGAAGTAAGACGCCTCCTTTCCTCCGCTAGTCTACGGGACACCCTTGGGCAAGGTGGAGTACCCGTTTAGCCCCCCAATCAGGGTTACGTGAAGCCATGGAAGCAGGTGGTGGATGGAGTGTAAGAGCAGCCGACAGGTATTGTTGGTTATGGTCTGCACTCTGCGGCGATAGGCAGATGATCTCATCAGTAGAGACAATGGCTATGGCCACCGACTAGTATAGTCACTGCTCAGGAGGAAAGCAATGGCAAACTACCTTCTGCAAATTTTGCCAAGAACCCATAACAATCATGAACAACTGAATAAATTATGGAATTGTACAGATAGAATTACAAAGGTCAGATTTTTAAGAGCATGCATCTTTCCCATTGCAACATACGCCTGTGAGACCTGGACACTTACTAAACAAGCGGAACAGCGCATAAATGCATTTGAATATAAATGTTACAGACAGGTTCTAAGAATATCTTGGGTAAAGAAAAGAACAAATGCATCCATACTTCAAGAGCTGAATATTGAAGAGGGTTGGCTAGTAAAGACAATAAAACAAAGAAAATTGAAATATTTTGGTCACTTGAAACGTCATGGAGGTCTAGAGAGAACAATAATGGAGGGGTATATGCCTGGGAAGAGAGGAAGAGGAAGGCCAAGGAGAAGATGGGTGCAGGATGTGGCAGATGATCTCCAGATGGGTGTATCAGACGCAGGACATCTTGCTCATGATAGGAAGGTTTTCCGGAGGGTTGTTATGGCAGCGAGGTTCCGCGAGGGACATGCTACTGAATGAATGAATGACATTCCTTGCATTCTTCTCAAAAACCCTATCTCTGCTGCTCGTCAATGTTTTTTCAACTTGTCTGCTTATTGACAATGTTCCATGTGCATATAAATAGACATATTTTATTTTATTTACACAATTTTGTCTTATTGCAGTCAACATCACCAGATAGTTTCAGGTATAAACCTGGAACATAACAGAGTATTAAATTACAGAAATATTGAACTTTCTGGGAAAGAGAGGCTGTAAGGAAAGGAACTGGTCATTTAACATGATGATGCTGGGATTAGTGTCAATCAAAGTGAACTCTCACATCATGGAAACAGTTTTTGTCACATAAATGACCATGACCTTCTGTTAAACAGATAGAAAGAAGAAAATGGGGAATGTTTGAGGTTACAGCATAAGAACTCATTAACCATCATTGTGTTGTGTTGCCAGTTAGAACTCATTAACCATCATTGTGTTGTGTTGTGTTGCCAGTTAGAACTCATTAACTATCGTTGTGTGGTGTTGTGTTGCCAGTTAGAACTCATTAACCATCATTGTGTGGTGTTTTGTTGCCAGTTAGAACTCATTAACCATCATTGTGTTGTGTTGCCAGTTAGAAATCATTAACCACGGCCAGCTCTAGCGGTAAGGCCAGACGGGTTACTGTATAGCTTGATGTTGATGTTTTCTTGATCTTGATATTACATGTTAGTTTCAGCTTTGTTAGTGTGTCTTGATAATTGGTGTCTGATGGTAGTTATGGATAATGGTATTATCTGTATGGCTGATGTTAGTATGATCTTGATTATTGTTATTGGTGCAATCTTGATAATTGATGTTAGAGAGCTTGTATGGATGTCAGTATAGCCTTAATAACCATTGTCAGTGTAATCTTGATGATGATAACTGATGTGATTATCCCATGAGATGCTTCGTGTCTGCAGGCCATGCTTCACCTGGCTTCAAAATTGAACTACAAGAACTTGAACGAAGAGCTGATGAAGCAGTTTGCCAGACTCCAGGCCAAAGATGATCAGGTGACTGGTCTCATTCTGTTTAAGGTGTTAGGAGTTTGCACTGCTTGATAACAGTATGTGGTGTTCACAGTTTGAGCTGTCTGTTACTGTCTGGGGTGTTCACAGTTTGAGCTGTCTGTTACTGTCTGGGGTGTTCACCGTTTGAGCTGTCTGTTACTGTCTGGGGTGTTCACCGTTTGAGCTGTCTGTTACCGTCTGGGTAAGCTTCACTTGCAACAGTATGTAGTGTTCACAGTTTGAGCTGTCTGTTACTGTCTGGGGTGTTTACATTTTGAGCTGTCTGTTACTGTCTGGGGTGTTCACCGTTTGAGCTGTCTGTTACCGTCTGGGTAAGCTTCACTTGCAACAGTATGTAGTGTTCACAGTTTGAGCTGTCTGTTACTGTCTGGGGTGTTCACAGTTTGAGCTGTCTGTTACTGTCTGGGGTGTTCACAGTTTGAGCTGTCTGTTACTGTCTGGGGTGTTCACAGTTTGAGCTGTCTGATACTGTCTGGGGTGTTCACAGTTTGAGCTGTCTGATACTGTCTGGGGTGTTCACCAGGGTGTTTTGTCCATGTCTGGAGAGACTGCAGATGTGAGTGTATTTGTCAGGCAGTAGTAGACTTGACAGTTTCTCATCGACCACCAACTAATCTTTGTCGCAATGTGTTCGTCCATTATAAAGAGACTGATCGCACTACAAGATCATACTTGGCATGGTGTGTTAAGTTACACTACTCGTAGACAATGTTATTGATTACAACAGGTTACGTGTGCCTGGATTATAGCTGTGGTGTTCTGTTGGGTTGGGCGGCCATTACTCCAGTTATAATCGCCATCAGCATGTGCCGTGCCAGTGAGATTGAGCAGCCATGAGAGAATCCTATGTGTTTGTAAGACAGACAGAAATTTATATACAAATCCCCCAGATACTTGGCAAGCGTGCAGCACATCCCCCGACCGCATGCGTCAGTTACATAGGCAGAAAGTATATGTCTAAGCGTGGGTATTGTTGTACACATGTATTGTTGTACACAAGCAGTAATGTTTGTACGTTTGTACATAGACATAAAGTATGTCTTCCAAGTGTGTGTGTTGTTTTACATGAGCAATAACTACATATGTGTTGTGCTCACCTTGGCACTGTCATGATTGATTGTTCTCTTGAATTCCACAGGGAGGTATTCGAACAAACACCACAGTCTGCCTGGGAAAAATTGCTGGATACATCAATCCTAGCGTATGTTTTGTTTGTTTGAGTCTTTGATGTGAGATGGTGTTTGGTCACATAATTGTTGGTGTGGAAGGATATATGTGTGGTCACATAGTTGTTGATGTGTGTGCATTTGGTGTGAAAGAATAAGCGTGTGGTTACATAGTTGTTGGTGTGTGTGTCTTTAGTGTGGGACGGTATGTGTGTGGTCACATGGTTGTTGGTGTGTGTGTCTTTAGTGTGGGATGGTATGTGTGTGGTCACATGTTGGTTAGTGCCTGGGGGTTCGTAACGAAAGCCAATGAAAAATCATTAGTGCAGGACAGCCTAGCATATGATACCACAACATTTAGCATGAGAATGGAAGTGGAAGTGGTCAGTGCATCTATATGGTGGCTGGAGAACAAGATGCATACACATGTTGTAATTGTAACAGACTCTGAAAGCATGCTGAGAAAAGTTGAGAGAGGGTTGCTTCGGGCAGAGTGGCAAGCTTCACTTGGAAGGTCACGGTAGTGAGCATACTTTGGATCTTTTCTCCAGGCTATGCCGGCGTGGTAGGTAATGAACAGGCAGACAGATTGGCTGGATCTGTACCACTGGGTGGTTAATTGATACATGACAAGGCAGATGTGGTCAAGACCCTTTAGGGACAAGTTACAAAGTCGGAAGAGAAACTGGATGGCCTGGGCAGAATGATGCAGTTGAGTGTGACCAGAGGGTCTGGCTGGCTCACTACACTCGGAGGAAAGGCAAGGCAGGTATATAACCAGACTACGATTGGTACCATTAGTATTGGAAATCTGTGCTGACTGCTGAAGATAGGGATGGAGCATATATGGGAATGCTGTGATATCAATTCTTATCTCAACTCAACTCAGTCATTAATGTGTTGCCTTTGGTGTGGGAGGGTGTAAGTGTGGTCGCATTGTGGGTAGTATGTGTACCTTTTAAGTGGAAGTATATGTGTGGTCATATAGTGGTGTGCATGCCTTTGGTGTGGGAGGGTATGTGTGTGGTCACATAATGAATAATGTGTGTGCCTTTGGTGTGGAAGGGTATGGGTGTGGTCACATAATGAATAATGTGTGTGCCTTTGGTGTGGGAGGGTATGTGTGTGGTCACATAGTGAATAATGTGTGTGCCTTTGATGTGGGAGGGTATGTGTGTGGTCACATAGTGGATAATGTGTGTGCCTTTTGGTGTGGGAGGGTATGTGTGTGGTCACATAGTGGATAATGTGTGTGCCTTTGGTGTGGGAGGGTATGTGTGTGGTCACATAGTGGATAATGTGTGTGCCTTTGGTGTGGGAGGGTATGTGTGTGGTCACATAGTTGTTATGTGTATGCCTTTGGTTAGTCACTATTTATGTTGTAAAGAATGTATTTTGGTTATATAAATAATTAGTGGAAATCCTTGAAGTTTTGGCAGTAACTACAGTATGAAGACCTTAACCTTTGATCGTTCTCAGATTCGACAAAAAATCCTGTGCTCAGCTTTCGTGCGGGCACTGAAAGACCCCTTCCCTCCAGCCAGGCAGGCTGGGATCTTGGGAATGGCGGCCACCCAGAGTTTCTACAGTCTCTCTGAGGTGGCTCAGAGGTTGCTTCCTGCACTGTGTACTGTCACTAGGGACCCAGACAAGGGAGTCAGAGATCAGGTGAGAGAGGAAACGAGAGAAACCGATACTGCTCTGAGAGTGAGATATCAAGAGAGAGAATTATTAGTAAGAATCAGTTAACTGGTGTAAGAGATAGAATGGGAGAGAGTAATCTTACTGACTGTCAAAGAATAGGAGAAAGGGAGAGTAATGTACTGCAAAAGAGGGGGAGAATATGTTAGACTTTCCAAGTGTGGTAGTATGTAGCCACTTTGATAGGCACGCAACAACAGTAACAGCTGCTGATGTCCCCTTTCTCTGCACTGATTCATAAGAAGAAGTCCATATTGACAATAACAGTTTAGCCAAATCCACTGAGTCAGTTCAGTCATTCACACATTCATGCTGAAGCACAGGTTCACATGTGTGTTCCCCATGGACAGAAACTGTATTTAGAATCTCCTATGTTGTGAATATTTTACTGTTTTCTGACGTGCCACTCAGACCCCAGCTGCTTCTAAAATAATCACAGCTCTAAATATCAATAAATCTGTGGTATATATCATTGATGAAATCAGAAAAATGACACTTGTTTTATTGGTTGAAGGTATTGTTGTTTGTTCACAGGCTTTCTGAACAGTTTGTCCTATTGGATGTCCTATTGGTTGAAGGTTTTGTTGTTTGTTCACAGGCTTTCTGAACAGTTTGTCCTATTGGTTGAAGGTACTGTTATTTGTTCACAGGCTTTCTGAACAGTTTGTTCTATTGGTTGAAGGTACTGTTGTTTGTTCACAGGCATACTGAACAGTTTGTCCTATTGGTTGAAGGTACTGTTATTTGTTCACAGGCTTTCTGAACAGTTTGTCCTATTGGTTGAAGGTACTGTTATTTGTTCACAGGCTTTCTGAACAGTTTGTCCTATTGGTTGAAGGTACTGTTGTTTGTTCACAGGCATTCCGAACAATCAAGGGATTTCTGGCCAAGCTAGAGAAGGTCTCGGAGCATCCAGAGTTGGAGGAGGAATATGGTGAGAGTGTAATCTGCATTATTATTTTGTAGTTTTCTTTTCATGTTTGAATTATAAAGTTTGCAGATGATGATATAGTGACAGTAGATGAGGTCAAGGCTGTGCTATATATAAAGTTTGCAGACGATGATATAGTGACAGTGGATGAGGTCAAGGCTGTGCTATATATAAAGTTTGCAGACGATGATATAGTGACAGTAGATGAGATCAAGGCTGTGCTATATATAAAGTTTGCAGACGATGATATAGTGACAGTAGATGAGGTCAAGGCTGTGCTATATATAAAGTTTGCAGACGATGATATAGTGACAGTAGATGAGGTCAAGGCTGTGCTATATATAAAGTTTGCAGACGATGATATAGTGACAGTAGATGAGGTCAAGGCTGTGCTATATATAAAGTTTGCAGATGATGATATAGTGACAGTAGATGAGGTCAAGGCTGTGCTATATATAAAGTTTGCAGATGATGATATAGTGACAGTAGATGAGGTCAAGGCTGTGCTATATATAAAGTTTGCAGACGATGATATAGTGACAGTAGATGAGGTCAAGGCTGTGCTATATATAAAGTTTGCAGACGATGATATAGTGACAGTAGATGAGGTCAAGGCTGTGCTATATATAAAGTTTGCAGACGATGATATAGTGACAGTAGATGAGGTCAAGGCTGTGCTATATATAAAGTTTGCAGACGGTGATATAGTGACAGTGGATGAGATCAAGGCTGTGCTATGATATATATAAAGTTTGCAGACGATGATATATAGTGACAGTAGATGAGATCAAGGCTGTGCTATATATAAAGTTTGCAGACGATGATATAGTGACAGTAGATGAGGTCAAGGCTGTGCTATATATAAAGTTTGCAGACGATGATATAGTGACAGTAGATGAGGTCAAGGCTGTGCTATATAGCAAAAAGTTTGCAGACGATGATATAGTGACAGTAGATGAGGTCAAGGCTGTGCTATATATAAAGTTTGCAGACGATGATATAGTGACAGTGGATGAGGTCAAGGCTGTGCTATATATAAAGTTTGCAGACGATGATATAGTGACAGTAGATGAGGTCAAGGCTGTGCTATATATAAAGTTTGCAGACGATGATATAGTGACAGTAGATGAGATCAAGGCTGTGCTATGATGAGCAAATAGTAGTGCACCAGGTCCAGACGATGATATAGTGACAGTAGATGAGGTCAAGGCTGTGCTATATATAAAGTTTGCAGACGATGATATAGTGACAGTAGATGAGGTCAAGGCAGTGCTATATATAAAGTTTGCAGACGATGATATAGTGACAGTAGATGAGGTCAAGGCTGTGCTATATATAAAGTTTGCAGACGATGATATAGTGACAGTAGATGAGGTCAAGGCTGTGCTATATATAAAGTTTGCAGACGATGATATAGTGACAGTGGATGAGGTCAAGGCTGTGCTATATATAAAGTTTGCAGACGATGATATAGTGACAGTAGATGAGGTCAAGGCTGTGCTATATATAAAGTTTGCAGACGATGATATAGTGACAGTAGATGAGATCAAGGCTGTGCTATATATAAAGTTTGCAGACGATGATGTAGTGACAGTAGATGAGGTCAGGGCTGTGCTATATATAAAGTTTGCAGACGATGATATAGTGACAGTAGATGAGGTCAAGGCTGTGCTATATATAAAGTTTGCAGACGATGATATAGTGACAGTGGATGAGGTCAAGGCTGTGCTATATATAAAGTTTGCAGATGATGATATAGTGACAGTAGATGAGGTCAAGGCTGTGCTATATATAAAGTTTGCAGATGATGATATAGTGACAGTAGATGAGGTCAAGGCTGTGCTATATATAAAGTTTGCAGACGATGATATAGTGACAGTAGATGAGGTCAAGGCTGTGCTATATATAAAGTTTGCAGATGATGATATAGTGACAGTAGATGAGGTCAAGGCTGTGCTATATATAAAGTTTGCAGACGATGATATAGTGACAGTAGATGAGGTCAAGGCTGTGCTATATATAAAGTTTGCAGACGGTGATATAGTGACAGTGGATGAGATCAAGGCTGTGCTATATATAAAGTTTGCAGACGATGATATAGTGACAGTAGATGAGGTCAAGGCTGTGCTATATATAAAGTTTGCAGACGATGATATAGTGACAGTAGATGAGGTCAAGGCTGTGCTATATATAAAGTTTGCAGATGATGATATAGTGACAGTAGATGAGGTCAAGGCTGTGCTATATATAAAGTTTGCAGATGATGATATAGTGACAGTAGATGAGGTCAAGGCTGTGCTATATATAAAGTTTGCAGACGATGATATAGTGACAGTAGATGAGGTCAAGGCTGTGCTATATATAAAGTTTGCAGATGATGATATAGTGACAGTAGATGAGGTCAAGGCTGTGCTATATATAAAGTTTGCAGACGATGATATAGTGACAGTAGATGAGATCAAGGCTGTGCTATATATAAAGTTTGCAGACGATAATTTAGTGACAGTAGATGAGATCAAGGCTGTGTTATATATAAAGTTTGCAGATGATGATATAGTGACAGTAGATGAGATCAAGGCTGTGCTATATATAAAGTTTGCAGACGATGATATAGTGACAGTGGATGAGATCAAGGCTGTGCTATATATAAAGTTTGCAGATGGTGATATAGTGACAGTAGATGAGGTCAAGGCTGTGCTATATATAAAGTTTGCAGACGATGATATAGTGACAGTAGATGAGGTCAAGGCTGTGCTATATATAAAGTTTGCAGATGGTGATATAGTGACCGTGGATGAGATCAAGGCTGTGCTATATATAAAGTTTGCAGATGATGATATAGTGACAGTAGATGAGGTCAAGGCTATGCTATATATAAAGTTTGCAGATGATGATATAGTGACAGTAGATGAGGTCAAGGCTGTGCTATATATAAAGTTTGCAGACGATGATATAGTGACAGTAGATGAGGTCAAGGCTGTGCTATATATAAAGTTTGCAGATGGTGATATAGTGACAGTGGATGAGATCAAGGCTGTGCTATGATGAGCAAATAATAGTGCACCAGGTCCAGACGATGATATAGTGACCGTAGATGAGATCAAGGCTGTGCTATATATAAAGTTTGCAGACGGTGATATAGTGACAGTAGATGAGATCAAGGCTGTGCTATATATAAAGTTTGCAGACGATGATATAGTGACAGTAGATGAGATCAAGGCTGTGCTATATATAAAGTTTGCAGACGATGATATAGTGACAGTAGATGAGGTCAAGGCTGTGCTATATATAAAGTTTGCAGACGATGATATAGTGACAGTAGATGAGGTCAAGGCTGTGCTATATATAAAGTTTGCAGACGATGATATAGTGACAGTAGATGAGGTCAAGGCTGTGCTATATATAAAGTTTGCAGACGATGATATAGTGACAGTAGATGAGATCAAGGCTGTGCTATATATAAAGTTTGCAGACGGTGATATAGTGACAGTAGATGATATAGTGACAGTAGATGATATAGTGACAGTGGATGAGATCAAGGCTGTGCTATATATAAAGTTTGCAGATGATGATATAGTGACAGTAGATGAGATCAAGGCTGTGCTATGATGAGCAAATAGTAGTGCACCGGGTCCAGATGGTGTAAGATATGATGACATTAGTGGGTGTACTAGAGATAAGCTGAAAGAGCTAGCAGATATATATATAGTGACAGTAGATGAGGTCAAGGCTGTGCTATATATAAAGTTTGCAGACGATGATATAGTGACAGTAGATGAGATCAAGGCTGTGCTATATATAAAGTTTGCAGACGATGATGTAGTGACAGTAGATGAGGTCAGGGCTGTGCTATATATAAAGTTTGCAGACGATGATATAGTGACAGTAGATGAGGTCAAGGCTGTGCTATATATAAAGTTTGCAGACGATGATATAGTGACAGTGGATGAGGTCAAGGCTGTGCTATATATAAAGTTTGCAGAGATGATGATATAGTGACAGTAGATGAGGTCAAGGCTGTGCTATATATAAAGTTTGCAGACGATGATATAGTGACAGTAGATGAGGTCAAGGCTGTGCTATATATAAAGTTTGCAGACGATGATATAGTGACAGTAGATGAGGTCAAGGCTGTGCTATATATAAAGTTTGCAGACGGTGATATAGTGACAGTGGATGAGATCAAGGCTGTGCTATATATAAAGTTTGCAGACGATGATATAGTGACAGTAGATGAGGTCAAGGCTGTGCTATATATAAAGTTTGCAGACGATGATATAGTGACAGTAGATGAGGTCAAGGCTGTGCTATATATAAAGTTTGCAGATGATGATATAGTGACAGTAGATGAGGTCAAGGCTGTGCTATATATAAAGTTTGCAGATGATGATATAGTGACAGTAGATGAGATCAAGGCTGTGCTATATATAAAGTTTGCAGACGGTGATATAGTGACAGTAGATGATATAGTGACAGTAGATGATATAGTGACAGTGGATGAGATCAAGGCTGTGCTATATATAAAGTTTGCAGATGATGATATAGTGACAGTAGATGAGATCAAGGCTGTGCTATGATGAGCAAATAGTAGTGCACCGGGTCCAGATGGTGTAAGATATGATGACATTAGTGGGTGTACTAGAGATAAGCTGAAAGAGCTAGCAGATATAATAAATAAATCATAAGCTCACGACTTTCAAGGAAGTTGAATACACAGGGCAGTCTGCTGTGACCATGTGTAGAAAGTGAAAGCACATACTAGAGATAATTGGGGTTACAAGGCTCCACAGTTATATCAGTCTTGTCTGGGACTGAAGAAATTCACTGAACTTCACACACAAAAGTTATTTCTAAAAATGTTTGAGGCTGTGAACATTGTGTCATTCCTGCTAGTTGTGTCTGTTCTGTTTACAACTTGGTCTTATCTGACTCTGTGAACTTGATACATCTGTTTTTGTTTATCAGAGAAAGAAGTCATGTCTGGTTCTGTTGGCTCCGCATCTGCTTCAGGATGGGCAGGGTGGGCTGTGACCGGAGTCTCCTCCCTGACCTCCAAAATCTACAACAAAGCTACAACAAAGAATCCTGGGAAACCAACAGGTTTGTGTCAAGTGTTGTTTCTCTGTGTGGTTTGACACTGTGCTGTACGTACAATTATCTGCACAGTTATTGTCACAAGTGATTTGATCTGAATTCACTACAGTTTAATATCACTACAGCTTGTTGACTCACACCTCTGTCATTGCAGGGAAAGCGCTAACCATTAAAGCATTTTCTATCACAAATTACTGAAACACTGGTTGTGAGAACAAACAGAAACAGCAAGGAGATATCATCATTATGTGCAATGATGATAGCATAGGCAGTTGTGGTTTGCCTTGTCACATGATAACCATTGTCTGATCTAGTCTGTGCTCCTGTTTCAGAAATGCATTGTGACCACCACACCATCCAGGTATTTGTACATCTTTGTCACCCACTTGGCCTTTACCCATCATTGCTACCAGTTGTCACTAAGTTTTCAAGCTTATTTCTCATCCTCACTCGTCTAACAAATAGTAGCCTTCTATGCTATACCAACTTTCTACATAAACGTCTCTAATCATGTTCCAGTTTCCATCTATTTCTATAAAGACTGCTGTAACAGTGTTTGTCCCCACACATGATATTCTCTGCATTCTCCTCAGTAAGCAGATTCAACAGCTCTTCTGGGGTCTGTCTGCTTTGTGTCTGTGTTTCACTGTGTGTAAAACAGTACAAGTTGTAAACAACGCTTCACCGTCTGAGTCTGCTTTGTGTCTGTGTTTCACTGTGTGTAAAACAGTACAAGCTGTAAACAACGCTTCACTGTCCTTTTTCTAACTAAAAGTTTGCATTTCTACCAAAAAAAAAACTATCAAAAATGTCTGTGTCTTGCGAAAGGCAACTTTTGCCGTGGTGATGTTTATTGTAATTTCTACCAAACATTTTCTATCAAATGTTGCAGCTGTTTCAAGATAGTTATACAAATTCCATGAACATGTCAGAAGATATGTTGTACACAGGTTTTTACAAAAGTATAACTGCATATCACTGTAGAGAAGGAACAGAACAAGAATTAAATAATTGCTGAGAAGACTTCTACTTCTCCTTCTGCACATTCATCGGCAGTAAACTCTGGTGAGAAGTCCAGGATGTCTAAACACTTCTAGACTTTGGTCTTGTTCCAGGGCTTAAGTTTTGCATGCAGATCTGTTTTACAGATATGTTTTATTTGTGTGCATACTGTTGGTTCTTTACCTTTCAAGTAGATGCACTGCAGCTTCAGAGAGAACACCCGTAATTAGTCTCTTCTCACAATGTGCTAGTGTACCCACACGAGGAACTTTCAGTCTTCCCACAGGATAATGTTATTTTGTGCTATGAGGAGGCTTGGGACTCACAGCCCATGGTGACGGCGAGTGTGGCTAGCAAGACCCACCCGTGTTAAGAAAAGTCTGTTCAGCAACTAATTAAAACAGGGATACAGCATGACCAAGGCAACACAACTTCTTGCCTTGGTACACAAGCTTAAAGTCCCCACCCCTGCACATGATGGCAGGAGTGGATTAGGGGAAGTAACCATTGTACACCTGGAGTCAAGGACTTTCAGCCTCTGTGGTTGATCTAGATGAGACTTGTTGAAAATATAATATTTGTCTCAAATATTTATCGACTCAGTCTTGCTAATTTTGTCTTGCTTCTATCAGCACCTGCTCAACAGTTGTCTGAGGACAAACTGGCACAACGGCAAGCTTCCCTGGACATGCCAGTTGCTCCTGCAGCTACAGCTGCCCTCTCACAAGTTGGAACTGTTGATCGGGAGGAAGTTGAGGGAACTGGCGATGGATGGGAGGAAGATGACTGGGGCGATCTTGATGTAAGAATTCTCTCACCATCATGGTTTTCGTTTCAAGATTATCTTGCCATATGTGAATTTTCACACCCTGATACCTCGTCTTTTTTCTGTCTCATCTGCACCTCCTCATGTTCAAATATTAGACAAAAATTGTATTTTCTTTGTAGTTCAATATCAAAAGGGGGTTTCCCCAAAAGGAAATCACAAAGCTCCTGGTAGAGTCAAATATTCTGGGGGTTAGGATTGGGATCTTTGTCAGCCTCAGAGACACCAACTAACCCTAACCCGTAACACCAATAGAATATTGGACTTTCCTAAAAGTCTGGGATTTCCTTTGTTGGGGATGAATTAAAAATAAATTACCGAAAAAATAAATGTTGTGTAATATTATGTAATAATGTCCATTAATATATTGAGTGCTTTACTTACAGGACACCAACACTGGCCAGGTAGCTGGCAAGACTGAAGGCGAAGACAAAGTGGCAGGTGATGGCTGGGATGAGGAAGACGACTGGGGTAGTCTGGAGGAAACTAGTCAGGCAAAGGTCAGACATGGACCAGATGTTATTTCAATAATTATGTAGTTACAACATAAAGTCACGAGCAGTTGTTGAGATAATGTGTTTTACTTCATAAATTAAGACAGACTTGACATTTATTGCCTGACATATTCGGCTGTGTTTCCAGAACTAAGTCAACATGAAGCGAAGCACAATCATGATTTGTTTTGTTTGAACAACACATATAGTCCATTGCGTCAGTGCCTGTTACAACAGCAGTTTCAAACTGACTAAAATATCTTTCTATTTACATAACAACTGATGATTCGTGCATGTCACAAACACTTCTGCCTTTCAATATGCACCAGTTTTATGTGTATTAGTTTAAATGAAACATTTTATCCTTTTTTTAAGTTATTGCTGAATATTTCTGATTCCCGGCACGCAGGACTGTAAACCAGTTGCCCTCTAAACAAGCATGTCATAAAAGTCAACCAATTAGGGGTGTTTCTTTTGAAGATGTAGTCCATCAACAGTCTGCTTACAAATAAACCAGATCTGTAAAACGGATGTGCACACAAAACTCAAGTTCTGGAACAAGACCAGAGTCCAGAAGTTGACAGCCAGTGAACGTATTAGAAGGAGAGGGAGATAAAAACATGACAAACGCAGAGACTGTTTCAGATCTGTTGCTACTTCCTTCTCAGTTAGATCTGTTGCTACTTCATTCTCTGTTAGATCTGTTGCTACTTCATTCTCTGTTAGATCTGTTGCTACTTTATTTTCTGCAGGTGGCTACACAGTCTTCCCCACAGACAGGTCAGAGAACAAAACTAACTCCCAAACCTGAAGAGTTTGTCTCCACAAAGGGTTCTGGTCTACCTACAACAGATTCTTACGACTGGGGGATGGGTGGGAGAGGAGATGAGTTCTTCACATCACTAGCGGTAAGGACAGCTGTGGATTTGTGTGGTGTGTAGGTTTGTGTGGTGTGTGGATTTGTGTGGTGTATGGATGCTAGTTCTCTTCTTCTTACTCTCTTTTCGTTCTTCCTGTCAGTGGTTTTCAGCCTCTGTGCCGACTGTGGTGCGACACCCGTCTTCCACTGATCCATACTGCTTGATTTCCACTGGAATGCCAACTGGCCAGACCTGAGATCTTTCTACTGCATACAAAACAGGCTTAGGTTTATATGGTATGCTGATGCTGGTTATAATGATTGCAAGGCAAATGTGAAAGAAGAAGACAGTGTTTCAGCTGGAAGGACAGTACCAAAAGATAGATTAGGGGGGGGGGGGGGGGGGGGGGGGGGGGGGGGGGGGGGGGGGGAATGTTTGGCAAATATAGAGACTGTTTGCTGGACATCTATTGAAATTATTCCTGTGAACTTTGTGGACTAAAAAATGGGAAAGCATTTCATGAAGCTTTTTAGTCACAGTTCACTGGATTCATTTCTTGGTATTAGCTTGACTACCGTCTCCCCTGTTTTCACCACTTTTTGGAGATCCATTGCAGACAGTATTGAATGCAAAGATGGTCTGTATGTCTGTGAATGGATGCTGACTGGGAGTAGCCACAGTGATCCTGTGCTGAGATCTGTTCTTGGTAGCCCAGTGCTTGTGGATTGTTTGCCCTTGGTTGCTCACTCATGGCAGCCCAGAGCCTGTTAATTTTCTGCTCTTGGTTGCTCGTTTGTGGCGGCCCAGTGCCAGTTATTGTCTACTCTTGGTTGCTCGTTTGTGGCAGCCCAGTGCCAGTTATTGTCTACTCTTGATTGCTCATTTGTGGCGGCCCAGTGCCAGTTATTGTCTGCTCTTGGTTGCTCGTTTGTGGCAGCCCAGTGCCAGTTATTGTCTGCTCTTGATTGCTCATTTGTGGCGGCCCAGTGCCAGTTATTGTCTGCTCTTGGTTGCTCGTTTGTGGCAGCCCAGTGCCAGTTATTGTCTACTCTTGGTTGCTCGTTTGTGGCAGCCCAGTGCCAGTTATTGTCTGCTCTTGGTTGCTCATTTGTGGCAGCCCAGTACCAGTTATTGTCTGCTCTTGGTTGCTCGTTTGTGGCAGCCCAGTGCCAGTTATTGTCTGCTTTGGCAACCCAAAGCTTGTGATTCGTCTGATCTTGGCAAACCAGTGCTTGTGAATTGTCTGCTCTTGACAAACCAGTGCTTGTGAATTGTCTGCTCTTGGCAATCTAGTGCTTGTAAATTGTCTGCTCTTGGCAATCCAGTGCTTATAATTTGTCTGCTCTTGGCAAACCAGTGCTTGTGAATTGTCTGCTCTTGGCTACCCAAAGCTTGTGAATTGTCTGCTCTTGACAACCCAGTGCCTGTTAATTTTCTGCTCTTGGTAACACAGTTAGGTTAGTTGTGTATCCTTTACAGGACATTGCAGAACCAACCCCAGCAGCCCCTGGCTGTTTTGTGGTTTTTCTAGGCAAATTTACATCCAGTAGTTTGCCAGTGACCAGTGATAGAACCACAGCTGGCAGAAGAACAGATGGGATTTAGGAGAAATAGAAGCTGCACAGATGCAATAAGTGTGAAGATTAAACAGTTAATAGAAAAGAACATTGAATACAAAAAGAACTTATTTGTGGCATTCGTAGACCAGGAGAAGGCATTTGACAGAGTCGACAGACAATTATTATGGAAAATAATGGCAAGATATGGAGTAAGCGAACACCTCATCGAAGTGTGCAAAAGTTTATACAGGGATTGTAGAAGTGTAGTTAGAATAAATCAGGGAACATCTCATCCTTTCACAGTGACATCTGGAGTAAGACAGGGGTGTGTCTTATCACCACTGCTGTTTATCACCTACATCGACAGTATATGCAAGAATGCCAAGCCCATGAATGAAGATCTTAGTAAGATCAACGAATTACTCTTTGCAGATGACCAGGCCTTGATAGCAGATACAGCCATGAAATTGCAACAACATCTAACATCCATGAATGAAGAATGTAAAACAAATAATATGAGAATCAACACTGAAAAGACAGAAGTAATGTCAATAGGAAAAAAGAAGACAGATCTAAACATAACAATAGAATACAAAGGCATTAAACAGCCATCTGAGTTTAAATATCTGGAAACTACATTTACCGAAGATGGGAAATTGGATAAAGAAATTGACATTAGATGCAGTAAAGCAAACCAAGTATTGGGACAGCTAGCCCCCTCTTACAGCATAAGACAATCCCAATCAGCACAAAGAGACATCTTATTCAAAGCATATTTATTCCAACTCTGTGCTACCAGTGCCAGACATGGTCACTCACAACAAACCATAAAAGAAAATTAGTAACCACGGAAATGAGATGTCTGTAGGAGTGACCATAAGAGATAAGATCAGAAATGAGATCATAAGAGAACAAGTCGGCACAGAACCAATTCTGGATTACATACAAAGACAGCAAGTGAAATGGTTTGCCCACTTAGAGAGAATGCCTTGTGACACCACACCATACAAAGCATACATGGGAAGAGAAGAAGGACGTAGAGCACGGGGTAGACCAAGAACAAGATGGAAGGATAACATCAGAGAAACTCTACAACAGTACGATGTGCCTATGGTCCAGGCAGCCAGAAGAGCTAGAAACAGAACCTTATATCTCCCTCGACACCCACAGCGGTAAAAGAGGAAGCGAAGAAGAAGAAGAGAAGTTTGCCATTGCTTTCTGGACAGTGGGCTTTCTTGTAACCACTGTCGCAACCAACGCAAAGCGCATGGCCCGCAGCTGGAATCGAACGCGGCATCCCGGCATTACGAAGCGTTTGCATCGACTTAGCCACAAAGCTGGTAACACAGTGCTTGTGAATTATCTGCTCTTCACAACCCAGTACTGGTGAGTTGTCTGCTCTTGACAACCTAGGTTATGTTTACAAGACAAGAGGGTCAACTTCAGTGCTCAGTCAGTCTCAGCTGTCCGCTCATTAAGAATGTGGCTGCAAGCATGGGACTCCTTAACTCTTGTGATGGGGTCTCAAAAACATGAACACCTACTAACCAAAAGATCTTAAAACTGAACTAGACAACAACATCTGTGATGCCATTACCATTTCCTTCACAGTGTCTTGTCCTAGCAGCCAGAAGCTCATTGTTATTATTCCTCTTTATTTAATAGTTATACTCTTCCTGAACTGTATTTTGTTCCTCTTCTGAAGAGTTCTGGAAGAACAAAGTCAAGCACTCCTGCTAGAGAAACTCCACCTCGTGAATCAGCAGCCAAGTTGTCCTCACCGGGACAGTCTGCTTCAGCAGCTGGTAGAAAATCTGGCGATGATGGATGGAGTGAAGGAGGAGGTGTAGGCTGGGATGATGGTGGTGGCTGGGGCGGTGATGGTTGGAATGATACTGAAGGTAAGGTGGACATTCTCTGCTCATCTTTCCATTAACTATTTTATTTTTTTCAGACTTGGGTGTTGTGAAGTTGTGCTGTCTGAATGTTTGGTCTTTGTTATGACTACACAGTTTATGCTGCATTTCACTGGCCCTGCTGCCATCAACAGACTGAAACACTTTATGAAAATGTGGGGGGGGGGAGGGGGAGGGGAGAGGGCTGTGAGGGCTGTGATCCCTTGAAAAAGATTTTACACACAGGTCACTAGTATATATTTTTTAAATTATTTATTTTCCTTTTTTCAAATTCTTTTAGAAATATATGAAGGGGGTAATCAGTAAAACATGAACAGAGCAGAGAATTAAATTCCCTTGGGCTCGTGACTTGAACCATAACCCCATTGCTGTGTGACTGCTAATAGCTAAAAGTCAGTTATAATGTCAAAGTGACCCTAAACAAGCCATTGTTCCTCACAACCTTCCTCACAGCAGTACTATGTTTTAGAAAATATGATGATATAAAACATGATCTTTACTCCCTGTATCTACCACTGTTATGCCGGTGTAGGACATGGAGGAATGAAGACAGCATGGCTAGTACCATTGCCACAAACTCAACAAGTTTGCATTTTATTTTGCCCTGGAAGAATGAAATCTCCATCCCTTATCAGGGATCAAACCCAGGCCTACCACAAGAGAGCAAAGCATTTGGCCAGCTGCTCATGATAATCATACCCAACCCTTCTAAACACTGCACAGGCGCAAACAGAACCAGTGCTGTTAACTAGGGGCTGGCCAAAACAGCAATGCTGGCTCAACATCTTCTCTGGGTTTTATAATAGGTTGTGATGCCGGACTATCAGGTGAAATGATTAAGATGCTTCTTGTGTGATAATGAGAATGGGACACCTGTGAAGACATCTGTGTGCTGTATGGAGATGGTTCTAGTGTGATAATGAGAATGGAACATTTGTGAAGACATCTGTATGGAGATGGTTCTTGTGTGATAATGAGAATGGAACATTTGTGAAGACATCTGTGTGCTGTATGGAGATGGTTCTAGTGTGATAATGAGAATGGGACACCTGTGAAGACATCTGTGTGCTGTATGGAGATGGTTCTAGTGTGATAATGAGAATGGAACATTTGTGAAGACATCTGTATGGAGATGGTTCTTGTGTGATAATGAGAATGGAACATTTGTGAAGACATCTGTGTGCTGTATGGAGATGTTCTAGTGTGATAATGAGAATGGAACATTTGTGAAGACATCTGTGTGCTGTATGGAGATGGTTCTAGTGTGATAATGAGAATGGAACATTTGTGAAGACATCTGTGTGCTGTATGGAGATGGTTCTAGTGTGATAATGAGAATGGAACTCTTGTGAAGGCATCTGTGTGCTGTATGGAGATGGTTCTAGTGTGATAATGAGAATGGAACACTTGTGAAGGCATCTGTGTGCTGTATGGAGATGGTTCTAGTGTGATAATGAGAATGGAACATTTGTGAAGACATTTGTGTGCTGTATGGAGATGGTTCTAGTGTGATAATGAGAATGGAACACCTGTGAAGACATCTGTGTGCTGTATGGAGATGTTCTAGTGTGATAATGAGAATGGAACATTTGTGAAGACATCTGTGTGCTGTATGGAGATGGTTCTAGTGTGATAATGAGAATGGAACATTTGTGAAGACATCTGTGTGCTGTATGGAGATGGTTCTAGTGTGATAATGAGAATGGAACATTTGTGAAGACATCTGTGTGCTGTATGGAGATGGTTCTAGTGTGATAATGAGAATGGAACATTTGTGAAGACATCTGTGTGCTGTATGGAGATGGTTCTAGTGTGATAATGAGAATGGAACATTTGTGAAGACATCTGTGTGCTGTATGGAGATGGTTCTAGTGTGATAATGAGAATGGAACATTTGTGAAGACATCTGTGTGCTGTATGGAGATGGTTCTAGTGTGATAATGAGAATGGAACATTTGTGAAGACATCTGTGTGCTGTATGGAGATGGTTCTAGTGTGATAATGAGAATGGCATACTTGTGAAGACATCTGTGTGCTGTATGGAGATGGTTCTAGTGTGATAATGAGAATGGCATACTTGTGAAGACATCTGTGTGCTGTATGGAGATGGTTCTAGTGTGATAATGAGAATGGAACATTTGTGAAGACATCTGTGTGCTGTATGGAGATGGTTCTAGTGTGATAATGAGAATGGAACATTTGTGAAGACATCTGTGTGCTGTATGGAGATGTTCTAGTGTGATAATGAGAATGGAACATTTGTGAAGACATCTGTGTGCTGTATGGAGATGGTTCTAGTGTGATAATGAGAATGGAACATTTGTGAAGACATCTGTGTGCTGTATGGAGATGGTTCTAGTGTGATAATGAGAATGGAACATTTGTGAAGACATCTGTGTGCTGTATGGAGATGGTTCTAGTGTGATAATGAGAATGGAACATTTGTGAAGACATCTGTGTGCTGTATGGAGATGGTTCTAGTGTGATAATGAGAATGGAACATTTGTGAAGACATCTGTGTGCTGTATGGAGATGTTCTAGTGTGATAATGAGAATGGAACATTTGTGAAGACATCTGTGTGCTGTATGGAGATGGTTCTAGTGTGATAATGAGAATGGAACATTTGTGAAGACATCTGTGTGCTGTATGGAGATGGTTCTAGTGTGATAATGAGAATGGAACATTTGTGAAGGCATCTGTGTGCTGTATGGAGATGGTTCTAGTGTGATAATGAGAGAATGGAACATTTGTGAAGACATCTCTGTTGGAGATGAAGAATGGAATGACATTTGTGAAGACATCTGTGTGCTGTATGGAGATGGTTCTAGTGTGATAATGAGAATGGAACACTTGTGAAGGCATCTGTGTGCTGTATGGAGATGTTCTAGTGTGATAATGAGAATGGAACACCTGTGAAGACATCTGTGTGCTGTATGGAGATGGTTCTAGTGTGATAATGAGAATGGCATACTTGTGAAGACATCTGTGTGCTGTATGGAGATGAGTTCTAGTGCTGATGGAGAAGTGAGATAATGGAATGGAACACTTGTGAAGACATCTGTGTGCTGTATGGAGATGGTTCTAGTGTGATAATGAGAATGGAACACCTGTGAAGACATCTGTGTGCTGTATGGAGATGGTTCTAGTGTGATAATGAGAATGGAACACCTGTGAAGACATCTGTGTGCTGTATGGAGATGGTTCTAGTGTGATAATGAGAATGGAACTCTTGTGAAGGCATCTGTGTGCTGTATGGAGATGGTTCTAGTGTGATAATGAGAATGGAACATTTGTGAAGACATCTGTGTGCTGTATGGAGATGGTTCTAGTGTGATAATGAGAATGGAACACTTGTGAAGGCATCTGTGTGCTGTATGGAGATGGTTCTAGTGTGATAATGAGAATGGCACACTTTTTGTTAGATATACATATGCTGTGATGTTGATATTTGACAAAGAAAATATGCCCTTTATTTCCATGATTTTTGTCTTTCTTTCTTAGATTTTGGGAATGCTGCAGAATCTGAGGCTGATCGAATGAAGCGAGAAAGAGATGAGAAAAAGAAGCAACGACAGAAGGAAATGCAGGAGAAGAGAGAAGCTAGGAAAGCTGGTGGAGCCATGAAATTGGGAGTCAAAAAGGTCACAGACTTTTCCGATTTGACGTGACCCTGATGGCTTTCGATTGGCCCAGGACTTGTCTGTGCATATGTGTAATGGCTGGCTAGACTTTATGTGTGTGTGTATATGTAGTGGTTGACCCGTGTTAAAATAAATATCTGTTGTGTTTCACAACTATCAAGCAGTAAGGGTGTATGACAGAACACGGGGTAAGGGTGTATGACAGAACACGGGTACAGTATGTTTGTGATAGAATATAAAGTTTTACAGAACATACAGAGATTTATTTGCTAGCATAATGGGCACATATTGTATGCGTTGTGCAGACAGTGTAATAGAACACACCCATAGATTTGACATGATAATGCTATACATTGTGGTAAAGGTTGTCCCACATATCAGCAACCTCCGTTGTGGTGTGTCCAGTCTTCACATATTTTAGACCACGACATACAAGTTGGGGTGGCAGCTCGTCACCTTGCCTTCCAATTTGAATGAAGCTAAGTGAGCCCAGAACTTTACTGGGTAGGGGGAACTCGTCCTGTCTCTGCTACAGACTGGAGCTGGACCGGTGTCTGGACACCCCTGTTTATGCAGGACAATAAATACACAGATCTGGTCATAGTGTGCAAGTGTGCTACAGAAAAATGCTTAGAATACCATGGCTCAATAAGAATGAAACTACGTGATCAGAGCGATGGGGAGAATTGGCTAATAAATAGCATCCTGTCCTGAAATCTGTGGTATTCTGGTCATGTGAAACGTCCTGATGGCCTGGAGAGAAGGTTGGTGCAGAGTAGTTTCTGGAAAATGAGGAAGAAGCAGACCACCAGAAAAGTGGATACAAGCTTTTGAAGATAGACTGGCTAAGCATTTAGGGCTGGAGAGTTGGCTACAGAAAGAGACTTTCAGGCGTGCCATGATGAGAGCTGATGTTCTGTAAAGTACCTGCTGACTGATGAGAGTGCAGGTGTCACAGGTGTTGTGTGTGTGTGTGTGTGGATGTGATGTGTGATTAAGTATGGCACAATATGGCCATTTATAGCAGATACATCTGTTACTGTGTACCAGGTAAAATATACATGACTGTTTTACATGAAATAAATCTGTGTAATGAATGAATACGTTTATATTCTGACATGCTTATTGGGACATTGCATATGTAAATAATATTGTGGCAGAATAAACAAGGGGACTAATTGCAGCATGTCAGCGTAACATAGATCATATGGATCAAGAGAAATCAGTTGAGGTGAGCCAAACTGGCACATATATGTCATAGACTGCACAAGACTTGGCCACTTCCCAGTTAGGTTAGTTGCGTATCCTTTACAGGACGTTGCAGAACCAACCCCAGCAGCCCCAGGCTGTTGTGTGGTTTCTCTAGGCAAATTTACGTCCAGTAGTTTGCCATTGCTTTCTGGATGGTTGGCCCCCGGATACCACTGTCGAAACCAATGCAAGGCGCATGGCCCGCAGCTGGGATCGAACCCGGCACCCCGGCATTACAAAGCGTTCGCATCGACTTAGCCACAGAGCTGGTGCTCAAAACTATTTTTTTCTTTAAAAAAAAAAAAACTAATTTAAAAAAATGTGACAGATAAAACAATGGTTGACAAACAGCACAGAGGCTCTAGAGTCAGTGCTGATACTGTCCTTGTGTGTGTTCCAACAAGAATAGACCACTGCACTCTTTATAATAATGTTGTACAAGGTAACTAATTAGCAGTGTTTCCTTCCAAGTTGGAATGTTTCTGCTCGAGAGGCAAACAGACAACAATGCCCATGCTTCTGAGCGAGAATCAAACAGACAACAATGCCCATGCTTCTGAGCGAGAGGCAAACAGACAACAATGCCCATGCTTCTGAGCGAGAGGCAAACAGACAACAATGCCCATGCTTCTGCCCGAGAGGCAAACAGACAACAATGCCCATGCTTCTGAGCGAGAGGCAAACAGACAACAATGCCCATGCTTCTGAGCGAGAGGCAAACAGACAACAATGCCCATGCTTCTGAGCAAGAGGCAAACAGACAACAATGCCCATGCTTCTGCCCGAGAGGCAAACAGACAACAATGCCCATGCTTCTGCCCGAGAGGCAAACAGACAACAATGCCCATGCTTCTGCCCGAGAGGCAAACAGACAACAATGCCCATGCTTCTGAGCGAGAGGCAAACAGACAACAATGCCCATGCTTCTGAGCGAGAGGCAAACAGACAACAATGCCCATGCTTCTGAGCGAGAGGCAAACAGACAACAATGCCCATGCTTCTGCCCGAGAGGCAAACAGACAACAATGCCCATGCTTCTGCCCGAGAGGCAAACAGACAACAATGCCCATGCTTCTGAGCGAGAGGTAAACAGACAACAATGCCCATGCTTCTGCCCGAGAGGCAAACAGACAACAATGCCCATGCTTCTGAGCGAGAGGCAAAAGGACAACAATGCCCATGCTTCTGAGCGAGAGGCAAACTGACAACAATGCCCATGCTTCTGAGCGAGAGGCAAACAGACAACAATACCCATGCTTCTGCCCGAGCAAACAGACAACAATGCCCATGCTTCTGCGCGACAGGCAAGCAGAAAACAATGCAGATGCCTCTGCCCAAGAGGCGAGCAAACAAAAATCTGCATTTAAAAGTCAGATAGGTAAAATGGATGTGCATGAAAAAGTCAAGTTTTGGAACGAGGCCATGTGGTTTTCATGGTGTTTGGGGACAGTTTTCTAAAATACTGACCAAATTTAGGAATGAAGTCAAGATCATTTTAGACAGAGGAAACAATTGAGAATCAAAGGAGTCGCCTGGTATTGCTTTGGCATCTTTATTTTATGACACTCTTGGAGGGCTGGCCATAACCTCCTCCAGTTTTAGTGTTGCTTTTTTTGCCCATCATGGCCGAGGAGAAACAAATGGCAGGTCAATGGTGACAAAAAAATAAATAAATATAAACATGACAATCTCTCTTAGGATTTCTGCAATTGTTTGTTTAGCATGAACACTGATGAGACGTTAGTTTTCACATGTGGCTACTTGTCAAACTTTTTGTTTAAATGTGTCCACACTTTCTCCCCATAACTGCCTATTATGTTTAAATAAAGTGACATGTTTTTGGGACACAAGACAAATACAACAACGAACATTTTGAAACAAGTTTCAGTGACCAAACAACAAATGAGGATACTTAGAAAACATGTTTCTTAAACCATCCAAACATAGCCACCTGAACATCACCCTGAAATGAAATTAAAAAAAAAAATTGTCTTGTCCAAGTGTTGTTTTCTGTGTGATGACACAGACCAGTTCAAGTGTAAAATTGTGTATCTATGTCTTGCTGGTCAAACCTTTCAGTCTGGTTTTAAGTTCATTCACTTCTGATACCTCAAGAACAGCCACTGTTATTTTTTTCTTAGTCAGCGTTTGACACAGATGGAGAAACTGCATGTGTTCAGGAATGTTCCTCTTTATTTGTCTTTAAAATTCTATAACAAAATTTACACCAAATATTTCTGTTAATCAAAACACAAGCCAATTTCATAACTTGCTAAAGTGGTGTGACATATGTGTTATTTTTTATCAAAACACTGACATACCACTGTTATTGTAATCTACATACTGACAACACCTGGTGTTGTTCATCAAAACATTGATACAAAACTTGTTATTTATTAAAAGCCACCATGACCTGCCATTGTGACTTGACATCAACTGTTCTGTCTTCATACAATGATTGACACCTCTTCTTGAGTACACAGTGCTCTTCCTGTGACCACAGGCAGGCCTGACCTTGGTGTCAGTGTCAACATTAGAGTCAGGCTCCATGACAGTAGCCTGAAAGAATTGTGTACAACATCATCTCTCCTGTTTAGGGTCTACTGGAATGTCCTTGAAGCATTGACCCTGTATTGTTAAAACTGACAGGATAAACTAGAATACACAAACTGACGCGATAACTAAAACATTCTCATCTCTTCCTTCAGCTGTGCACATCTGAATTCCAGATCCTTCAGGTGGCACTGTAAGTCAATTCTCTGCATCCTCAGGGCTTTGACTGTGTCTGCAACATTAAACAGTTGACCAGCTTTCAATGTAACCAAAGCAAGAATGGCAGGAGCTGATGATGATACAGAATATGCCTAAATGAGCACTGAGGTACTGATGTGAAATGAACCAGCGTCAAAGCCTGTGACTTAAACTGCTACTACTTGTGGTACTGGAAGCAAATTTGACAAAACAAGAAAAGCATGGCATACTGCCTTGTGATCACTGGGTAGTGGTCTAGATATACAGCCTCCATGGGTAATGATGACAAGTTTTTGATGACCCAGACGCACATTGCCCAAAATGATTACCATGTAGAGTCCTGGATAATAAAGATGGCCAACAGGATGTCGACCGCAGCACCCATTGAGGGCCAACTGGTCTATAAAAACAAAAATCTAGCATCATATATGCCCAATGCACCACTAGCAAAAGAAAGGTCCTTTACTTACCTACTATGTGTACATTAATGTTAACGCTATTGTCTGGAATGATGAAAGGTGCCAGTCAATGTGTAATCAACAATGCTGAAAATGTTAATACCACATGCAATCTGAAATCTATACATCAGATCTTCACTGGTGCGAATTCGCAGTTCATGAACTGCGCTGAGATTCTTCTTGCATGATGTAACATAACTCTTAATCCTTTTGGCTTGGGGAGGTGTATTGACAGAAGCACTAGCACACAAATTCTTTCTCTGTCTTCTGCTTGTTCAACTAGTGGGTTTCATAATTTAGTCCTGTCCATTTTTTGATTTAGTCATTCAAAGTTCTTCCACTACCTCCTAATGTTCCTTGAAGTACAGTCTTTGCAATGGAATCGTACCTCACCATGTGTCTAAACTCAGCTAAAAAAAAAGACTCCTGGCATCCTGCAAATTTGTCTTCATTGTTTCTTATGCATGATATAAGGAAAGACTGAACATTTATGCAGATATCTGTGGGTAATATAAGTGATTGTGAACTAAAACAGAGAACCACACACACAGAATAAAGGTGATTGTGAACTAAAACAGAGAACCACACACACAAAATAAAGGTGATTGTGAACTAAAACAGAGAACCACACACACAAAATAAAAGTGATTGTGAACTAAAACAGAGAACCACACACACAAAATAAAAGTGATTGTGAACTAAAACAGAGAACCACACACACAAAATAAAAGTGATTGTGAACTAAAATAGAGAACCACACAAAATAAAAGTGATTGTGAACTAAAACATAGAAACACACACACAAAATAAAGGTGATTGTGAACTAAAACAGAGAACCAAACACACAAAATAAAAGTGATTGTGAACTAAAACAGAACCTCACACACAAAATAAAGGAGATTGTGAACTAAAACAGAGAACCACACACACAAAATAAAGGTGATTGTGAACTAAAACAGAACCACACACACAAAATAAAGGTTACTGTGAACTAAAACATAGAAACACACACACAGAATAAAGGTGATTGTGAACTAAAACATAGAAACACACACACAAAATAAAAGTGATTGTGAACTAAAACATAGAAACACACACACAGAATAAAAGTGATTGTGAACTAAAACAGAGAACCTCACACACAAAATAAAAGTGATTGTGAACTAAAACAGAGAACCACACACACAGTTGCAATAACTGATTAGTCTTGTTTTTACCTTCTAAACAATTGGGATATAAAACCAGCTCCTGGCAAACATTGACTGCTGTCTCTTCCACAGTGGGCACAATTCTGTGACCTTGGCTGTCAAAACACCACTGCTTCTCCAACTTCAGTTTCACTAACTCCTGTAATAATTGGGACAAGTCAATATTCAACATGTTCTGTCTCTATGGACAAGTCAATGTTCAACATGTTCTGTCTCTACGGACAAGTCAATGTTCAACATGTTCTGTCTCTATGGACAAGTCAATGTTCAACATGTTCTGTCTCTATGGACAAGTCAATGTTCATCATGTTCTGTCTCTATGGACAAGTCAATGTTCAACATGTTCTGTCTCTATGGACAAGTCAATGTTCAACATGTTCTGTCTCTATGGACAAGTCAATGCTCAGTAATTATGTATCTATGGACAAGTCAATCCTCTGTAATTATGTATCTATGGACAAATCAATCCTCTGTAATTATGTATCTATGGACAAGTCAATCCTCTGTAATTATGTATCTATGGACAAGTCAATCCTCTGTAATTATGTATCTATGGACAAGTCAATCCTCTGTAATTATGTCTCTATGGACAAGTCAATCCTCTGTAATTATGTATCTATGGACAAGTCAATCCTCAGTAATTATGTATCTATGGACAAGTCAATCCTCTGTAATTATGTCTCTATGGACAAGTCAATCCTCTGTAATTATGTATCTATGGACAAGTCAATCCTCTGTAATTATGTCTCTATGGACAAGTCAATCTTCAACAATTATGTCTCTATGGACAAGTCAATCCTTAGTAATTATGTATCTATGGACAAGTCAATCCTCAATAATTATGTCTCTATGGACAAGTCAATCTTCAATAATTATGTCTCTATGGACAAGTCAATCCTCAGTAATTATGTATCTATGGACAAGTCAATCCTCTGTAATTATGTATCTATGGACAAGTCAATCCTCTGTAATTATGTATCTATGGACAAGTCAATCTTCAATAATTATGTCTCTATAGACAAGTAAATCTTCAATAATTATGTCTCTATAGACAAGTTAATCTTCAATAATTATGTCTCTATTGACAAGTTAATCTTCAATAATTATGTCTCTATGGACAAGTTAATCTTCAATAATTATGTCTCTATAGACAAGTAAATCTTCAATAATTATGTCTCTATAGACAAGTTAATCTTCAATAATTATGTCTCTATGGACAAGTCAATCTTCAATAATTATGTCTCTATGGACAAGTCAATCTTCAATAATTATGTCTCTATGGACAAGTCAATCCTCAGTAATTATGCATCTATGGACAAGTCAATCCTCTGTAATTATGTATCTATGGACAAGTCAATCCTCTGTAATTATGTATCTATGGACAAGTCAATCCTCAGTAATTATGTATCTATGGACAAGTCAATCCTCTGTAATTATGTATCTATGGACAAGTCAATCCTCTGTAATTATGTATCTATGGACAAGTCAATCTTCAATAATTATGTCTCTATAGACAAGTAAATCTTCAATAATTATGTCTCTATAGACAAGTTAATCTTCAATAATTATGTCTCTATTGACAAGTTAATCTTCAATAATTATGTCTCTATGGACAAGTTAATCTTCAATAATTATGTCTCTATAGACAAGTAAATCTTCAATAATTATGTCTCTATAGACAAGTTAATCTTCAATAATTATGTCTCTATGGACAAGTCAATCTTCAATAATTATGTCTCTATGGACAAGTCAATCTTCAATAATTATGTCTCTATGGACAAGTCAATCCTCAGTAATTATGTATCTATGGACAAGTCAATCCTCTGTAATTATGTATCTATGGACAAGTCAATCCTCTGTAATTATGTATCTATGGACAAATCAATCCTCAGTAATTATGTATCTATGGACAAGTCAATCCTCAGTAATTATGTCTCTATGGACAAGTTAATCCTTAGTAATTATATATGTATCTATGGGCAAGTCAATCTTCAATAATTATGTCTCTATAGACAAGTAAATCTTCAATAATTATGTCTCTATAGACAAGTTAATCTTCAATAATTATGTCTCTATGGACAAGTCAATCTTCAATAATTATGTATCTATGGACAAGTCAATCTTCAATAATTATGTCTCTATGGACAAGTCAATCTTCAATAATTATGTCTCTATAGACAAGTCAATCTTCAATAATTATGTCTCTATGGACAAGTCAATCTTCAATAATTATGTCTCTAAAGACAAGTTAATCTTCAATAATTATGTCTCTATAGACAAGTTAATCTTCAATAATTATGTCTCTATAGACAAGTTAATCTTCAATAATTATGTCTCTATGGACAAGTAAATCCTCAATAATTATGTCTATAGACAAGTTAATCCTTAGTAATTATGTATGTATGAACAAGTCAATCTTCAATAATTATGTCTCTATAGACAAGTTAATCCTTAGTAATTATGTATGTATGGACAAGTCAATCCTCAATAATTATGTCTCTATAGACAAGTTAATCCTTAGTAATTATGTATGTATGGACAAGTCAATCTTCAATAATTATGTCTCTATAGACAAGTTAATCTTCAATAATTATGTCTCTATGGACAAGTCAATCCTCAATAATTATGTCTCTATGGACAAGTCAATCTTCAATAATTATGTCTCTATGGACAAGTCAATCCTTAGTAATTATATATGTATCTATGGACAAGTCAATCTTCAATAATTATGTCTCTATGGACAAGTCTATCATCAACATGCACTATCCATGGACACTCCATGATTATGGCTCAAGTCAGTATGACTTTAGAACAAATTAATGTATCATTTCTATCAAAAACAAAAAAAAGTATGTTTAATGTAGAGAAACAAAAAAGATAATTTGTAAGCATCAGAAGAAAAAAAAAATAGCAAATTATTAAAAGATGTTATTTATACAAGTTAGTGTGATTCATGTAATGTTCAAGTTTTGAGTTATATGGAATATTTATATGTCCGTCCCATAATGTTTCGATACATTTGAGATGTGTGTCTTTTTCTGCTGTGGCAGGTTACAACTAGTGCCTGTTTCATTCTTCTCTTTACTGCTGTGGCAGGTTACAACTAGTGCCTGTTTCATTCTCCTAAGCACGGAAAACAAGCAGAAGTCTAGTAACTCATTTAACAGAAAATTTCAAGATAACAAACATGCTGGCTCATGTATCAGTACAGAGGAAGTAGCTGGACAGCCAGTTTTTGATAATGACATTTGCTGCTACGCCAACAAACAGCACTATCTTTCCAATAAACAGAGAAGAAGTCCTCACAGTCGATTTATCCTCACAGATTCGGGTCTCAGTTTTCACTGAGCAATGTTTGGCATCACAGTTAAATGTAAACGTATCAATGGGAATATTTTGTTGAAATCAAACCAGTGGAAGAGGCTGTTGACAGTGTTATGGCACATTAAAGTGACAGTGCATCATTAGCAAAACATAATTTGAAAACCTGACTGTGCCTGGGGAATACTTCACAGAGAAAAGCTGCAGAGAGAGGTAATTAATCAGATAAACGTCTTCAGTTGAAGTCCCCAGAGAAACCCAGATGAGAAGAAAAAGCTGGAGAGCTATCAAAGAAAGGCTTCCTGGCTAGCACAGAACTAGACATTATGAAATTTACTTTTTAATTTGTACTCCCGTAAACTGTTTTGTTTTTTGTTGGTAATATCAGCTCCTAATATCTAATTGGCCTGAAATTTTCCAAGGATGTTCTTGTGCACATTATGCAGGGCCTGTGGTAGAATAACTGCAGTACACGGAGGCTAATGTGGTTATTTTTAATCACAAAGTTATTTAATTAGGCAAATTACTTCTTTTTGTTTTGTTTTGAATATTCAATATTTGAAAATTCTGACATACAATACTTTTCCACAGAATTCAACAATTCGATTGAAAGGTTCTAGAAAATTTTATGATGAAAACAAGTACCAAATCTTACGGTTAAGAGTGCATTTGTTGATCAGATATTACCTTTAAAATTTATAGGCAATTTTTTTTTTTAATAATGCCGGCCATACTAGAACCTAATTTGCAAACAATTTTTAGATTTCCCCACAAATTATAATCTGTAACCCCCACCCCCAGTCCATCTCTGGTTGAAATCAATCACTAATGCTACAGGTGAAATTGTGGGGTTCCTGGAGGGGGATACTTTAACCAGCGGTGTAGTGTACCTGGCCACAGTTATAATGCCCAATGTTCAACCTCGCTTCTTCTGGTCTCGACCGAATGAAATACCGAGATCAGACTCTCAGAGAGTACATGGAGCAACATCAAGAGTTATGCCGCTTCCTTTTGTTCACACATGGTTATCGGCAGTTATGAGTCAGTTATGTAAGACAGAACCCCACAAACGATGGTAACTTTATTGCTGACCAGTGCAGACTTTTTTCAAGGCAGTGCCTCTCAATGACGGCTGACACATGCAAGAGTGAAAACCCAAAGAATGTTTCATTCTTTGCATTAGCTCAACCGTTGAGAAAGAAAAAAGCTTCTAGTGATTGGTAAATCGTCAACACCGCGTGCATTCTAGAATCAGAAGCATGAAAACATCCTCATTATTTAAGAATCAAATGGACACTTATGGAAGACTATCACTTTGTTGAGGAGTAGGTAAGAGGCATTAACCAAGAAATCAAGAAGAAGTGGTATATTCTACACACTGACTGACATATGATGAAGAAGAAACTGTTTATTCTACTGACAGTAGACAACTGTCCTGGCCGTCCACAAGTGGATCCTCTCACCAATGTAACAACAGAAATTTCTATCACAAACACGACCTCAAAAACCCAACCTCCTGATCAAGGCATTTAAAAAATATTAATATCCAACAAACCAGTTCTAGCTTGCTGATATCACTGTGCCACCAACAGTCAACCATCTCTAACAGTGTGTCTACAGACATCCAACATACCAGTTCTAGCTTGCTGATATCACTGTGCCACCAACAGTCAACCATCTCTAACAGTGTGTCTACAGATATCCAACATACCAGTTCTAGCTTGCTGATATCACTGTGCCACCAACAGTCAACCATCTCTAACAGTGTGTTTACAGACATCCAACATACCAGTTCTAGCTTGCTGATATCACTGTGCCACCAACAGTCAACCATCTCTAACAGTGTGTTTACAGACATCCAACATACCAGTTCTAGCTTGCTGATATCACTGTGCCACCAACAGTCAACCATCTCTAACAGTGTGTCTACAGACATCCAACATACCAGTTCTAGCTTGCTGATATCACTGTGCCACCAACAGTCAACCATCTCTAACAGTGTGTCTACAGACATCCAACATACCAGTTCTAGCTTGCTGATATCACTGTGCCACCAACAGTCAACCATCTCTAACAGTGTGTCTACAGACATCAAACATACCAGTTCTAGCTTGCTGATATCACTGTGCCACCAACAGTCAACCATCTCTAACAGTGTGTTTACAGACATCCAACATACCAGTTCTAGCTTGCTGATATCACTGTGCCACCAACAGTCAACCATCTCTAACAGTGTGTCTACAGACATCCAACATACCAGTTCTAGCTTGCTGATATCACTGTGCCACCAACAGTCAACCATCTCTAACAGTGTGTCTACAGACATCCAACATACCAGTTCTAGCTTGCTGATATCACTGTGCCACCAACAGTCAACCATCTCTAACAGTGTGTTTACAGACATCCAACATACCAGTTCTAGCTTGCTGATATCACTGTGCCACCAACAGTCAACCATCTCTAACAGTGTGTTTACAGACATCCAACATACCAGTTCTAGCTTGCTGATTTCACTGTGCCACCAACAGTCAACCATCTCTAACAGTGTGTTTACAGACATCCAACTTACCAGTTCTAGCTTGCTGATATCACTGTGCCACCAACAGTCAACCATCTCTAACAGTGTGTCTACAGACATCCAACATACCAGTTCTAGCTTGCTGATATCACTGTGCCACCAACAGTCAACCATCTCTAACAGTGTGTCTACAGACATCCAACATACCAGTTCTAGCTTGCTGATATCACTGTGCCACCAACAGTCAACCATCTCTAACAGTGTGTTTACAGACATCCAACATACCAGTTCTAGCTTGCTGATTTCACTGTGCCACCAACAGTCAACCATCTCTAACAGTGTGTTTACAGACATCCAACATACCAGTTCTAGCTTGCTGATCTCACTGTTGACCGCTTGCAGCTGTGCTTCTCGGAGCTGACATTCATGAGATAAAGCCACTGTGGTAACAATGTCTTGTAAACTCTCAGCTTCCATGTTTGTTACAATACCAGTCCTCACACAACTATCTGAAATGTAAATTCAAGTAAGATTCCTAGTGTTATTCATTAAAATTTAGTTTGCATTGTTTTTCAGTTGAACTACAAGCAAAGCTTATGAAAATAGTTAAGGAAGGGGGGGGGGGGGGGGGGGGGGGGGGGGGGGGGGGGGGACACAGGCTCTCCTTCAAACTTCGTCCCCATATTATAGCGGCCGAACAAATACCCTAACAGGGCCTCAGTCGTATGTAAAATGTGGACTTTCTCCTACAAACACATCACAGCAAAACTAGGATTACTGTCTGTTGAAAATTTTGAGAAACACTACAAACTCATGATAATAGCGACATGGCAAGGATACTACGCACTTCGACACAGGTTAACGATAGTGTTCTTCCAATTAAACTCACCGCCGAGCGTACCCCCCGTGTCTTAAGGGGAGGTAAACTAAATGGCTGGGACTTACGAGCAGCAGCTACCGCATCTCCTCCAACTTTCTCCAATTTATTTGCTCGTGAGTCCCAGCCATCTAGTTTAGACCCCCCCCCCCCCCCCCCCCGCGCGCGCGCGCGCGAGGGATACTGTCGGTGGTGCATAGTCGCAGAAACAAGTCCACAATTAAAATATCGCTGAGACCCTGTTAAGAGTATTTGTTTTTTCGTATTTGCCCTCGATAATATTATCCCGTTTTGTGGTGATTTGTTCCTCGGCAGTCACTCCGCATTTTACACACGACTGAGGCCCTGTTAGTGTTAGGGTATTTGTTTGGCCGCCATAATATGGGAACGAAGTTCGGAGGAGAGCCGGAACACATATTAAATCCGAGAATTGTCATATATAATGTACTGTACTGTTAGTTAGTTAGTTAGTCTTTCCTCTTGTGTCGAGTGCGGCACATAGGGCAGAGGTCATGACTCTCCATGCATGGCGGTTCGTTGCAATCCGTTGTAGGTCTTGGATGTTTGAGTGGCCCATGAGCGAGCCTTCCCTGATGATAGTTCTACGTAGGGTTTCCCTTGGTCTTCCACGAGATCTTTTCCCCTGTGGTGTCCAAATGAGGGCTTGGTAAGGAAGTCTTGATTTATCCATTCTAAGGGCGTGGCCGACATAGTTCCAGCGGCGTTTTCGTATAAAATTAGACACGTACTCTTGCCTGGATTCTTGCCTTATTTGTGTATTTGTTCGAAAATCTGACCATTTGAAATTTAGTATTCTTCTAAGGCACTTATTTTCAAAACTGTCTAATTTTGTGTCTAGAGTTTTCGTTGATTTCCAGCTCTCGCATCCATAGGTTAGTACTGGAATCACACAAGAATTGAAGATCTTGAGTTTTGTGTGTTTGCTAAGTGTCTTTGATTTCCAGATGTTAGACAGTTTATTGAAGGCACTAGATGCCAGTGCTATTCTAAATGGTATTTCTGGTGCGGTATCTTCTGTAGATGACATCTTGCTCCCTAGATATGTGAAACTGTTGACTTTTTCAAGGCTGTTGTTGTTCAGCGTGATATCAACTGAATTGTTGGTAAAGTCTAGAATTTTTGTTTTTGCGGTGTTAATTTGGAGTCCAATTTGTTCTGAGAATTTCTGGAGTCAATTGATTTTTTCTTGGGCGTCTGTGTGTTCTGAACTCAGGAGTGCTATGTCGTCGGCGAAGTCTAGGTCTTCCAGAATTTTGTCAACCCATGTAATGCCTAAATTTGCGTTATTTATGCACTTGCGCATGACCCAGTCGATTGCTATACCAAAAAGCATCGGCGATAGGACACAGCCTTGCTTCACTCCTGTTTCCACCGGGAACCAGTCAGAATTGCCGGAATCAGTTCTTACACAGCATCGTGTTTCATTATAAAAAGATTTTATGATGTTGATATATTTGATGGGGAAACCATAGATGTTAAGCAATTTCCAGAGTGTTGGACGATGGATACTGTCGAAGGCTTTTTGAAAGTCGACAAAGTTGATCAATAATTTCGACTGGAATTCTGTAGAATCTTCAACAATTATTCTAAGAGTAAAGATGTGGTCTATGCATGACCGCTTGGATCTAAAACCGGCCTGTTCTTCCCTTAATCTTTCATCTATGGATTTTTTCAATCTTTCTAGTAGCATACTACAAAATAGTTTCCCTGGTATCGAAAGCAGGGTGATGCCTCTCCAGTTGTTACAATCGGATAAATCACCTTTTTTAGGTAATTTGAAGATTACACCATCTGTACTGTACTGTACTAGAAGGTTTATACTCAGCAATTTTATGCCGGTAAACGACGAAGAAACTATTTGCAGAATGTTTAAACTTAAAACCTCAAACAGAAACAGCTAGTCGACATCAACTTCAAAATGATAAATTTAGATATATAATAAATTAATAAGATAGTAAGATAGCAGATGCCGACGATGGCGCCTTTTGATTTGATTGACTTTTTACAGAGCAGACTAGACTCGACTGACTTTATTGTGATCGCCGGTTTCCGTTCTGGAAGAAATGGCTATAGCAGTATGCTGCAAACAAAATTGTCTTGACGGTGTGTTTATTTTCCTGAAATGTGAAGTCAGTATCACGTAATTTCTGACACTTACAAGAAGACTAGCAGTCTATGACAGACGACACTGGCCGGCCACTGTTTTCCTGGCACACAAGAGTTCTGTTTGCCGAAACAATTCTATTCTCTTCGATAGAAGAGTTACATGGTCCCCCCTGCGCATGACACAAATGGTGGCTGCACAACTTCCTAAAATCTGAGTCACTATGGTAAGAGTATTAAGACAGTTGTAGCATCGCCATTATTTTGTTTATAAATCATTATTTATACTCGGGACTTCTTGGAGATAGTGCTCTGATTACATATTATATAAACAATGGTAAATCATTTTTCATATAATACTGTCTAGGTAATCCCCTGTCAGCATCCTTCAGATGATTAAATTATGATCATTTTGACTGAAGCACTGAAGTGGAAAAAAAAAGGATTTTTATTTTAATTTTATACAATGAATGAATAATTAATTTATGTCAGTTCTAAATCCAACTGCCATGATCTAGCACCTCTCATCATATTATAGAGAATGGATGTATACTAATACTTTGTAAATCAAATGTGAGCATCTGGTTAAAGTACTGAAATTCGAGAGAGATGTCGATAGCTACTTCAGTCAAATTTTTAAAATGCCCTCTACACCAATAAAACCAGCACAGTTAGATAGCTGTAAACAATCTCTTTCCAATGGTACCTCATTTAGGCTTGTATGTCATTTCTGAGCTGAGATATGTAGGTTTTTGTGGAGATGAGATGTAAGAAACAGCCGCTAAAACTTGTGACCCAGAAACAAGAAGTTTTTTACTGCGCAACCTACTGCGCAGTTCTGTATCGGCTTTGTTGACATTGGACTGTCATTGGACAAGATGGCAGGCAGTGAGACTCAGCTCACTCAGCCGCATGCGATTGCCTAAAAAATGTCACTGTAAATCTAAACAGCCAGAGTCGGGAAAAAAAATTTAATATGCAAATGTAAAATTGGACGGAGAATTCAATTGTAACTAGCATTACCACAACTGGTAATGTTTAAGCCTAAAGCCAACCTCGAATTTACCGCTATTTTCAATCAAACTGATAGACTAACAGAAAAACAGAGAATGTCCGGCTGTCGTAGACATGCGCTGTTAATCGGGTTCCTTCCCGCCGTTTTCAGCTATTTAGAGTGGGTGAAAATCACACCAATGGCAAAATTTCATGAGAGATTAGGACCCATCCCGAAACCCCAGCCGACATTTCCGAAACAAGTTTTAAACGGTTTCTATGGTAACGGAAATTGTCGAAAAGATAGCAAATTTCCGGATCTGTGGTCCCTAATGTCGATGTCCTCCTTCTACTCAGTACTGAAATAAATAGAAGGCTTTGTGACTGGGAAAACAGAAAAGAGTTTTATCTTATCGTCTGCTGCATTGTTCCAAAGAAAGTTTGTGCTCTGGTGTGGTGTTAGGTCTTCTCAACCCAGGCGAACCCCAAGATTCTTCCCTATTTCTAGTCCTGTTCAGAATCTACATAAGAGTCCACAACACAGGAGAACGACTGAGTATCACATAACATCAACAGGCCTGGAACAGAGCTGACATTGTGTTTGAGTTACAAAAGGAATAATTGGCTATCTTCCGAATAAATTTCCTAAATTATCGAGGGCGAAAATATACCCTAACAGAGCCTCAGTCATGTGTCAAATGTGAACTTCCAGCGACTTGAATTGCGCACTTCCGACGACTTGCGCCACTGCTTAGAGTATCCCCCACGCCGCTCACGGGGCGTGGATAAGAGCTAAATTAGATGGCTGGGACACGAGCAGCAGCTACCGCATCGATCTTCTGCAGCTTCCTTCATTTTATTTGCTCGTGAGTCCCAGCCATCTAGTTAAGCCCCAATCCACATGGCGTTGGGGATACTCTCGGCGGTGGCGGTATAGTCCCCTGGAAGTGCGCAGTTGACACGTGACTGAGGCTCTGTTAGGGTATATTTTCAGCCTTGATAGTTTAGAACCGTTTTTCGGAAGATAGCCGAATTATTCAACCAAATATCATCCTGGTACTGTATTTCAGGGGAACCATTAACCCATCCAAATTGACAGTTATCTGGTTCTCCTGGAATATCCACATGAAAATGCCAACACCAGTGGTATACCTCTGTGGCAAGGTCTTCGAGAGGTTCAACTCAGTGTACCTAGGTGTACAGTTTTATAGATGCTTATCCTTTAAAAAGCAGAAACACAGGCCAGTTAATGGGATATCTGTTAGACTTCCTCATGATCGGCAACAGAATTAAACTTACCAGGGCCGCTGATTTTCTCAAGGTGAAATCAGACTAGTGACATCCATTTTTGGGTGAAGTATTCAAAGAGGCTTGTCTTGTCTTGGATGGGTCCCGGGAGGATGCTATACAGCAGACGTGTCGCTTTGCAGAAATTAATCTAGGAAATGGATCGGTACGTTTATCAACTGCTTCAAACATCAGCTTCCTGGTATGTATAACCCTTGAGGGAAGCGGCAAAGAACAAATTCCTTAGACACTTAGTAAAAATGCTGATTGATGAGAACAGTGTCAGTGATGCTGTGGTTCACCTGGATGGATCGGTCACCTAGGATTATTGATGAGAACAGTGTCAATGATGCTGTGTTTCACCTGGATTGATCGGTCACCTGGGATTATTGATGAGAACTGTGTCAGTGATGCTGTGTTTCACCTGGATGGATCGGTCACCTGGGATTATTGATGAGAACAGTGTCAGTGATGTTGTGTTTCACCTTGATGGATCGGTCACCTGGGATGATTGATGAGAACTGTGTCAGTGATGTTGTGTTTCACCTGGATGGATCGGTCACCTGGGATTATTGATGAGAACAGTGTCAGTGATGCTGTGTTTCACCTTGATGGATCGGTCACCTGGGGTGATTGATGAGAACAGTGTCAGTGATGCTGTGTTTCACCTGGATGGATCGGTCACCTGGGGTGATTGATGAGAACAGTATCAGTGATGCTGTGTTTCACCTTGATGGATCGGTCACCTGGGGTGATTGATGAGAACAGTGTCAGTGATGTTGTGTTTCACCTGGATGGATCGGTCACCTGCGATTATTGATGAGAACAGTGTCAGTGATGCTCTGGTTCACCTGGATGGATCGGTCACCTGAGGCAAGCCTGAGTAAGCCAGTCTAGATGAATGGCCCCTAATGATCACCATTTACCAACATGTTGACTCCTGAGTAAGCTAGCTTGGCTGAATGGCCCCCAATGATCACCATTTACCAATATGTTGACTCCTGAGTAAGCCAGCCTGGTTGAATGGCCCCCAATAATCCTCATTTACCAACATGTTGACTCCTGAGTAAGCCAGTCTGGTTGAATGGCCCCCAATGATCACCATTTACCAACATGTTGACTCCTAAGTAAGCCAGTCTAGTTGAATGGCCCCCAATGATCCCCATTTACCAACATGTTGACTCCTGAGTAAGCCAGCCTGGTTGAATGGCCCCCAATGATCACCATTTACCAACATGTTGACTCCTGAGTAAGCCAGTCTAGTTGAATGGCCCCCAATGATCCCCATTTACCAACATGTTGACTTCTGAGTAAGCCAGCCTGGTTGAATGGCCCCCAGTGATCCCCATTTATCAACATGCTGACTCCTGAGTAAGCCAGCCTGGCTGAATGGCCCGCAATGATCCCCATTTACCAACATGTTGACTCCTGAGTAAGCCAGCCTGGTTGAATGGCCCCCAGTGATCCCCATTTACCAACATGTTGACTAATAAGCCAGCCTGGTTGAATGGCCCCCAGTGATCCCCATTTACCAACATGTTGACTTCTGAGTAAGCCAGCCTGGTTGAATGGCCCGCAATGATCCCCATTTACCAACATGTTGACTCCTAAGCCGGCCTAGTTAAATGGCCTGCTGTGTATCAATAAATTTGTCTCATATCATTGTTTGTCTTTATTTGATTGGAGTATTCACATCACAATATTTTAAAACATTCACAGGGTCAGCGTCAGTCGGGTGGAACAGGTGGCGGTGGGAATGACAAGAGCGATGATAAGGTAATTTTGCATATCATTATGATAGTGATAATTTCAGTCACTAAGGAAGACAATTAAGGCTTTAGAAAGAAATTACAGAAAAATGTCTCAAGATACTGTAGATCAAGAGCAAAATGGATAATGAAGCCTGGCTCATAAGTATTGTTGGATCTTGGAAACTCAAGTAATATCTGTTGCTGTTGTGTATATTAGAAAGAACAATGGTAGAAGGCAAGAAGAAGAGGCACGGTTGACCACCATGTTGGTGGACCCAGGACATGACAGACATTCTTGGCATAAGGCTGGACGATTGGTCACATTTGATAAATCTGTCCTCTGGGCTCATATGAAAGCAACATTTTGCTGAGGACTGTTATAATGATTGCGATAATGATAACAAGCATGAGTTTTATTAGGGCTTGTTACAGGCGGTATACATTTAAACATGTCAACAAGTATGATTATAGCAGTAAGCAGCAGCTTCACAGCAGAGGTCATCTGTATCATGTATAGTTCACCTGTTTTGTACAGATAACTGAATTTAATGGCAAAGATGACTTAACCCTATAATACACAGATCACATTTGCTGACTCTACATTTGTGGTCAGGAAGTGAGCCGTGTGGTAGTCATCAGTACAAGTCAGGAAGTGAGCCGTGTGGAAGTCATCAGTACAAGTCAGGAAGTGAGCCGTGTGGTATTCATCAGTACAAGTCAGGAAGTGAGCCGTGTGGTATTCATCAGTACAAGTCAGGAAGTGAGCCGTGTGGTAGTCATCAGTACAAGTCAGGAAGTGAGCCGTGTGGTAGTCATCAGTACAAGTCAGGAAGTGAGCCGTGTGGTAGTCATCAGTACAAGTCAGGAAGTGAGCCGTGTGGAAGTCATCAGTACAAGTCAGGAAGTGAGCCGTGTGGTAGTCATCAGTACAAGTCAGGAAGTGAGCCTTGTGGTAGTCATCAGTACAAGTCAGGAAGTGAGCCGTGTGGTAAACATCAGTACAAGTCAGGAAGTGAGCCGTGTGGAAGTCATCAGTACAAGTCAGGCCACCCAGACAGACAAGATCACATTTTGATTACTGGCTGTTGTTGTGCATACCTTTTTAATGAACATCCTTTGTTTCTGCAGGAGAAGAAAAGAAAGTATGAACCACCAGTCCCAACTCGAGTTGGCAAAAGGAAAAAGAAGTCCAAGGGGCCAGATGCTGCCACAAAATTACCTCAGGGTGAGTTGCTTCTCTTTGTTACTGAACCTGTCCACTAGTTGTACCAACACTCTTGAGTGTGCCTCGGTGTGTTTGTGTGTGTGTGTGCATGTCTCCATTTGACTTTTTGTTTCACTGCGAAATTCTGAATTAGTGAGGACAATGACACTGAATTATGTGAATGTCTGTCGAGTACAAACAGTAATTTTGTATGAACTATCTGCAGGGGAATCAGTTAAACTCTGTGTCCTAATGTCAACATCTGTGGCCTGGGAGTTGCAGACACGCTTCATTATTCTGAGGTGCCGGTTTCAATTTCAGCTGATCGTGGTTTGGCAGCAGACCGCTTTATGTTTATATCAGCAGTGGTTTCTAGAGCCAACCAGTCAGAAATCGGTGGAAAATTACTGAATGTAACACTTGCCTGGTAAAACCACACAGCAGCAGCCAATCAATCAGAAATCAGTGGAAAATTATTGAATGTAACACTTGCCTCGTAAAACCACACAGCAGCAGCCAACCAATCAGAAATCTGTGGAAAATTACTGAATGTAACACTTGCCTCGTAAAACCACACAGCAGCAGCCAATCGAATGCTGGGGTTGGTTCTGCAACATCCTGTCAAGGATACCCTTGATGTTTATGTGCTTAAATACATCTTTGGTCACACAGCAGCAGATCCTGTGACTGCTATGGCAAGTAGCATGTAGTCTACCAACAATAATTCACCAGGGACCTTTGAGGCCACGGGACCAGTACACTTAACAGATTTTTATATACTGATTACAATTAAGAACCATTTAATGCTTTTTTTTTTTTTTAAGAAAATGTTTATTATTTACATTTACCAGATTATTTACATATATTTGTTTGTTGAAGAAATATAATCATGAAACTGATTTCAATTTCGTGTGAAGTAACTCCATACACAAGATGTCGACTGAAAATGCTGAAGCTGGAACGCATCAAGGATTTTCTGCTCATGGAGGAGGAGTTTATCAAGAACCAAGAGAGGTTGAAGCCCCAGGAAGAGAAGCATGAGGTAATGTTTGTGTCTGTGCGGAAAACATGTTTGAATTTTTTTTTTGGTGTCTCTAAAACTGTATATCTGGCTTTAAGAGCTTGTTCGTACTGGTTGTTTCAGCTTAAGAAATATTTAGGAGAAAAGTGAACCCACCCTGGTGGAAATTTTTTTTAATTCTGTGTTATTATGTTTTTGTTTTTATCTGTGTAAATAGTTTAAACTTGGCTTTGTTGTTTATCAAGTCGCAACTCATATCTGCAAAAACATTTACAGATATATTTGTAATATAGAATGTAGTAAATAGTACACAAACACAACAACATCAGTGTTACAGACATCCACCCAGGTGAGGAATGGATACCAGTACCCAGAGCGCTCAATCTCACCTTCTCCTGTGTCATCATGCTGAAAGGAGTTTTCGGGAGCAGAATCCAATTGCTGTCAACACTGACGTATGTGGCTTATCAAGCAGAACAGTCCTAGAAGCCAGCAGTGCCTTCTCAATGACTACCAGCAGCATGACGATGGAGGTGATGGCGTGATACAAGCTTTCATGTGGCTAGAATCATAGGAATATTCCTGCGTGTGTGTGATGGGTAATTCCATGAGTATGATCCGGCGGGTTGAGGCAGGCTCGTTACGCAGACAGTAGACTGCATCACTCCAAAACTTCCTGTGTGCAGTTCTGTTCATATTTGTCCCACATCATGCAGATGTTGTTGGCAATGAAAGAGCTGATAGACTGGCAGGTTCTGCATTTGTTGCAGATGGCCAACCCATGGATCATGTAGAGAGTGTCAGTCCCTGTAGAGAGATAGTACTTCGAGGGTTTCGGTCCACATCACTGCTAAGAATATGAGAATTGGGAGTAAACATCGGCACAGCCAAGCATGAGAAGCACACCGAATGCACACAATGTCCTGTCATCTAGCACATGACTGGCACTATTAACCTCATGACGCTGATGAATATGTTGTGTGTCAGGAACAAGCCATCATTGTTGTGTGTCAGGAGCAGCCATCATTGTTGTGTGACAGGAGCAGCCATCATTGTTGTGTGTCAGGTGCAGCCATCATTGTTGTGTGTCAGGAGCGACCATGTTAATATTACTGCTGTTTTTGTGTGTTTCAGGAGGAGCGCAGCAAAGTGGATGAACTCAGAGGTTCACCCATGTCTGTCGGGACCTTGGAAGAAATCATTGATGACAATCACGCAATTGTTTCTACGTCTGTGGGCAGCGAACATTATGTGAGCATTCTGTCATTCGTTGATAAGGATCAGCTGACACCCTCATTGCTTGTGTGTCAGGAGCCACCAACATTGTTATGTGTCAGGAGCCACCATCATTGTTGTGTGTCAGGAGCAACCATCATTGTTGTGTGACAGGAGCAACCATCATTGTTGTGTGTCAGGAGCCACCATCATTGTTATGTGTCAGGAGCCACCATCATTGTTGTGTGTCAGGAGCCACCATCATTGTTGTGTGTCAGGAGCAGCCATTATTGTTATGTGACAGGAGCAGCCATTATTGTTATGTGACAGGAGCATCCATCATTGTTCTGTGTCAGGAGCAGCCATTATTGTTGTGTGTCAGGAGCCACCATTATTATTGTGTGTCAGGAACCACTATCATTATTGTGTGTCAGGAGCCACCGTTATTTTTATGTCTCAGGAGCCACCATCATTGTTATGTGTCAGGAGCCACCATCATTGTTATGTGTCAGGAGCCACCATCATTGTTGTGTGTCAGGAGCCACCATCACTGTTGTGTGACAGGAGCGACCATCACTGTTGTGTGACAGGAGCCGCCATCATTGTTATGTGTCAGGAGTGACCATCACTGTTGTGTGACAGGAACGACAATCACTGTTGTGTGACAGGAGCCGGCATCATTGTTGTGTGTCAGGAGCGACCTGACTAGGTTTTTTGTTTTATGTCCACGCAGTAAAGTGGATGAACTCATAGGTTGGTCCACTGACAGGTCAAGTATATTATGTCCACCAATTGTTTCACGGTGGGCATCGAACATTATTTGGAGATTCTGTCATTCGTTGATAAGGATCAGCTGGAACCTGGCTGCTCTGTGCTGCTCAATCACAAGGTATGTCCACCAACAGGTCATCTATATTTGGTCCACTGACAGGTCAAGTGTATTATGTCCACCAACAGGTCATCTATATTTGGTCCACTGACAGGTCAAGTGTATTATGTCCACCAACAGGTCATCTATATTTGATCCACTGACAGGTCAAGTGTATTATGTCCACCAACAGGTCATCTATATTTGGTCCACTGACAGGTCAAGTATATTATGTCCACCATCAGGTCATCTATATTTGATCCACTGACAGGTCAAGTATATTATGTCCACCATCAGGTCATCTATATTTGATCCACTGACAGGTCAAGTGTATTATGTCCACCAACAGGTCATCTATATTTGGTCCACTGACAGGTCAAGTGTATTATGTCCACCAACAGGTCATCTATATTTGATCCACTGACAGGTCAAGTGTATTATGTCCACCAACAGGTCATCTATATTTGGTCCACTGACAGGTCAAGTGTATTATGTCCACAAACAGGTCATCTATATTTGATCCACTGACAGGTCAAGTGTATTATGTCCACCAACAGGTCATCTATATTTGATCCACTGACAGGTCAAGTGTATTATGTCCACCAACAGGTCATCTATATTTGATCCACTGACAGGTCAAGTATATTATGTCCACCAACAGGTCATCTATATTTGGTCCACTGACAGGTCAAGTATATTATGTCCACCAACAGGTCATCTATATTTGATCCACTGACAGGTCAAGTGTATTATGTCCACCAACAGGTCAAGTAAATTATATCTTCCTAAAGGTCAAGTGTATTAGGACTATTGACAGGTCACATGTATGACTTTAGTCAAGTGCCATGTGAGCTGTTTCAAACCTCAGGGTCGACTCCGTCTAAAATGATTATCAGGTAACGCCCGACAAGTAAAGACACGTGATCTGAAATGGATCACACGACTTATCAAATACCTGTTGGTCTTGAGCCTGCTCTCAGTGTGCCTTTAGACATCCACAAGGTTCCATGACTTGTCAGTGTTGGCACAAACAGCAACAGTAACATGATCTCTGGCTGCTTGTCCACTGTAAGGTTATCAAAAGATCTGTGGCACTGATGTGCCAATGATTGATAAGAAACACACTTGCATTACAGTTCAGTAAATTCATATTGATGAATGCATTACATCGTTGATAGCCCTGAATAACTCCACAGTGTGCAGTAGTATTATTATATATTATATTATTTTGATGATTAGAAAACGGATGTTTTAATTTTGGCTCCAGTAAATCAAGTTGTAATTCGTGAGTTTTGATCTTTAAAAAAAAAATCATGTAACACTTAACTTCCTGTTTAGCAGCTGAAGAGCTTGAATGTTGTTTTCCTCTGTCACTGTTGCACTTGTAACTTCCAATTCTGTCAGTGTTTAATTTTTTTAAAGTCCTTACAAGAAGGAAATTGGTTTCAACAGAGTAACTCCTGTACTTCAAGATAAGGTTGGAGGTCATTAGTGGCATGTCTGTGGAACAAGGAGAACTGGTGACATGAAGAACTTACTCACAGTTGTACATTAGAAGCTTCTCTAAGACAGAACTGTTGCATGAGTGTGCCTGGAACAGGCTGTTTAAGACTGAACTGTTTCCTGTTCCTGGAACAAGCTGTTTAAGACTGAACTGTTTCCTGTTCCTGGAACAAGCTGTTTAAGACTGAACTGTTTCCTGTTCCTGGAACAAGCTGTTTAAGACTGAACTGTTTCCTGTTCCTGGAACAAGCTGTTTAAGACTGAACTGTTTCCTGTTCCTGGAACAAGCTGTTTAAGACTGAACTGTTTCCTGTTCCTGGAACAAGCTGTTTAAGACTGAACTGTTTCCTGTTCCTGGAACAGGCTGTTTAAGACTGAACTGTTTCCTGTTCCTGGAACAGGCTGTTTAAGACTGAACTGTTTCCTGTTCCTGGAACAAGCTATTTAAGACTGAACTGTTTCCTGTTCCTGGAACAGGCTGTTTAAGACTGAACTGTTTCCTGTTCCTGGAACAGGCTGTTTAAGACTGAACTGTTTCCTGTGCCTGGGACAAGTCATGTAACTGTGACACGAAGTGAAGATCCAACAGTTTTACTGTCGAAGCTTCTCTAAGACTGAGCTGTTTCATGTTTCAGGTTCATGCAGTTGTTGGCGTGCTAGGAGATGACACAGATCCCATGGTGACTGTGATGAAGCTGGAGAAGGCACCACAAGAGACGTACGCAGATATTGGAGGCCTTGACAACCAGATCCAGGAGATCAAGGTGGGTCAAACATGCCAGTTCACTTGTACAGCTAACCTCATATGTTGTCAGGACCTGAAGACCTTTCTAATGTCAGTCAGTGCCCATACTCAATGGTTGCTTTTTTTTCTCACAAGACATACTGCTTTAGTGTGAACCTTCATTTATTTAATGAACCACATTTGAGATTAATGGCCAAGTTATCTTATTTGGTGTCCAAACATGCACACCTTCACTTGTGTGTCTGTTGTATAACTACGTATGTTTGTATGGTAAGTCAGTTGTTAAACTACAAATGTTTGTATGGTAAGTCAGTTGTTAAACTACATATGTTTGTATGGTAAGTCAGTTGTTAAACTACATATGTTTGTATGGTAGGTCTGTTGTTAAACTACATATGTTTGTATGGTAAGTCAGTTGTTAAACTACATATGTTTGTATGGTAGGTCTGTTGTTAAACTACATATGTTTGTATGGTAAGTCAGTTGTTAAACTACATATGTTTGTATGGTAAGTCAGTTGTTAAACTACATATGTTTGTATGGTAAGTCAGTTGTTAAACTACGTATGTTTGTATGGTAAGTCAGTTGTTAAACTACATATGTTTGTATGGTAGGTCTGTTGTTAAACTACGTATGTTTGTATGGTAAGTCAGTTGTTGAACTACGTATGTTTGTATAGTAAGTCTGTTGTTAAACTACGTATGTTTGTATGGTAGGTCAGTTGTTAAACTACATATATTTGTATGGTAAGTCTGTTGTTAAACTATGTATGTTTGTATGATAAATCTGTTGTTAAACTGTGAATGTTTGTATGGTAGGTCTGTTGTTAAACTATGTATGTTTGTATGGTAGGTCAGTTGTTAAACTACAAATGTTTGTATGGTAGGTCAGTTGTTAAACTATGTATGTTTGTATGGTAGGTCAGTTGTTAAACTACAAATGTTTGTATGGTAAGTCAGTTGTTAAACTACATATGTTTGTATGGTAAGTCTGTTGTTAAACTATGTATGTTTGTATGGTAAGTCAGTTGTTAAACTACATATGTTTGTATGGTAAGTCTGTTGTTAAACTATGTATGTTTGTATGGTAGGTCTGTTAAACTACAAATGTTTGTATTGTAAGTCAGTGTCTAATACATGAATGATGTCCTCCCACAAGCCAGTGATATAATCAAGTGTTGGTTCTCTCTTCTCAAGGAATCTGTGGAGCTGCCTCTGACACACCCAGAATACTACGAGGAGATGGGTATCAAGCCACCCAAAGGAGTCATCCTTTATGGGCCACCTGGAACTGGTAAGAAGGTGTTATTCTGTGCAGTTGTCATAAAATGGAGACTTGGTTTTGTAAGGGACAGCTGAGGGAACTGATTGTTCTTCCACTGCAGTATCCACTTGAGACTGTTGATATGGTGAACAGGTAAGGCTGTAGATTTGCATCTGTGATCAGAGACTTCAAGGTTTGACCTCTTGGGTACTGGTCTCTCTGTTGACATCTTGGACACTGTCTTCTAGCTCTTGTGGTCTCAGTTGTTCCTCACTTGTCACTTGAAGACTCTTCTTTTTGTGTGGTTAGAACTGGAGTAAAAGATCACAGTCACTGATTGGATTGAGTATCCCTTATCATATGGAGATCCCGCTGTGTGTAGGGGAAAATGGCTGATCATGAATGTTCTTAAAGTGATCACATTGAGAGGATCCGGAGCTGCAGAACACTTTTCTGGTGTCATAAATGTAGGTGAGGGCCTAACCTGGGCTCTGTGTTGAGTTTGGCCTTTAAGAGTGCTGATCATGCTGCATGGATTCATTGACAAAAGGTATTGTGTCTAGAGGTTGGATATACTGGGGAAACTCTGCATGGTATGTTTGTTTAGCCATTGATTGTGGTTGTATTTGTATCAATGCTTGTGTGAAGTTTCTTTTTCTTCTTTACGTTCACCGGTTGTAAAGTTCGGTAGACATTTCTGATTGTTCATCTACTTCTTGACTCTAGTCCTGTTCCAGAAACTGAGTGATGTGTGCACATCTGTTTTACAGTTCTGGCTCATTTGCATGCAGGCTGTTGGTTCCTTGTCTCGCAGGCAAATGTGCAACTTCGAAGAAAGCACCCAATTAGTCAGCTCTTATGACATGCTTTTGGGCAGGGTCTGTTCTTGTTTACTTTCACAGTGGAGCCCTGGAACTCACACAGGGACTTGTGTGATGTGACCCAGATAGACTTGGGAGTCGAATTCTTCATGTATGTGTTCAGATGTTGTCTGATGTGTCGTCCCATAACAGTTACATTACAACATGAGGAACACCAACATTTGTTGTGTCAGGTATCTTCTAGGCTGTAGAGGTCTAGTTCTCCAGACAGTTTCACTGGTTGCTTTCCGTAGGACCTGTTTCAAGCGTAGTGCTTCTATTGGTGTTTTGATCATCTAATGTTTCACTATTACACATAGATCAGCTGTTTGCCTGTGATGCTTATAGTAACTGTTTCTTTTTATTACAGGTAAAACATTGCTGGCAAAAGCTGTAGCCAATCAGACTTCTGCAACTTTCTTGAGGGTTGTTGGTTCGGAACTTATTCAAAAATATCTGGTAAGTTCATGCCTGGATTGAAGTTCCTGAAGTGATGTGGACAGAGAAAAAGACATTTTCTGGCTATTCACAGCTGAGGCATTACAGTTACTCTTCATAACCATCAGATTTCATTACTTTTTTTGTAGCTGTCCAAATATTAACCTTAATTTGGGAGAATAATATGGAGAAGAGGAACACAGAGACCTATATATATGGCTAGACCTATATTTCTATAGACCAATCGGCACAAGATGGGTGATGTAGTCAGTATCTCGCCGGCCGCCTTTACTTCCTAGGAATGCACATGATACCAACTCAAAGCTGGGTCGACTTGGGCGCCAAAATCTTTTTTTTTAAAGTCCGTCTCCACCATGGAGCAAACCCACGACCTTCCAATCCGCAGGCGAGCGTCTGGCCACTACACCGCGGCAACTCCCACAAATTATCTGTGCTGTAAGTAAATACTGAGCTAAGTGATGAGGGCAGAGAGAAAGAGAGAGAGGTGGATGTGTTGTCACAATTGATCTGTGCTGTAGGAAAATACTAGGCTAAGAGATGAAGAGAGAGAGAAATGTATATGTGTTGTCAGAAATTATCTTTGCTGCAGGAAAATAGTAGCAGTAGGCAAGAGAGAGAGGTGTATGAAAAGCTGCAACAGCTTGGAAGTAAATAATTGTATAACTACACTGACTTCATAATATTAGATAATAGAGAAGTGGAGAGTTGTGATCACCGAAGCCTGCTGTAGAACAAGCACTGACAGAAGGCTGACAGTGTCACCAATCTGGTACCCTTCAGTCGTCCAACACATGGGCCTAAAACTATCCACCAATATGACTTCATAGAACTCGTATATATATATTTGTGGCTGAATCTCCCTCACACAGGTGACGGGCCCAAGCTGGTACGGGAATTTTCCGAGTAGCAGAGGAGCATGCCCCCTCTATTGTGTTCATCGATGAGATTGCTGCGGTGGGCACCAAGCGGTAGGATGATTGTTGTATGCTTGACCTTTTGTACATTAGTGCTGTCACAGTAACCTAGTGATTCTATTATTATGTTCTATGTTCATGCACCGAGTTCAAGACACCGTTTTTCCATGCCTTGGGGTATTGGATATGTGTGCTACTGCCTTTACTTTGTGTGTGCTACATTGGTTCTACTGTCATGTCTAGCAATCGTTATATTTTTTGTGCTAAGGAAATTGTTATATTGTCCTCTCTGTAGCATCTTGCTATATGTTTGTGCGTTGTACTGATCTGTAAGAAGGATTGTGAATATTGTCCCCTCTATAGAGTATCGTGCTATGTTTGTTGTACTGTTCTGCTCAAGAATTGCTATATCGTTCCTCTATGGCATTGTGTTATAGTGTCCTGCAGTAACAATCTCCTCAGCATTAATTTATAGTTTGTCTATCAGCCTGCGAGTGTAGCCAGAATATGGTTGGCCTGCCAGTGTAGCCAGAATATGGTTGGCCTGCCAGTGTAGCCAGAATGTTGTCAGACTGCCAGTGTAGCCAGAATGTTGTCAGCCTGCTAGTGTAGCCAGAATGTTGTCAGCCTGCCACTGTTGCCAGAATGTGGTCAGCATGTCAGTGTGGCCAGAATGTAGTCAGCACACCAGTTTAGCCAGAATGTGGTCAGCGTGGCTGGCGTTTTACATTTTCTGCTTTTCTAATTTTTTTGTTTTTCAATTGGAAGTAATCAGCAGTGGTTCAGGAAAGATAACTCAGGCAGTTATTGCTCATTAATCTTGTGTTGTCTGAACATCCTGCAGATATGAGTCAAACTCTGGGGGAGAGAGAGGAGATCCGGAGAACCATGTTGGAGCTCCTGAACCAGTTGGATGGCTTCGACTCCCGGGGAGATGTCAAGGTAAGAGTTGGACAGCTGTAGTTCTTGGGCAACAACTGATTCATATATTCTTGTTTGTTCTGCCCAGCTAACATGAGTGATTTTTTGCGTGTTTCCAGATTCTATTTTTGTCTTTCTTTGGTACCAAGGAAAAGACAAACATCAGCGCCCTTAGTCTAAACATCGGGGCAGTATCTTGTCTCAGAAGTAAGGTATTTTAAATGTTATGGTGACCTGGAAATAAAAGCGATAGTGGGAACAGTTTCTAGAAGACGAGGCAGAGGACACCCTCCATGACATTGAAGGTACATTGGTTATGAAAGCACATAGAGCTGGTGAATTGGCTAGGGAAAGAGATACCTTTGAGGGCGATATTCTTTGAAGAGCCTACTGATTGATAATGGTTTCCTTGGTGCTGAGTGTGGTTTTCAGCTTTGATGGCCTAAAGGAAGTTGTGGCATCAGCGATTAGTTTCTGAAGCTGTACCATCCCCC
>CAJHNH020001704.1:0-15000 GCA_905116865.2 Candidula unifasciata
ACACACATTTCATCAGGTAATTAGATAATCACAGTTCTATCTTCATAGCAAACGGGTCATCCAATATTTGCTCCATTCCTCCATCAGTTAGTTAGTTGGTTAGTTAGTTGGTTGGCTTGTTAGTAAGCTAGCTAGCTAACTGGTTGGTGGGTTGGTTAGCTAGCTAGCTAGCTAGCTAGCTAGTTAGTTAGTTAGTCTTTCATCTTCAGCCTAAGGTAGCGCAAAGAGCAGCGGTCATAGCTTTCCATATCTGGCGGTTCACTGCCACCTGTTTTAGGTTTTGGATGTTCATTAGGCCTATGACTGAGCCTTCCCTGTTGATGGTTCTATGCAGTGTCTCACTTGGTCTTCCCTGTTTTCTTTTCCCTTCTAGCAGTGTCCCTTTGAGGAAAAACTGACACAGACTGTGGTCTCAGCAAATCCAGTAGCATACATATGCATTAGATGCGTATGACAGCCATCAGAAGTGCCAACACAAGCAGTTCAACGCTAGAAATGCAGTCCGTCATTAATGGAAGTAACAGCTCATTAGCTGCAGACACAATTAATTGCATAAGTCACCACCAGTTCTTTGGCCACACGTCATTTTCTGAATCTGCAGTTCACAACACAAACCTCGTCGGGCACAGTCAAAAAGCACTACAAATTAAATCTGAAGCTCATAGTGTCACACCATGCACTCAACTCGGTAGCTGGGCAACGGAACTATATTCTATGATCCCCTGATCATTCCCAGCTATACAATTCTCTTCATACCATTCTCTTCAGGTCCATCTTAACTTTCCTCTGAGCCATTATGTTGATCCGAATAGGAAGGTGCATAGAGATAGTACTTCGTGTGGCCGTTAGGGGTAACCACATATAATTAGTTAGGAGAGTGAACGGGGTATTTGAGATTTTTCTTATGGGATTGTTAGCCAGAATGCGGCTCATCGAGTTCATGGGTATGTCAAACTTTTAGGTAGCAACGCTGGAAAGTTAACAGTCAATCAGGCAATGTAGATAGCCTGTCCTTCCATTATTCAGCGTGAAGACGAAAAATTCTAACAAAGCAGCTGTAAGGCAAGTATCATACCCCTTATCCTAACCACCATCAAGTTATGACGCTACACTGTCACTTCCTCTATTCCGTTCTGTCCTGTCGATATCGTGTATGAAAAAACCATCGTGTATGAAAAAACCCCAGGCCAGCACTTCTGATATCTCGACGTTCGTCGCGGGGTTTTTCTTGGGCGTCCTCACTTCCCAAGTATCGTTTCCTATCTCAGTGTCTGTTGTCTCATTCTTTGTCCGTTTTGTCTCGAAACACATCGCCATCTCTATCCTATTAGAGAAATGTGAGACACACTGACAGTCACACAGACAGACAGCCACACAGAGACAGATAGACAGACAGACAGACAGACAGACAGACAGACAGACAGACAGACAGACAGACAGACAGACAGACAGACAGACAGACAGACAGACAGACAGACCGACCGACCGACCGACCGACCGACCGACCGACCGACCGACCGACCGACCGACCGACCGACCGACCGACCGACCGACCGACCGACCGACCGCCGACCGACCGACCGACCGACCGACCGACCGACCGACCGACCGACCCGACCGACCGACCGACCGACCGACCGACCGACCGACCGACCGACCGACCGACCGACCGACCGACCGACCGACCGACCGACCGACCGACCGACCGACCGACCGACCGACCGACCGACCGACCGACCGACCGACCGACCGACAGACAGACAGACAGACAGACAGACAGACAGACAGACAGACAGACAGACAGACAGACAGACAGACAGACAGACAGACAGACAGACAGATAGATAGATAGATAGATAGATAGATAGATAGATAGATAGATAGATAGATAGATAGATAGATAGATAGATAGACAAGCCATACACAAAATGTAAGGGAGGAAATACGTTTTTAAAATATCTGCAGACATAACACTGCGTATTTCTTATTCTTCTTCTTCTTTTTCTTTGTCTTCCTCTTCTTTTCCTTTGTCTTCCTCTTCTTCTACTTTTTCTTCGTCTTCTTCCTCATCTTCTTCTTTTTTCTCTTCTTCTTCTGCTTCATTGTCTTCTTCCTTTTTTTTCCTCTTCTCTTAACTCTTTAAGTCACAAACAACACACCCTTTGTGACTGGATTTAACGGTATTCACCACTCAACAAATTATTCTGCTTGTACACTTTATGTTTCGTCGGAAAATGCTTAAAACCCTCAAAAATATATTTGTCTCCCACAAGGGATGTGTGTTTGGGCCCTGTGGGTGCAGTTCACACATTCTTTGTTGACTTCACAACAGACTTACTGAAGCATCAACTGTGATATCCATGGATAGAAAGAGTTAACCCTCCCTCTCCAGTTTTTTCTTGCTTGCAGCAAAGACCCTTAACTAACAAACACAAATATGTCTGCCTATTAAGTAGCTCACCCCCTGTGCTCGCGCTATATTTCAGCTTGAGTCTCTAATTCCTAGGCGTCCTTGACCCGTGCCGAAGCGCCAGGAGGTCAAAGAAACCGCCAGATATCATAAAGTCCCACATCTGGAGTTGCATGCCAGGAATGCCTCTTGCTGACTGTGTTGCAATAGTTGTGCATGACACGGGGACGCAATAGACAACTGCGCGAGATACACACTGGGCCTGGGGGAGAGAGATCTACCATGCAAATACGAGAGGACAGAGACAGTTTGAAAGAGAGAGAGAGAGAGAGAGAGAGAGAGAGAGAGAGAGAGAGAGAGAGAGAGAGAGAGAGAGATCTGCCATGCAAACACGAGAGGGCAGAGACAGTTTGGAAGAGACAGAAAGAGATCTACCATGCAAACACGAGAGGACAGAGACAGTTTGAAAGCGAGAGAGAGAGAGAGAGAGAGAGAGAGAGAGAGAGAGAGAGAGAGAGATCTACCATGCAAACACGAGAGGGCAGAGACAGTTTGAAAAAGAGAGAGAGAGAGAGATAGAGATCTACCATGCAAACACGAGAGGGCAGAGACAGTTTGAAAGAGACAGAGAGAGATCTACCATGCAAACACGAGAGGGCAGAGACAGCCTAAGAGAGAGAGAGAGAGAGAGAGAGAGAGAGAGAGAGAGAGAGATCTATCATGCAAACACATTAGGGCAGAGACAGTCTGAAAAAGAGAGAGAGAGAGAGAGAGAGAGATCTACCATGCAAACACGAGAGGGCAGAGACAGTTTGAAAGAGAGAGAGAGAGAGAGATCTACCATGCAAACACGAGAGGGCAGAGACAGCCTAAGAGAGAGAGAGAGAGAGAGAGAGAGAGAGAGAGAGAGAGATCTATCATGCAAACACATTAGGGCAGAGACAGTCTGAAAGAGAGAGACAGAGAGATCTACCATGCAAACATGAGAGGGCAGAGACAGTCTGAAAGAGAGAGAGAGAGAGAGAAAGAGATTGAGAGAAAGATCTATCCTGCAAACACGAGAGAGCAGAGACAGTTTGAAAGAGAGAGATCTATCATGCAAACACAAGAGGGCAGAGATAGTTTGAAAGAGAGAGAGAGAGAGAGAGAGAGAGAGAGAGAGAGAGAGAGAGAAATAAAGAGAGAGATCTATCATGCAAACACGAGAGGGCACAGTCTGAAAGAGAGATATCTATCGTGCAAACGAGAGGGCAGAAACAGTCCGAAAGAGAGAGATCTATCACGCAAACACGAGAGGGCAGAGACAGACAGACAGACAGACAGACAGACAGACAGACAGACAGACAGACAGACAGACAGACAGACAGACAGATAGAGAGAGAGAGAGAGAAATACCTATCATGCAAACACGAGAGGGCAGAAACAGTCTGAAAGAGAGAGATCTATCACGCAAACACGAGAGGGCAGAGACTGATAGATAGATAGATAGATAGATAGATAGATAGATAGATAGATAGATAGATAGATAGATAGATGGATGGATGGATGGATGGATGGATGGATGGATGGATGGATGGATGGATGGATGGATGGATAGGATGGATCGGATGGATGGATGGATGGATGATGGGGATGGATGGATGGATGGATGGATGGATGGATGGATGGATGAGATGGATGGATGGATGGATGGATAGATAGATAGATAGATAGATAGATAGATAGATAAGATAGATAGATAGATAGATAGATAGATAGATAGATAGATAGATAGATAGATAGATAGATAGATAGATAGATAGATGATAGAGAGATAGATAGGATAGATAGATAGATAGATAGATAGATAGATAGATAGATAGATAGATAGATAGATAGATAGATAGAAATATCTATCATTGCAAACACGAGAGGGCAGAAACAGTCTGAAAGAGAGAGAGAGAGATCTATCACGCAAACAAGAGAGGGCAGAGACTGAGAGATAGATAGATAGATAGATAGATAGATAGATAGATAGATAGATAGATAGATAGCTAGATAGATAGATAGATAGAGATAGATAGATAGATAGATAGATAGATAGATAGATAGATAGATAGATAGATAGATAGATAGATAGATAGATAGATAGATAGATAGATAGATAGATAGATAGATAGATAGATAGATAGATAGATAGATAGATAGATAGATAGATAGATAGATAGATAGATAGATAGATAGATAGATAGATAGATAGATAGATAGATAGATAGATAGATAGAGATAGAGAGAGAGAGAGAAAGAGATATATATATATATATATCATGCAAACACGAGAGGGCAGAGACAGTTTGGGAGAGACAGACGGTCTGAGAGACATAGAGAGGCTGACCACGCAAACAGAGAGCGGGAGAGACAGTTTGAGAGACATAGACTCGCCGTGCAAACATGTGAGTGGGCGAGACAGACAGTTTGATAGTCAGACAGATAAACTCACCACGCAAAGATGACAGTAGGAGAGACACTGAGAGAGAAAAAGAGAGAAAGTGTGCGTGTGAGAGACTCGCCGTGCAAACATGAGAGTAAGCGAGACAGTTTGGGTGACACAGAGAGAGACAAACCACGCAAGCAAGAGAACGGGAAAGGCAGATGGTTTTTTTTTAAGAGAGGAAGAGACTCGATAGGCAAATACGAGTGTGACAACACACACACAGAGAGAGAGAGAGAGAGAGAGAGAGAGAGATAGAGAGGAGAGAGAGAGAGAGAGAGAGAGAGAGAGAGAGAGAGAGAGTTGACCAACGTATTAGTTTCTTAGCACACAAATACTAGGACCCCAGATATCGGCTGCTGCTCACAAACAGCTCTTTGTTCTCTGGTCATGTGATCTCCGAGCGGCGCCAATGCGTTTTCCAATCCTATGACTTGTGCAGGCAATCTCACCAACGGCGCTGACACAAAGAAACCTTGTCGAGGAGAGGGCCTTAGGAAACCTGAGCCTTGTTTTTTTTTGTGTGTGTGTGTGTGCTCCAGAATAATCATTAGATTATTATTATTATTATTTTATTGTTATTATTATTATTATGTATTTAACTGTTGAAAAATAGTAATATATCAGAAAAATATAATGAAATTATAGTTTAAAAAGGGAAGCTTCTTTACATTGTTTTAAAAAAGTTATAGGGTGGGGTGGTGGGGGGGGGGGGGGGTGTGATGGTCCCTTTTGCAAATGTTCTGCTGAAAAAAGGGTGGCTCGTTGCGTTGCTGTGATGTTGATTCTCAATCCAACATTACTCCGGTACCGATATCGAGCTGGTATGTATGGATTATGAAACTACGTTCATATAGCCCTATAAGCCTGATAGTGTTGTAAAAGGAGAAAGGCGGGAATGCTGTGTTGTAACTTAACCGAGTGATAACAGACCGCCCGCAGCTCGTTCGTTACACTTAGTCTCGTCTGAGGCAGGTCACGCATCAGCCAACACAGCGACTTCTGCAGGCCGTGACACAATAACTGTTATATCTCCGGCGAGCTAGACTGGGCCAGTGTTGAAGTGAGGCGGTTCTCTAGAGAGGTCAATTGGTCATTAGGACTTGCCTATAGTTCCCGTCCTTTTTAGGATGAGGTTTTTCGTTATTTGAAGCCCTATATAGCCCGGCCATAATTATGGCCTAAAGGAGGTTGAACGCGGTTTCTGGGACTTCTCCACGGTGATCCTCACCCACATGGTGGCACATTGGTCTCATCGGGTGTTTATCGCTTGTGTGATGTCCTGGTTAGGGAGAAAGTCAGTGGGTCAGTTCACGTTTCCCGGCCCATCTACACACTAGCTGACCCTTTCATTTATACTTTTTCAGACTGTTTTACGTCGGAGGCATGTCCCGTTGTCTTGCCTCCAATAACATCAGCGTCGAATTGCGCGTGTTCTATACTACACGACGACACCACTTTTAACGACACTAAAACATATAGAACTGGCCATACCCCCCCCCCCCAACCCACAACCTGAGCCTAGGTCACTCTAGGCTAGAGAGAGAGAGAGACGCTTTTTCGAAGAAAGCAGTACAACGTGGATATGACCTAGATCAAGACTGAACAAGTATGTAGATGGGCCGGGAAACGTGAACAGGTCCGGACTTGGAAGAGTGTTTATTAAATGAAGGTTATTTCTTACTGTTTCTTCTTCTTCACTCTTCGCGTTCACTGGCTGTAAACTCTGGTAGAAAGTTCTGGTTGTTTGTACACCTCTGACTTCAGTCTGATTTCAGAAGCTGAGTTTGGCGTGCTTATCCGTTTTACAGATCTGACTTATCTGTATTCAGACTTCCTCTAAGAAATACAACACACGCGCACACACCCAGAGAGAGAGAGAGAGAGAGAGAGTGGGAGGAAGGGAAGACGGACGACTTATTGTATTGGGTGTGCAGCTGCATCTAATACTCTGTCTTGCCTTCAAGAGAGAGAGAGAGAGAGAGAGAGAGAGAGAGAGAGAGAGAGAGAGAGAGGGAATTTGGTATGCAAGTCTGCCTAACATTCATTAATGTAAGCGGTGGGGGGGGGGGGGAGTGTGTGTGTGTGTGTGTGTAAAAGAGAGATATAGACTATTTTAAAAAGATTTTTTTTGCTGCAAGTCCGTCTTAAACGAGAGAGAAAGAGGGGGAGAGACAGACAGTCCCAGAGTGTGTGTGTTCAGTAAACGTTGACGAATGATAAATTAACACAACAATGGAGTGCTACGTTAAGAGGAAACAACAACAACAACACGCATATGCCATAGACAAGAAGATATTGCGGAGCCCTCCTAAAAAAAAAAAAGTTATGCAATTCAACGCTGGACCAACCTACCAAAAACAGAAATTGTGTCACAGCCTGCAGGAATCCTCGTGTTGGCTGATGCGTGACCTGCTGCACACGACATGTAAGTGTTGGCTGTAACGAGCTGTGGACAACCCATCATCGTGACGTTCAAATTACAACACAACGTTCCAGCCTTCTTTCTATCTTTCTACTGGGATGGGGGAAAATAGTTCTTAAGAGCTATAAAAAGCTAAACCCGTTGTTAAAGCTAGCTGCGTATCCTTTACAGGACGTTGCAGAACCAACCCCAGGATATTTTGACTGTTGTATTTTTTCTAGGCAAAGTTTACTTTGTTCAGTTGTTTGCCACTGCTACTCAACGGTCAGCTCTCGGTACTACTGTCAAACCCATCGCAAGACGCTCTGCTGCCAAACTGTCTGCAGCTGGGATCGAACCCGACATTACGAAGCGCGTTCGCAACGCCTAGGCCACAGACGCCGACAATCCTGACGGATTTAAATAATCGAAAACGCTTTTAAGATAGTGGTTCTCAAACTTCCTAACGCCGCGACCCTTTAATGCAGTTCCTCGTGTTGTGGTGGCCCCCAACAATTGAATTATTTGTGCTGCTATTTCACAACTTCAGTAAATATGTGTTTTCCCAAAGGTCTTAGGCGGCCCCTGGGAAAGGGTAGTTCGACCTCCCAAAGGGGTCGCTACTCACAGGTTGACAACCGCTGGCTTGAACAAACCCACCTACGCTGAACTACGGGTTAATATTGTAACTGTTCTGTGGTGTCCCAATGAAACCGTGCTGTATGGCTATATGGTTAAACGGGTTCTCCGTTATTATTATTATTATTATTTTCTAGGGCTGTACCGAATAGTGATTTTCACTATTCGGCCGAATACGAATAGCTGGACCGACTATTCGGCCGAATACGAATACGAATAGTGAATCATCATCATCAGGTGTTTTGCCGACTGGCATAGACGATTATGCCTGCCACAATCTGCGATCTCCTGCAGCATGTATTAGTTCGTGTGCTGACACACCTCCATGTTATGCAACAAGACTGTCAAGAATCTTCTCTCGTGGTCTTCCCCTATCCCTCCTTCCACAGATCTTTCCAGTGGTCACCACATGTTCCATTTTCCCTCATCTTATAAAAATAGGCCAATAAAATTATGACTGTCTACTTCTGATGTCTGTGAGTAGTTATCTTCAGGCTCCCACCTCTATCAAAACCTCTTGGTTGCTTTTGTTTTTGTTTGCTATCCAAGGTATTTAAAGCATTGTTCTGTAAAACTACATCTCTGAGGCCTTAAGAAATTGTTTGGCCTGCCTTCCGACTGTCCAGGACTTACAACCATATGTTAAAACTGGATGTATGTAGCGAGCAAGAATTTTTTTTTAACCCTTAATGACAAAGATATATTGCATAAGACGTTCTTCACTTTATGAAATGCAGTTTTTGCCTGTCCTATTCTATTTCTTATTTCAGTTATGCATCTTCCATCTGATGTTATCCGTGTGCCCAGATACTTAAATTTATGTACTTGTCCCAAAAAAAAACCATTGACTTTTATTACACATTTAGGAATAATTATTTATTTGATACCACCATTACTTCTGTCTTCCCACTATTCAAACTGAGGCCCATTCGTTCACTTTCGTGTATGCAACAGATATTTAAAAAAAAAAAAAATCCATAAAGTCAAATGTGCGCTGAAATTTTACTTCACAAAATGTAGTACAGAATAGTAAACATTTAAAAACATTTCATGTTTTGCATCCTTCAGTCAGTCAGTCTGTGGTAACTAATACCTAGGAATGAAAGTATTTTTAGTTTAATAACAAGTAACTAAATTTGTAAATTGTCACTAACAGCTAAGCTAATCCATAAAAGCGGCATTAGCTTCCACACACACACACACACAAATCGTTCAATGTTGTCAGCATTAAGGCAGCTTCTCGTCTCACTGAAGGCTATTCCAGCTGTACTAAACAGACGTTCACTTGGTACGCTCGTAGGTGATGCACCAAAAAAAAAAAAAAACGCTTGACAGTATGAACCAAGGTGGGAAATCTTGATATGTTTATTTTCCACCAGTCCAGAAACGGGTGTAAGGTAACCACTATTCGTATTAGGCCTGACCGCAACTATTCGGCCGAATACCGAATAGTTATTAGGTCCACTATTCGGCCCCGAAGCGAATACGAAGCGAATATTTGGTACAGCCCTATTATTTTCCTCCTCCTTCTTCTTCTTCTTCCGTCCTCTTGTACCGCTTCGGGTGTCGAGGGAGATATAAGGTCCTGCTACGTGCTCTTCTGGCTGCCTCGGCCCCATACTGTGATTCGCAAATGTAAATCTGTAGGTGGAACAACTACTTTTAAAAAAACGAAAAAGATTTTTAAAAGTCTGGTATAGTCGGGAGAATTGAGCCAGCGTCATTACACACGGTTATAAACAATAAGCGCTCTGCCACCAGTACAGACAGGTGATTACAAAATGTCCGCTTGTGTCGCCGCCCGTACCTGAACTTCGTAGCTTCAGCGACGCTCCTTCATTTACCCTAAAGTGTTAACTCTGGTACCCATTTCCTAGACGCTGGGTGAACCCCAGGAACCATCCGGTTTCGAACACCGGCCGTGGGCTTCAGCGAGTCGCATGTGGATTTGAAAGCGAGTCTCCTATCGAATGCGCTAACGCAGCCCCTAAAAATAATTGTCAGAAGTGGGATTTGGACCCACTCCCACGAGAGTGAACGCAGCGCCTCAGACCGCTCGGCCATTCTGACTACCTAAAAAAAAAAAAAAAGAAATAATAACTTAACCCTTTCGCTGCTACGTTCCCGGAAATAGTTGTCCTCCCTGTGCTAAGCAATGTGAAAAAAAAAAGTCTCTGCTGTGCGCAATACTTTTCTATCCTCTAAAAGCAAAAGATGCGTCCGCGGTGAGGGCTATTTTTTGTACACCTAAAATTTTTTACCCAGGGCAGTTGTGTGGTTGGTCCGAGTGGTGACAAGTCAGAGGTACGATGGTGCCCCACAAACTTGACTAACGGAGCTATCACCCTTCGGGGGGGGGGGGGGGGGGGGGGCGGGGGAATTAATGGGAGGAACTGTTCCCAGTCCGTATCCCAAAATTTGATTGACGAACCTACCACTTTAATCATATTTACTTGTAGTCACCATGTTATTACATACCAAAATAATAATAAAAAAATATTCATATTAATACTCAAGTCGTCCGTTGCTGGAAAGTAGCAGGAACTCAAAGGAAAATTTTAAAATTATAAAAAAAAAAAAAACGTCGGGGGTTGAACACACGACGCTCCGATTCTAAGGCGAACGTGATACCAACTACACTATGCTACCGCTTGAAACATTGCGCTGTGTAAATGATCATAATGAATGATGTGCGCAGACTATCAATAATGTGTCTAAGTTTGTAGTCTACGCCGCCTGCATAAGCACTGTTGTCTAAGAAATGTTTGAGATTCTCAACAATAGTAAAAATATGTCCCTCGACATTATTTTACGGGAGTTTTTAGCAAAGAGTCTTTGCTTAAGTACTCTATTTTGAGTTTATTTGTTCTAAGCATTAGCAGACAGACAGAAAAAAAAAATTAGTTCGTCCATCGGGAAAGACGAGAAATTTTAGTGACTTAACTGTTTGAATTTACAGTAGCAGAAATACAGATAGAGCTGGAGTCATCAAAATCAAGCACTACTGGTTTCAAATCATCGGTTCATCAAGATAACTGATCAATTTATTGCCGTTTTGATGGCGCTTCATTGTCGCTGCTCTCTGATTCCGACGATGTGGACGTCGGACAGGCAAACAGTTTTTTTTTTGGACACGCCGGTTTCAGCAGTCGATACTGATGGCCTAGTCAAATCTTCTTGTTCACTGTCAGAAGTACACATTTCAAAGTCATCGTCGCTATCACTTTTGACAGAAACTCCATCAATACTTCATCAACTTTAACAAGTTTTCTTGCCATTTTGTACTAAGTGTAGAATAATCCAAAAGCACAAATATATATCAGGGCACAAAATATACAGATCACCGACCACGCTGTCACGGTAAACAAAGCAACGGGATAACGCAAAATGCAGTAAACACGCCTTAAACACACCTAAAAGTACGTGCCAGTGCTTTTAATCATATGTAAATGGGTCAGTTATTCTAAATATAGCTAATGTATATTGCTCTTCAGCCAATAAAATACGAGGTAACAGAAATCTGTAAGAAAAGTCCAAAAACGGCTTAAGACTTCCATAGCACTGGGGGTCAAGAAAAAAAAAATAACGTCCAAAGACGGGCGTAGCAGCGTACGGGAAATCGGGAAAAGACGTCCATAGCAGCGAAAGGGTTAATGGTGAACAGTTGAAAAGTGAAACAAAATGTTGAAGCTACAAAAATGTGGTCTGGACAAGATTGAGAATTTCATGGATTTAAGAAGGGTAAAAAAAGAGAGAGAGAGAGGGGGGGAGGGGCCTGAAAGAATCTAACTGAAATGTGGTCTGGACAACAATGAGAATTTCATGGATTTAAGAAGGGGAAAAAATAAGAGAGAGAAAAGGGCGGGGGGGGGGGGGGAGGACCAGTAAGAATCTAACTGATAAAGAGAACTAGTTACCAATATCAGAACGGGGGATGCGTGGTCTCCAGTGATGAAGGACTCGTGTTCAGACCCCTGGTGAAGACTGTGTTTTTTAGTAATTCCCCCTGGTCTCTAGGTAGTAAGATCGGATGCCCATATGTATTGTTGAGCACGTAAAAAAATCCCTTGGCAGTTGGAAATCTAAAAGAGCAGCCTAATGTCGCTGCCCGTGCAAAATTGTGAGTTAAAAATCTACCCACATTATTTCAGGATCCTCGTGCACTGTGCTGAGATTCTCAGACTCAGGCTTGGGTAGAACGGAGCCCTTATGAGTTACCCCTTGTGCCACGATGTTGATCCGTCGTCTAAACGTAAACCAGAAGGATCTATATTTTTGTGGTCAGATCGTGAGAAGAGGAAAACTGGACTGCGAGGTAACAATGAGAAAGATGGATGACAAGAAAGACGGAGGGAGACAAAGAGACAAAGCGATGGACAGTTCGGTGTCATTATTTGGAAGATCATCTTGTATTCAAAACTAACGACAATATACTAGACAGAATAATGTGGAAATAAGATTACAAATTAATTAAACAAATGAAATATATCTGGAAATAGACAAGTATTGAATGGGATGATATTTAGCATCCTGAGCATCTATGGACTAAAGAATACCACAATTTTTGCGTCATGCATTTTCTGGATATTGCTGCATGCAAAAAAAAAAAAAAAAAAAAAAAAAAAAAAAAGGCCCTATGTGCAAGGCATTCCAGGAGCAGAAAAAAAGAAAACGATGAAATAAAGAGGTATACAAATAACCAGAGAGCTCAAAGATGTGGTTTCTAGATTAAAAACGAGATAATCAGGCAATTGGCAAGAGCGCTAGATAAGACACATAGATAGACGTGACAAAAATGAGATATGAAAAAGCGATAGTGATATTGCTAAATATCAGTGACTGTAGAAGGGACATGCTGACAATCACCCCGTTTACCCTATGGATATCGAAGTGGGTGAATGTTAACTCTTTTAGTCCCAGGAATGTATCACATTAACTCATAAATTTCCAAGTATTTGTTACATATTGTAATGAATTATACGCTCATGTGAGTTAGAAGAACAATCTCAAACAAATGAATTCACGGAGTTCCTAGCAAAGTCGAATATTCTAGAGGTGTTATGGCTTAGGGTTAGGTTTGGGATCTTTGTCAGCCCCGACTGCATCAGAGACACCGACTAACCATAACTCCAACCCACTCCCCCTTAGAATAATGGACTTTCCTGAGAACAGGATTTTCTGTGTTTGGGGTGAATTTAATAATACAAAAGTACCCAACACTGTTTCAGCGCTAGTATGACAGACACGTCGTCATGGGTAGCGGTACCTTTTCTTCTAGGAAGAAAAAAAGCTCCAATCCCATGTGAATTCAAGAAAAAAGCTCCAATTGCGTGTGAATTCAAGACAAAAGCTCCAATCCCATGTGAATTCAAGACAAAAGCTCTGATCCCATGTGAATTCAAGACAAAAGCTCCGATCCCGTGTGAATTCAAGACAAAAGCTCCGATCCCATGTGAATTCAAGACAAAAGCTCCGATCCAGTGTGAATTCAAGTATCTCCCACATTCTAGATAAGCCCTGACCGATCACACAACGTATCGAACACAGTTAGTGTCCCTGAACTGTACTCAGTGACAAGCAAGACTACAAGAGGTACAAATATAGAGGTCCCTTTTCCCCACCTTCGTGCGTGTTGGGCATACAGGGCTAGAACTATTTTTGTATCGACCAATCGGTAGATCACGCAGGCCGCCTTTAATTTCTAAGACTTTACCAGGTGCCCATTTTGGTTGGTGTCGACCTGGAAGCTAAGGTCCTTTGTTTAAAAAAAAAAAATTAAGTCAGGCTGCGTTCGGAACTGAACCCACGGCTATACAGAAGAATAGGTTGTATTTCATGGAAACAAAAACAGTCCAATACAGAGGAAAGGCTACAAATGAAAATAAAAATTATTTAGAGAAAAAAAAAATGAAACAAATGAAATACTTTGGCCACATTCAAAGTCATAACCACGTTTTTCAAACACATACAACGAGAAAAAGTCGAGGGTAAAACAGAAAAAAGTAGACAACGACGCAAGTGACATAACAACATCAAGAGATGGGCGAATAGCTGTCTGAAAGAGTGTACAACCAGTGCAGGAGATAAACACGTGTTGGAGATCCACTCCAGCCAACCAAGGCCAGCTCCAGATATACATATCTAGAGCTGGCCGTGTAGGCAACCTTTAGTGTGGAGACGGCGCGTCAGGCGTAGTTGGCTCAGCCATAAAATCCACTGCACGCAATCACACACACACTAGAGAGAGAGAGAGAGAGAGAGAGAGAGAGAGAGGGGGGAGAGAGATGGAGTGAGAGAGAGTCGAGAATACATACAGAATGGGTGGGTATTGCACTACCAGTTGTTTATCATGTTTGAATAATGTTTCACAAGAGTGATTTCTTCCGTCCAGCACCACTTTGGTACTGCACTTTTAGATGCGACACTTCAGTACTGTACATCGAAAGTGGGTAATAAACAAGATTAGATGATATGATAGGAGTCACTAGTGTGTAGCACTGGGAGAGAATTAAACAAATTCCAGTGGATCAAGAGCTGGGGGGGGGGGGGGGGACACGGCCTTGAACAGGATACACTCTGAGAAAAACCTTATAATAATATAGCTAGTAAGTCTTGTTATGGAACCAATGCGGTCACAGAAGTAGTCGTAGTAGTCGAGGTTTCAACCTCGCCGCAATCGGGTTTCCCCAATACTTGCTCCGTTCCTGTGCCAGTGCAAATCAAATGAAATGTCCCTCACTGTCCCATATGAAAACTTAGTTAACAAACAATTAGTCCCCGGTACAATCAAGAAATATGTGCACGCAGTAAATGCGTAAAGCAGTTATAGAACATTTGCCATCAGAAATGCAGTTTCTCTTTGACAGAAGTAGTTAGTCACGACGAGTCGGTCATAACACAAGCACAATTTACGTCACGTATTTCGTCAGCTCACACATAAACCGCTACTCGTCATAGTGAATACCACGAAACAATCGATACACAAATAAAAGGCCTTTTCACATTAAAAAAAAACACACACACAGGTCACAGAGCTGCACCAAGTACTTAACGAAACCGTACACATAAGTCCATATG
>CAJHNH020001704.1:17500-148551 GCA_905116865.2 Candidula unifasciata
TGTGGGTATGGGTGACTTGCCCCAGATGCTGAATGTTTACACTGTGGCAAGATTAGGTTAGTGTCAGGCACCCCGTCATAGTACACACTCCCAGCCCAAACCACTCTCCGGCACCTGATAATTCTACAGGAACAGGGAAAGGCGCTGGAACCTTGTTTAACTGCGCAATAATAATAATGTCTTAAATTATTATTATTAGTGTGCAATCAAACCAGACGTAAACCTTTAAGGCCCCCCCCCCCTCCCACTCACAGACAATGATTGGGTTGAGGCTCAAGGGACAATGCTCTCCAGTACTAATGGAACTGTGTGCGGAATGGCAAACAGTATATTTGAAATAATACAAATGTATGAACACATGCTTAGAAAGATATCTATACATATTTGCTACTTCTTTTTCTGCCTTTCTAACCTCCAATGGAGAACCGGTCCTCAACCAACTCATGCCAAGTTGTCCCCCCCCCCCCCCTCCCTCTCCTCTTTCCGCATACAGCCCCCCCCCCCCCAATCTCTCCAACGTCAACCCATAGCTCCCTTCTCCATGTGGTTTTGGTCTTCCTTTACTCCTCTGTCCCTGTGGGTTCCAGTGCACAGACATTCTAGTTATTTTGCTCTTCAGTTTTCTTAACGTGTGTCCTATCCAACGCCAGCGTCTTTTCTTCACCTCTTGGTCCACTGGAACATGTTTAGTTCTCTCCAAAATCCCTACACTAGTGATTCTATTCATACCATTTAATTCCATCTATTCTGCGCAGGCACCAGTTAATGAATGTTTGTAGCTTATTAGTAAATGTTTCAGTCGTTCTCCGTGTGTCTGCTCCCTACAGCAATACTGCTTTGTCATTAGATTTTTTAAAAATGTAAGTTTAGTATTAGTTTTAATTTCTTTTGACCTCCCCAAATGCCCTAGTGCTATGAAAGCTCCTCCAGTGTTGTGTAGTTGTATTGTAATATCTCCATCACTTTCCCCTTATGTATCTGCATAATTGCTATCTCCCTAAAATTATAGGGGAGGGGGGGGGGGGCACGGTGCCTTATATAAACAAAATGCTAAAAGAAGGAGAGGAAAAAGATGCAAACAAATACAACCAAACGCCGACCAGAGACTTTATCAATGCACAAAGCAACATACTTAAAAAACCAACAAGATCAACATGGAATCGGAAATACTCTGGTCGAAACGGTTGTGTCTGGATGCATCTTCTATTTTCCCTGTTTAGCTTTTCAGTGAGTATGTGTTTCATGTGCAATAGCTTCTTGATTATAATCTCTCTTAGATTCAGATTGCAAAATGGACACAACAGTGAACCTTACACAATGCAGAACTGAACACAAAACGAAGTACTAGACACAGCAGAGAACTGGATAGCCATTCGTAAAAGAAATTTTGGAATGCGGATACAACAGTAAACTGGACACAACAGAGAACTGGACATAAGAGAGAACTAGACACAACAGAGAACTGGACACAAGAGAGAACTGGGACATAACAGAGAACTAGACACAACAGAGAACTGGATACAAGAGAGAACTGGAAACAAAAGAGAACTAGACACAACAGAGAACTGGAAACAACAAAGAACTGGACACAAGAGAGAACTAGACACAACAGAGAATGACACAACAGAAAACTAGACACAAAAGAGAACTGGACACAAGAGAGAACTGGAAACAACAAAGAACTGGACATAAAAGAGAACTAGACACAACAGAGAACTGGATACAAGAGAGAACTGGAAATAACAGAGAACTAGACACAACAGAGAACTGGAAACAACAAAGAACTGGACACAAGAGAGAACTAGACACAACAGAGAACTGGATACAAGAAAGAACTGGAAACAACAGAGAACTAGACACAATAGAGAACTGGAAACAACAAAGAACTGGACACAAGAGAGAACTAGACACAACAGAGAATGACACAACAGAAAACTAGACACAAAAGAGAACTGGACACAAGAGAGAACTGGAAACAACAAAGAACTGGACACAAGAGAGAACTAGACACAACAGAGAATGACACAACAGTAAACTAGACACAAAAGAGAACTGGACACAAGAGATAATGACACAACAGCCGAAAAATACTGACAGGAAGGAGGTAGCAAAGAAGACGTAGAATTATCAGCTCAAACACACACTCCTATTCACATCACACTAACTTACCACGATGACATGATCCGTTTCTGAGGTCAATGGCGAGGAAAAATCCAAAAGATCATCAAAGATAGAACTGCTCGCAGAAACCTCTTCAACCTTAGCTGCTTTTTCCTTGGCTGGTGTTAAACTACCCTGTAGGTCAAACACCGAAACAGAGGATTCATCTGCTGTATCGTCTAAACTAAAGAAGATATCGTTCTCGTGTTTCGTGGCAAGGTACTGGTCAGCAGCTGGCGTTGAAGAACTAAAGGTGTCCCCGAAAAGATCACTGCTGTATGCTGATGAGTCCTGATTTGCCGGGGCCGATTTTTCCAGTGTCTCAAACAGGTCTTCCGACGATTCTTCACTGGGTAGGGCAGTTGCTGTTATATCTGACGGCTCTGCATCCAGACGCTCCATTCTCTGTCAAACAATGTAAGGAAGCAACACTAAATCTAAGCTCGTTTGTGTCCTTCTTGAACTGCAGGTCAATAAATATGGAAGTTTAAGACAGCATGGAGATGACTAAATCTGTTAGGCAGAAGCGACATTCGAAGATGCGTTCAGCTGGGACCATGAACTTTCTGGAATATTCTAATTCCTTCAACAATTACGTATGATCTGCATTTGTATTCTTGTATAAGCAGGCGTAGACATTGTAGAATTATTATTCATATCTGGAGAGAGGGAAAAAGGCAGAAACAGATTACTGAAAATAAAATCAATGCAAAAATAGAAGCTTTATCGTGATGTGGCAAAGGGGCGTTGTGGTTGAAGAATCTTCCTCAGCAAGTCCACAAACATTAGGTTTGTGTGTGTGTGTGTGTGTGTATTAACCTATAAAAAACAAACCTGTACACGCTTTATGTGTTTATATATATATATATATATATATTATATATATATATATATACCTTATATATACGGGTTTGTATGTGTGTGTATGTGTACATATATACCCACACACCTTTATATATGAGTCTGTGAATATATATATATATATATATATATATATATATATATATATATATATATATATATATATATATATATATATATATATATATATATATATATATATTATATACTCTACCCTGTGTGGGTTCCGTGTATTGTGGGGAAAACAAGAATAGACCCACTGCCTGCATGTCGTAAGAGTCGACTAATTGGGGAGCTTCCTTTGAAGTCGGAGTGCATCTGCCGAAGAGGCAAGGAACCAACAGTCTGTATTCAAGAGAATGAGATATATAAATATGATGCACACGCAACATCAGGTTCTGGAGCGGGACTGCAGTTCAGTAGTGGACGATCAACCAGAACTTTCCGCCAGAGTGTACAGCTGGTGAACGCGAAGAAGAAGAAGAAGATATACTCTACAGTTAGTTCTCGATACCAAAATCGAAACCAACACTAGGCGGTTATCTACCAAATCACCCGCAAATGGGATTGAATCCAAAAATACGAAGCGCGTTCGCAACCCCTAAGCCACAGACGTCGACCAATGCCATTTACCTCTCTCTCTCTCTCTCTCTCTCTCTCTCTCTCTCCTGTTGTATCGCACCAGGACATCACTAAAGCGATAACACCCGGTGACACAAAGTGCCACCATGTGGATGAGGATCACCTGTGGAGAGGTCCCAGAAAACCCTTTCAGCCGTTAGGCCATGTTTTAGGCCCGGCTATATTTAGGGCACCCGGCAAAAGCCAGGCTGGGGCTTCAAACAACGAAACATTGTATCTCACAGGGTGACGACTAATAATTAGCTTACATTCCATTTACCTTACATTCCATTTACCTTACAATAAAAATTCTTCTGTAGCGGAACACCTTCAAACAATGCGCAACTCATCCAAAGCCTCAAGACTGTCAGTTCATCACGGACTGCACATTCTCGATGGTGTCTGAATCAATTAACACAGCGATCCAACAGCGCTTATCGCAATCTTATCGAGAGGAAAGGACAAAGCCAGATAATCGAAAAACGAAACAGGCCGCAAACTCGTACTTCCATTATTGTTATCAGTTGGTGACTAGATCGACCAATGGCGGGGATTCTAAAAAGGGGACATGACTCAGATCCTGAGCATATCGTGGATTTTCTGTCTAGAATATTTAGGTGTGATGGTAAATGAGCAGGCTGACACACTGGCTGCTGAGGCTCCTCTGGGCGGTGAACTACTTTATGATAAAGTGGACGTGGTGACGGCCCTCTGGGGCAAAGTAGACACGGCAGCAGAACAGACGGACTATCCATACATTGACAGAGTAATTCAGCGAAGTGGTGGGGCGGGGTTGAGCAGAAAGTCTGGAATGTATTCATTACTGAGAAGGAAATATAGGCGCGAACTTTACAAGTTGAAACGGGTACTATTAGCATATCGACTCTTCGTTGCTTACTGACGAAAGAGACGGAGCACGCGTCGGAATGTCCCGAGTGCAGGGATGTCAATTAACTTGTTCATTTGTTTTTTTTAAAAAGGAGTTGCTTCATTTAATAAGGAAACGTGCATGTTTATAAACATTGTATTGTTTATAATGTACACACAAATTTTTAATACCTACAGCAGCGGTTCCCAAACCCTTTTTTTTCGGTCGCCTAAGACCATCGTAAAGACACATATTCCCTGAAGTTATAAAGTAGCAACGAAAATCACTGTATGGCTGATGGTGACCACAACGTGAGGGTATTGAATGGTCGCGGCAGAAATTAACATAAACCTGCGAAATCAACATGCACCTGAGAAATCAACATACTTCTGAGAAATCAACATACACCTGCGAAATCAACATACACCCGAGAAATCAACATACACCTGAGAAATCAACATACACCTGAGAAATTAACATAAACCTGCGAAATCAACATGCACCTGAGAAATCAACATACTTCTGAGAAATCAATATATACCTGAGAAATCAACATACACCTGAGAAATCAACATACACCTGAGAAATCAACATACACCGTGCAAAAGGCAAATCAGATACTGAGACAACAAACATCACTTTTAGCACACATACATATGCACGTATTAACCTCAAATCTAATGAGATCTATTTTTATGGCCAACATTATACTCCAGTGTCAAAACTGGTCTAATTAGAAGAAATTCATAAAAGACATTATTGGAGGCGGGCGATATCTGCAGCAATGAACCTCAAGGGCTCGGAATGCTAAAGAAGAAGAAGATGCGATGTCTCAGGAGTGCTGCCGCGTTGATAGCAACAACTAAAGAAAGTAGAAGATGGCTACAGCTTCTTCTTCTTCTTCTTCTTCTTCGCGTTCACCAGCTGTAAACTCTGGCGGAAGGTTCTGGTTGCTCGTCTACTACTGAACTGCAGTCCTGCTCCAGAACCTGAGTGTTGCGTGTGCATCAGTTTTACAGATCTCATTCTCTTGAATACAGACTGTTGGTTCCTTGCCTCTCCGGCAGACGCACTCCGTCTTCAAAGGAAGCTCCCCAATTAGTTGACTCTTACAACATGCTTTTGGGGAGGCAGTGGGTCTATTCTTGTTTTCCCCACAATGGGGCCCCGGAACCCACACAGGGGGCTACAGCTTCTGAAACCAGTCATTCATTAAAGCGCAATAGACGAAATGGCTACCAACAACTACTGCGATAAAATCAACAGAGCAAAAGAGGAAACGACGGCTTCAGAACGATGTTACAGAAATGAAGACCAACTTATGCGACACATTAGAAAGAGTAAACAGGCCATCCTTAAACCTCCCGACAACACTTTGCCGCGGCAAATGCAGAAAGATGTGGAGTGGGTGGGTAGGAGAAGAATAATAAGGAGGAGAAGAACGATAATGTAAGTATTACAAATAGTTTATGTTCATTCGACGGATCAACATCAGAGCACACGGTTGTACTGAGTATCATTTATTTTATACATTAGACTCCTATGTAGTCACTTCATAGTTAGAACATATTTGTGTATGTGCACTGTGTTGTCCTTTATGTGCTGATGAAGGCTAATCGCCGCAACGTCCTTTGTTTGTTTATTGTGATCGATTTTGTAAAGCTAACATAAACTATTTGTTGTTTCTTACCAACTTTTTCTCTTCCCTATAATTTTCTACTCCTTTTAAAAACTTACTTCAAACTCAAGCCTAAGTCTGAAAAATCTCAGCGTAGTGCACGAACTTCGTGGCACCGGCGAGGATCATGAAATACTCTGGGTAAATTTTTAACTTCAAATTTGCCCGAGCAGTTAGGCTACTCTTTTCGATTTCATACGGCCAAGGGATTTTTTACGTGCGCAACAATGCACACGGGCGACCGATCTCACTTCCCAGAGACCATGGGGAATTACTAGAAGTCCAAATCCACGTGAAAAAATCCTAGCCCTTACCGGGGATTGAACCCGGAACCTCTGGCACTTGAGGCGGACACCTAGAAGAAGAAGAATATTGTTAACAGTTAGGAGGGTCATCTGACCACGTTATGTGTACTGAAATGGGCACGTACCTGAATAGCCTGAGAATCCCTGAGCTGCAAACAATCTAGGTGTTGTTCAAGATAATTGCACCATAACGTTGATAGGTAGGAGTTTGGGTGCGAAGTGCCCAGTGATTTATTATATCACGGAGTTCGGAGAGCATAAACAACAACATAGTAAACAATTATGCAAACGTTCCTATTAGACAATGTTGGGACTACAGCTACAAATAAACAAGTCTCCTCAAACGAAGAACAGCCCAGGCCCCCTCTTCCTCTTCATGCCCCAAATAACAAATTATATATCAGTAAGCAGAAAAAAAAAAACCATCAACAAAACAAATCAATGACACACACGCCCTGATTAAAATACTGGGTAAATCGGGGTTCCATTCTGTTGCGGGGAGGGGAAAAAGAGAGAGAGAAGAGAGAGAGAGAGAGAGAGAGAGAGAGAGAGAGAGAGAGAGAGAGAGAGCGAGAGAATAGATCCACTGCCTCCTTAACATGCAAGTCGTACAAGGCGACCAATTAAAGATATTTTCTTCGAGTCGGGGTGCATCTACATGCGTGGCGAGGATTTAACTGTTTCTGTACAAATAAGCCGGATCAATAAAACGGGTGCGCCCGACAACTCAATTTCTGGAACAAGACCGAAGTCCAGAAGTGGACGAACAACCAGAACTGTCCGCCGGAGTTTACAGCCGATAGAGGTTGAGAAAAAGAAGAAACAACAGCAGAAGAAACTGAGCTCCAAACATGTAAACAGACAGCGAACAGAAACCGCAACAGAACATGATACAAAAGTCCCAATAAGACAACGTTGATGAAAGTCCTTAGACGAGGTTCCTGCTTCGCTGCAGACCGGTTGCCTCCATAACTGCTCCGTTCTTGTATCGCGGGAAACCTTACAAAATGCCCTTCACTGTCCCATTTGACAACTAATGAAAAACATGTCAGTGTGATAAAAATCTGGAAGTTTGCACACGCAAAGAAATACATGCGGCTGCCGTCAGATGTGCCAGCCAGCACTAACTAACAGTCCTAGCTTATAGCTGATAGAAGCAGTCAATGTCTGCCACAGAGCTCAGACAACAGAAACAAACAGTAACACAAAGGTCTCGATTAGAAACCTTTAAGAAAAAAAAAAAAACAAGCCCAACACACGAGATGTTTATTCAAATTTAGATTTGTCAAAGAAAGCGTAGTTCTTTATACTAAGGAAAAAAAAAAGTGTAAAGATCCCTTATCACGCCCTTAGGCGTATCGAGTATTTGGGAAGAGCGGCTATATTTTTACAGACCATCGGCACTAGGTGGGTAATGTGGTCAGCATTACGCCGGCCGTCTTTACCTCCCTAGGACAGCCATCCTGGTACCCATTTTAGGCTGGGTCGACCTGCGACGCCCCATAACATGGATAAAAATCCACGCGGCCAGCAGTGGATTTTGATCACGGTAAGTTGGAATTACGAGTCGGACTCTCAACGCCTAAGCCATGGACGCCGCCTTTGCACACTATTTCACAAGCGATTTGCATGCATACATATACTGTGAATAAACACGTCTTTTCATCAGTTTTGCCACTTTTCTTTGACAGAAAACATCCAAAACGGAGTCAAAAAATATCTAAATTTGCGTGGGAAAACATCTTTTAAAAAAACATCCAAATGGAAAGAGTCACAAATTACATAGCAATTGATATAACTTATCCTACAGAATCATGTCCTCATCTTTACTGAAGTCTGCCTTACAAGATCCACAGGATAAACTTAGCTTGGATGATAAGCTTCACATCCAAAATGACTCTGGTATGCTTTAGCTGTTCCAATTTCTTTTAATACCCAATCAGGGAGCTGATAAGTGGAACAGCCTTTTCCTACTCTTATCAAGCAAAATTGTATTGTCAAGATAGCATTTAAGAGGTCAAATTTCATCCTGTTTCTTAGGTTAGATTTGATAAATTTACTCCAAATGAAAAACTTCTAGAAAAACATCTACCATCTAAACGTCAAAAACGCCATCTAAATGCACGGAAAAAATCTCAATATGGATGTAAAACATCCAAAGTGGCAACACTGCTTTTCACGCGGATTGGGCCGGAAACAGGGTGTCAAATAACTGCATATTGCTGGCGCCGAGACATTATTAGTATAAATCATCATCCTGTGCCGTGTCGACGAGCCTAAGCTGTCATGTTTGGTCATCCCACACGATCACCAGAATTATGGATCATGTCAGTGTTCTTGTCTCCCTCATCCACATGGCTAAGCCATCCAAGTATTCATCTCTTTGACCCCCCCCCCCCCTTTTTCCCTTTCCATCGCACATTTTTTTTGGTGCTGTTCTGTTTCAATCAAAATTGCCAGTTGTTAAAATCTACTCGAATTGATCAAATCAGTTTACAACTTCCATCTGTATTGAGAAGAAATGTCTTCTTTGTATTTCTATCACTCCATGATTTTCTTCGCATTCTTCTAAACGAAACATTTGCGTTGCAATTAAATGCTTTTTAACTTATCTGCTTACTACTGTCATCGGAAGCTGAAATATTTTGTTCATATCAAGCGCCACGACGGATTGGAAACAATTATAGCAGAAGGCATGGTACCAGGAAGGAGGGGCAGGGGTCGACCAACACGAAGATGGGCACAGGATATAAGTGACTTCTTGAGTATGAAAGTACACGAGGCCGGAGAGCCAGCGATAAACCGAGTGCTTTCATGCAGACCGTGATGAGAGCGACGTTCTGCAAAGGACCTGCTACGTGATGATGACTGTCCTTGCCTTACATGCTTAATTAAAAGAACATAAGTTCTGTAAAGCACTTTAACCCGCTTTCTCCACCTTCTTGCTGCAAATGACATCGTTTGCATGAAGCTAGAGGCCACTTTTTGAACATTATTATAAATACAAATGGCTATATTCAGACATCCAGTTACGTTCCAGTGCTGTGTTAAGCGCTTAACGTAATGTGCAATTTAACGGTTTTCTTCGAACTAATATTCGTTTAAATGGAAGCCCTATTTGATCCCGGGTCATTATTGTCAAATTCGTGCATACACAGGGCAACAACCGGGGCAAGAAACCTTCCTTCTGAACTTAAACAACGGGTGGAAAAGTGGGTGGGGGGGGGGGGGGGGGGGTTTACTGTCTGTATTTAGCATTTTTGCGGTTTAGGCAAAGAGCTCTTTGAGCGTGAGGATTTAGGGCCTGAAAGTATTCCCTAGGGTTGTTTTTCAGTATGCTCGTAATGTAAGCCCTACCCCAAAAATAAGCCCTAGGTTAATATCTTCAGCCAGAGGCACAGATTTAGTTCGTCCGCTGAAACACACAACAGACACACTGAATTAGAATGTAATGGATATATAAATATCAGGGCACATCTTAGTTATGGTATATGTCTATCTCCAATTATAAACAAACAAAAAAATCTAAACAAACTGACAACAATGTTTTAAACAGATGATTTCTTCTTCTTCTTCTGCCACCATGTACCTCCGTGAAGTGTCGGGGGGAGATGTAACGTTAGTTGATGACCTCTGTCAAGAGCACTATTAGGATTGATGATAACAGAAATTACAACAGATGATAACACAATTTTAAATACGTATTTATCTATTCTTCTTCTTCACGTTTATTGGATGTTAAATCCAACGGAAAGTTCTTGGTGTTCACCCACCTCCAGACTTTGGTCTGAGTGCTGCATGCGCATTCATTTCACAGACCTGGCTTATCTGTATGCAGACTTGTGGTTCCTTGCCTCTCAGGCAGATATACTCTGACATCGAAGGATGTCTCTAATTAGTCGACTCCTACGACATGCTTGTTGGGAAGACAGTGAGTCTACGAACGAAAGAAGAAGGAATAAATAGCATATACACACCAACGATGTGCTATCAGTGCCAGACATTATCATAACACATTTCTACGCTAGGTAAAGTTAACACCTGTAAAATAAGATGCCTAAGGAAATCCATGACAACAATGAAATCCATTGCAACTGACTGCCAAAGGCGGAGAGAGCTCATCAGACAGTCAACAGAAACTGGTGACCCAACGACACGTAGTGTTACAGAATGATGATGATGACGATGATGAAGGAAAGCCGCCAACTTAACCATACGAGACACAGTGAGAAATGATACTATCCGACAGACTGTTAGAACAACATCAAGCACCAATTTTACTTAAAACAGAAAGCCAAATGGTTTGATCATCTCGCTAAAATGCAACCACAAAAATTACAAATGCAGGCGTTACAGATTAAAAAAAAAAAAAGCTATTCTCCGAATAACGGTCCCAAATCATCGAGGCCGAAAATATACCCTAACTAGGCCTCAGTCACATGTAATTTGTGGACCTCTTTCTGGCGACTATACTTCAACCATCGAGAGTATCTCCAGCTACGCGCGGCGCGGAGGAACTAAACTAGATGGCTGCGACTCACAAGCAAGTAAATGAAGGAAGCTGCAGGAGATGCGGTAGCTGTTGCTCGTGAGTCCCAGCCATCTAGTTTAGCCCCGCTCCGCGCCGCGCGGGGAAAACTCTCGGGAGTGACTTTAACTCGCTGAAGTTTTTCCGCAGTATGCTGTGTAGTCGCCGGAAGAGGTCCGCAATTTACATGTGAATGAGGCCCTGTTAGGGTCTATTTTCGGGCCTTGATAATTTGGGACCGTTATTAGGAGGATAGGAGGGAAAAAACATATGATGTGAAAGCAAGAGGTCGCACTAGGCGAATATGAACTGATAACATTAAAGAGCTTCTACCCCGACAGAGAATGACAATAGCGATGAGCCAGATAAGCGATGGATAGCAAACTGTTCCTCCTCACGTAGTTTAACGGCAAAATGGTACGGTGAGGATGATGATTACTTTCAGCGATCTGTTGTTGTTTTCCTAAGGGTTCAACGCTTCTTTTACTGTCGAAATCAGCGCAAAGCAGTCTGCTGTCAAATTTCCGGCAGCAAAATCGAACCTATCAGTTCATCACTATTACATCCTTAAGCCACAGACGCCGACTTGTTGTTGTTACAAATCTACGCGTGCAAGATTATTTTACACACAGGATACTTAACGCACTCATATCGGTTTACAAGTTATTTGGTTGGCGTGTTTTTTTTTTTTTTTAAATCAAACGCTTCGCTGGCTCTTAAAGACGGGGACAGTGTGCTTATGGGAGTGTCCCCAGTGTTGTGATGTCGATTTCTAATTCAACAGTCAGCAAAGATGACAATTAAACAGCTACAAATCTCAGTGAGAGTCGTCGTGGCGTAGCGGCTAGACGTGCGGATCGAAAGGTCGTGGGTTCGCTCCCTGACGGAGCCAGACTTAACTCAAAAGTGACCTTGACTCCCAGGTTAACCCAGCCTTGAGTGGGTACCAGGTGCAGTCCCGGGAAGTAAAGGCGACCGGCGTGATGCTGACCACGTCGCTCATCTTGTGCCGATTGGTCTATAAAAATACAGGTCTAGCCCTATATGCCGTATACGCCTAAAGGCGTGGAAATAGGACCTCGGCTAACTTTTACAAATCCCGGTTCAACGGTATAGCACGTCAGATCGGGGCACCAATAAAACAAGAGCAATCTGTAGACATTTGCCTGGACTGATACAATCTCAAACACTAAACTACTTCAAGTCACAAACCAAGAAACTCTAGACAGTATGATAACCAAAAGAAGATAGAAATGGCTTGGCCACATTATCTTCTTCTTCTTCGCGTTCACCAGCTGTACACTCTGGCGGAAAGTTCTGGTTGCTCGTCCACTACTGAACTGCAGTCCTGCTCCCGAACCTGAGTGTTGCGTGTGCATCAGTTTTACAGATCTCATTCTCTTGAATACAGACTGTTGGTTCCTTGCCTGTCCGGCAGATGAACTCCGACTTCAAAGGAAGCTCGACAATTAGTCGACTCTTACGACATGCTTTTGGGGAGGCAGTGGGTTTATTATTGTTTTTCCCTACAATGGGGTCCCAGAGCCCACACGGGGGTGGGGCACATTATGAGAATGAATCCTGATATACCTACCAAAACAGGGCTCACATGGACACCAGAGAGAAAGAGAAAGAAGGGGCGCCCAAAAAACAACATGGAGACGAACGATGGAGAGTGACCTGAATGCGGCATCTCTGACAGGGAAAACTGCACTGAAGATTGCACAGGATAGGAAAACAAGGAAAGTCCTCTCTGAAGCCCCATGTGCTACTAGGCATAAAAAGAAATGATGATGATGAAGACATTTGTAGATGAGTTATGACCAGTTACTTCGCAATCATCGGATGTCCTACTAAACTGTGTTTTATGGCTTATCAGGGTTTCTTACTTTTGTTCTTGTTGAGAGTCTCATTCGAAAAAACGTCTCTTTGAGTCACTGTGTGTTAATCTTTATGAAATCCTAACGGGTTAAAAAAAATACACGCTGATTTTTGCCATGAGCTTAGAGTAAAAAAAAAAATACAACACCAATTAGCTTACCCCCTGTGGTTTCATACGCCTGCTAACTTGAATTACGCCGCCTATAACGCAGTCGAATCCCCTGAAATAACCACAAAGTAAATATATACATAATCTATACAGCGTATAGATTATATACACACTATACAAGGACAGACAGCCACTCTGTGTCTGGCCAACGATTGAACATCTGTGCTTCGAGTGCGGACAAACCACCGCTCAGGGAATCGATATGGCGACACGACCTGGATTGTGCTGTGAACACACAGGACTTGGGCAAGCAGGCAATAGGGGATGAAGGGATGACAAGGCGGCTGGAGAAATTAAAATCAAGCGGGGTGAATCATCGGTACAATCAAAGGGAGGTGTGCCTGGAATATTATTCTGGCGGGAAGGGTGACCGTTGAGAAAATGGTCAGACAATATCCATCAGACAATATCCAAATAAGGTTATACTTGAGGCTCCGTGGTGGAGTGGCTGAGCGGGCCGCTTTCACGATCTCTGACAGTTGTTAAGTTCGATCTTGGATTCGGTCGTTCGATTAGTCAATGCAGGTGTTTCGGAGACCTCGTGGATCGTCGCTGGAGATGAGTTCCATGCGTCGTGCAACGCTCTCATGTGAATCCAGTCGCTTTGCGAACCATATGGATAAAGCCAGGTAACTAAACACAATACAATCTTTGACTAACACTGCCCCCCTTCCCCAAATATATATATATATATATATATATATATATATATATATAATATATATATATATATATATATATATATATAATATATATATATATATATATATATATATATATATATATATATATACATACATACATACACACACACGCACACTTTTTAAAAAATGTAATTCCCCCCCCCCCTTTTTTTTCCTCTCAGGGATCAAACTCGGTGAATGCCTGCACACACACCCCCCCCCCCCTATTGTGATTAACTTAATGACCACACTAGCTGGCCATGCGTCTTAGTACACTTGTTTCTACATCCAGGCGCAGTCATCATTTGGAAGTGACAAGTTAAAAGTTAGTTGCGTATCCTTTACAGGACGTTGCAGAACCAATTCCAGCATTATTTTTTTGGCTGTTGTGGTTTTCCTAGACAGGTTTACGTCCAGTAGTTTGACACTGCTTTTTGGACGGTCGGCTTCTCGATACCACTGTCGAAACCAACGCACAGCCCACAGCTGGGATCGAACCCAGCACCCCGGCATTACAAAGCGCGCTCGTAACGCCTATGCCACGCTGACATGTGACAAGTGCCGACATGGTAACTACAGCTTTCGATTTTGTTGTTGTTTAGTGTTGTCCTCCTATCTTTCTACAAATGCCAATAAACTCAGGTCTGTCTGTCCGTTATATACAATAAATCAACACAAGGACAAGCGTTACAGTCATAACGACACCGCGGCTCCCCCAGGATTTTGCCTATTTTACCCCCCCCCCACCCCCCTCCTAAGTAAAAACATCACGTAACCTTGGCCTGTTGTTCATGCGCTTCCCAATTATCCATGCCCTACTTCTTACATTCAGCGGTTTTGCATATTTCTGCACACATTACCCAAGCAATTTAGCGTCTCTGCTTTAGCTGCTGTAAGTTTTCATGCCACTGAAGGAAAAGTATATAAAGGGCGGTTTTCGTGCCTCTGCAGCAGGGCTGCCAATGCTGGGTTTTTACCCCCAGATCTGGGTTTTTATTTCTCGCATTGGGTTTAAATTTTGAAATCTGGGTTTTTAAAAGAATATCTCCTTATATAAAAGTGGGTAAATGTTTCGTTTCTTAACTATAACATTTGTAATTTTTAACAATCTAGGGTTTTTTGTTTGTTTATGTTTTACTTGGGGTTTTGTTCAGCTTAGCTGGGTTAAAAAAAAAAAAATGTTATTGGCAGCCCTGCACTGAAGGAGAAGTATAAAAAGAGCGGTTTTCGTGTCTCTGCAGCATTGTAAACTCCCCGCCCCTCCCACATATGTTTCAATATTAATAAACTCATTTTCAGCTAAAGCCGAAGAAACCCACCAAAGGCCACCCGACGCTCTGAGGCAAACCATTAAAAGGGCAACAATAGGGGACCAGCACTTGTGGAAATTCCAGGCTACTACGCTACTCTGATTACCTTTCCGTGTAAATCAGTCTATTTTCAGATCCACCCAGGCAGAGCAGGCAGTGTGCAGGACTCAACCCACCAAGGACCTCTTCCTCAACCTAGCAAGCTATCTGTCTCTCTCCAACTTCCGACCTAGCTATACAATATCTTTGCACCTACGGGCGTTCTAATTTTTTTGCAACCTTTGTTACCTCCTCTACTTATCTAACGGCTGCACACAACAACAAGATTGTGACAGTCGTCCTGTGGGGGCCGTGTTTTAGGGCGCTCAGTATGCGGAACTGTTTGTTTCATGGCGGTGTGACTTCAAACTGACTTGGTGCTAACACAGATGAACAGTGCAAAAGCTAGCGAATAGCCAATTAAACAGGAACCAGGCCCCTCAGAACCAGAACTTAGACAACAAATGAACAAACTCAGGTGAAAGTGTTCACCACAAGGAATATAAATAAAATAAGATAGCAAAGGAACCGTCCTTGAAAAAGCAGGCCATCAGGCGGCTAAAAAAGGACTAAGTTTGAAATTTTTGTTTGATTTTATACGATACGATACGTCTCTGCAGCACTGGACACATGGTGTTAGACATGGGGTGTTCAACAAAGTTGACTCAGGGGTCAACGTTTTGAGAAAGGGAATCATCGCGCGCTAAAGGCCCGAGGAAAGAATCATTTATACAATACAACTGGCAAAGATCCGCGAGACACTTGCTTCCGAGAGACACTCCCAAGGCTTCAGCGGGCCCTTTGCTAGGCATCTGCGGGCCGCTAGTTGAATATCCCTGTGCTAGACCCATAGTTTAATAGACAACATGGCACCAAGGCCGTTTTGCATATTTATCCACTCATTACCTACCAAATTTAAACGTTATGATTGCGCTCTACGTTCTCATGCTGTAAGTAAAAGTAAAAACGTCTTTCTCCTTCTTCTTCGCGTTCGCCAGCTGTAATTTCCGGCGGAAAGTTCTGGTTGTTCGTCCACTTCTGGACTCTGGCCGTGTTCAGAACTTTAATTATGGCTTATACGTATGTAGACTGTTGGTTCCTTGTCATTCAGACAAATGCGCTCTCGCTTCGTAGGAAGCCTCTGATTTGTCGAATCTTATAACATGGATGTTAGAGAAGCAGTGAGCCTACATAATATTATGTTATTATTTCATAGTCGGCTCTGTGGCTAAGTCGATGCGAACGCTTCGTAATGCCGGGATGCCAGGTTCGATCCCAGCTGCGAGCCATGCACCTTGCGTTGGTTTCGACAGTGGTATCACGAAAGCCGACCGTTTAGAAGCAATGACAAACTACTGGACGTAAATTTGCCTAGAAAATGCACACAACAGCCAGGGGCTGTTGGGGTTGGTTCTACAACGTCCTGTAAAGGATACGCAACTAACCTATTATTTCACAGTCAGTGTTTATTTTTGTGTGTGTTGTCTCTGTTTGATGATGAAGGCTAATCACCGCAACTTCCGTTGTTTGTACACTGATTCTGTAAAGCTTAAATAAACTTATTCCGTACCCTTTTTTTTCTCTTTTCCCTTAAAAAAAAAAAAAACATATTTAAGGACGAACGCAGAAGAATAAGGTGCCTCTTGCTGCGCATTACTGGGGGATTAGTCTGCGCGTGTGTCTGGGTGGTCATTCTGACCACTCAGGTCTCTAGGCGTTGTAGAATAAAACTACCAACAATTGAATAGGCTTTCCTTAAGATGCGGACCTTAAAGGCGGACTTCTCAAACCACTAACCAGGTCATTAGTTACGATTTTCTGGGAGCCCAAAGATTAATTAGAAGCACAGCCATTAAAAACATTATGCAACGGTAGAGGATCGGCGAGTGTCAATAAACTCAAGGACGTCTGGAAAAGTTCACGGTAACCTTACATACGTTAATAACCGTGATGGGGAAGAGGCTGGGGCGGACAAAGGATCATGGAGGCGGGAATCTGGTAAAGCAGGTAGATAACTGTGGCCGGGGCTTGGGAAGGGAGGGTTAACTGAAGAAAGAAAGAAAGAAAGAAAGAAAGAAAGAAAGAAAGAAAGAAAGAAAGAAAGAAAGAAAAAAAGAAAGAAAGGAAGAAAGAAAGAAAGAAAGGGATTCGCTTCGGTGATTTTGCGTAACTTGTTTACTGTTTGTCGTGGGGTTTATCTTTGAATAGTGTGACGGACATTAGATCTCGAATTTAAATTTGAGCTGAGGGAAGACAGAACGGGACAGCGCTAGGGCTTTCCATTTTCGCTTCGTCTATTGCTTATCCTTTACACCATTTATTCCAAAATTGTGCGCCGCAGCGCCTCGTGAAGCCGCGAAATATTCAGATACACAAGTTTGTGTGTGTGTGTGAAATCTTTTACATAAAAGGGCTAATTTCAAAAATATGACTAAGAGGGCATCAGAATTGCGGACCTATACCGCCACCGCCTAGAATATCTCCCGCGCCGCTACGCGTGAGACTCACGAGCAAATAAAATGGAGGAAGCTGCAGGAGATGCGGTAGCTGTTGCTTGTGAGTCCTAGTCATATAGTTTGCGCCACGCGGAGGGAAACGGCGCGGGGGGAATTCTCAGCAGTGACTTCAACTCGGCGGAAGCTTTTCTGCGGTATGCAGTGTAGTCGCCGGAAAGAGGTCCCCAATTTACATGTCGAGGCCCTGTATAGTAAAAAATTGTAATTCTTTGGGAAACACCCTAAGCAGCAGAATCAATCCCAGCATTTGTTTACTGTTGTGGTTTTAGAATATGTTTACCCTATGCAGCTTGCCACTGCCGACTCAACGGTCGGCACTCGATCTTCTTCTTGAAGTCCATGCCGTGTGGCGTTGGTAGTCCTCTTTTTCAACAATCTTCTGTCTCGTGTAATATCAATTAACTCTGACACAGATAATCCTTCATCAAACTGTCAAATCAATGCAAAGCGACCTGCTGCCAAATCACCTGCAGTCGTGATCGAACGGGGTATCTCGGAATTACGATTACAAAATGCGGTCGCAACACCTAAGCTACAGAGGGCCTCAGTCTCTCTCTATATATATTTACATGTATATATATATATATTTTCCATATATATATATATATATATATATATATATATATATAATATATATATATATAATATAGAGAGAGAGAGAGAGGGGGAGGGGGGGGGGGAAGGGGGATAAGGATTTTGCTTATGGCACACCTTCTGATCTTCTTGCCTGTACAATTAAAGATTGAGCCACTAAGGGTGGTTATCTGCTTGTACACATGAGGAATGAAGCACTAAGGATGGACTCTTTGCATGTCTAGTTTATAAAAATATAAGGTAGTGAGCATATTTTGGATCTTTTCTCCAAGCTATGCCGGCGTGGCGGGTAATGAACAGGCAGAAAGATTGGCTGAATCTGCAACACTGGGTGGTGAATTGAAACATGACAAAGCAGATGTGGTCAAGGCCCTTTGGGAACAAACAACGGAATCAGTAGAGATAGAAGATTATAATGGCCTAGAGAGAATGAGGCACCTGGGTGTAACCAGAGGGTCTGGCCGGCTCACTACACTCAGAGCAAAGGCAAGACGGACCTATAACCAGATTGTGACCAGTACCATCAGTATTGTAACTCTGCACTGGCTGCTGAAGATGAGGACAGAGTATGCATGGGATTGCAGTGAGTGCTGTGATGTCAAATCTTGATAAAACTCAACAAAAAATTAAATGGTTTGGCCATGTAAAAAGATTCGACTCTAGAAGAGGCACCACAGAGCGCAATGTTACCGAGATCCAGCAATAATAGATCCAGAGGTTGACCATGCAGAATTATCAGAGACAGTGAAAAGTACTTTACATGAGCTACCAGAAGGGCCCGTTTAAGAAATCTCTTCCTGCCCTGATGCCACAAGGCATTCCAGGAGTAGAGAAAAAAGAAGAAGTAATTCAAGAAATTGTATTCAGTTCATATATGGTTAGCGCTGTGAGAACCAGCCCACATAAGCTGCACCTTGATAACAATGACAGTTCTATGGCCTACTAATGAAGCCCCTAGCAATAAGCTTGCAACATACCAGGCAGAAATAAACACACTAATAGCACTGGCCTAAGTCAGCCAAATGTGGGCGGACCAGCATGAAAGCTGTGATTCGCTTCAGTGCGCTCTCTAATCTACCAGTCTAAGCTGGGGGAACAGTTGTATTAGTGGTACTAACAATTCAAGTACTCTTCATGACGAGCATAGGCTACAGTGAATCCACTGCAGTCTTTGTGAATATTACATTGCAAGATCCTAACCTCTTCCACTGGGTGACTCTGGTCAAGGCTATTTAATGAAGTTTACTATAGGGCCAACATTTACCATATGGGGATCATCAAGGGCCAGAGGCTCGAGCCCCAGCATAGAAATATTTTTTAAACAATATAGCTGTGATTCATGGGCCACTTGCCAGGTCTCTGTTTGCCAACATTTGGCCTGCAGGCCACTTGTTAAATAGCCCTGCTGTAGTATACTCGACCAACTAGCATAAACAATTTTAAAACACACACAAAACCCAACCAACATGGAAATTAAACTATGGTACATCGAGAATCAAGAAATTATTAAACACATTCACTAAACGCAAAGCCACACACGAGTTGTACTGAAAAAAAACAACCACCATTACTGTCTGTGTAGGCATGGAGGTTTTTGAGCTTGCCACTTTTGTGTTGTAGGCGAGGAGGAGGTCCTTTGAGCCTTAGGATTTAGGGCCTCATAGCTAGTGCTGACACCAGACTCAAACAGGAATGGGAACAGTCCGCAAATATACCTTGAAATGGCTTCTGCCATGGGATATTGAGCACACATGGGAATGACCACTGTGCCAGCGAGTACTGCAGAAACAGAAGTTCAACACCTGACTCATGACTATTCCCATCCAGGTGATGTGATTATCTATCCTGATGGCTGTGTGTGGAGATGCAGAAAAAGTGCACAGAGATTCAGTGCAAAAATAAATGGATGACTCATAGTTCAAAAAAGCCTAGCATGTGATTTCCCAACAGCTAGTTTGAGAATGGAGGTAGAGGCAGTCTTCTGTAGGCTTGAAAACCAGCTGCACACACATGTTGCAATTGTAACTGATTCACAAAGCATCATGAAAAAGGTTAAGAGAAGTATGCTCCATGCAGAGTGCCAATCAATTCTGTATCAATTCAAAGTTCCAAGGTAGGTAGCATCCTTTGGAAATTTTCTCTAGAGTAAGCAAGTGTGTTGAGAAATGAATGTGCATACAGACTGGTTGGTTCTGCACCACATGGTGGTAAACAGATGCATTACAGGCTAGATGCTGTAAAGGCCCTTTGGGGGCAAGTGAACAGTGCAAAAGGACAATTAGATCATAATGGTCAAAACAGAATGTTGCAATAGGGAAGTGACCAGGAGATCTGACTGATTCTTGACACTGAGAGGAAGGGAAAGACGAATGTACAGACTGTTACTGGTATTATCAGAGTTGTAACTCCACACTGGCCAATGAAGGTGGAGACGGAGCACTTATGGGAATGTCACAAGTGCTGTGATATCAGTTCTTGAAACACAATTCAACCCCAAGTCAACTTAGTCTATAATTAGTACAAGGAAATGGGAATAGAAGGCATCTGGCATGACCTACAAAATCATCACCAAGTAGCAGGCTCTGTGCAAAACACTGCTCTCATCACGACATGTTGGAGAGCAATTGGGACCCTTGGAAACTTTCCCATGTCATGGAATTTCACATAAAGGTTGTCTTTGATTTCTTGTGTCCACAATCAAGCTGGTCGACCTCTGCCTACCTCTTGAGGGCTAATTAAAAAATAGGACTGGCATCATATCCCTTATATGATAAAGGCCTGGAAATTGAATCTTTACATGCCGAAACAATTGTCAACAGAAAGATGTTCTACTGATGACCGGTAGACCCCTGCTGTGTAGGCTCCCCTGAGGAGTTTTCTTATTATTTATTATAATTTTCCTTGGGCCTACTCTTCCCGCATCATAGGTCAGTAATAGTGAGCGCCCTTTATTCAGGACTTGCCAATGTGTGTTCAGACAGACAGGCCGGTTAGGCACCAGTGAGAGTAAGTGGTGTACTGATGCACGACAATGATGTGTGGGTAAAGGCCTGATTGAAAGGTGTTCAGTGTTGACTTTATTTGGGCACCAGTAACTGTGAATTTATGGGAAAATAAAGTGGACAAAGAGACAAAGAAAAGCAGACCAAGTAACAACAAAATACACATAGTATAGCTCTGAGTAAATGTGACATTAAATTAGCAATCAGGAAACAAAATACAGAATAAACGAATCACATCTTGAAGGCAAGACATGCTCTAGAATTGTTAATTCTAAGTAGAATATAACAAATAATAAACTGACTTGAAATCCCTAGATTACTGATTTACAGAAAAAATGTGACTCCTGACTATATAAAACCACTGCAGTTAGACAGTAACTAGGGGTGGAAAAAAAAGGGGTGGGGGAGTTTAATGTCCCAGTGTGGGACCCCCACCACCACCCAAAATTAAATAAGTGACTGAGAGCATACCCACCCACCTAATAATTGTGTAAGGAAGCTCAGATGACATCTTCAACCATGTACAGAAATGATCTTTCAAAGTATTTATTTATACATTTCATTTCATTTATTATTTCAAGTACATTTTGTATTTTTTTTTACCATTCTGCACAGTATTATCATTACTGTTATTATTATTATTGTGCTGAAGGGCAAACGGATATGATATACTAATAATATATATATACGAAGCAAAGGAATTACTCAAGGGATCAGTCTCCAGGTTCTGGCGCTTTGAGAGGGAGAGAGAGAGAGAGAGGGGGAGGGGTAAAGAGAGAGGGGGAGGGGTAGAGAGAGAGAGCAGGTACAGTCAAAAATGAAGTAAAACAATTCTAGGTGGAGTAATAACGACTTCTTCCAAACTGTTGCACTAACTGTGTAGCTAAACCTAAAAGTATTGAAATTAAAAATATGAATTTTTAAAATTAAATTATCTCAAATACTGATACTCATACCATACTGATAGAGATACTTACTCTGTCCATATGACGGCAATGACGACTGAGCGTCCAGTCCACAAACTATAGTACTATAGAGTAGTCATAGAGCCTAGACTTACGCTGGTTTATTTTATTCGCTCTGCATGCCAGAAGATACAAAGAATTTCAGTTACAACGCACTGGGTGCCTGTGTTACTGAAATGCAACGACACCCGTTACAAATCAGCAGCAGCGCTGAGAATGAAATAAACTCTGTCAGTGAAGAAATCCGAACCGTCACGCCAGATGCTGGCAACTCGAACTGAACCTTGTCGCAGTGTAAACAAATCGACGGCCACTACAAAACTGTCACCAAACTACAAATTACGGAACATAATTATTAAATGTAAAGAAAATACGGTAATAATTTATGTATCAGTTTCAGTTATTATTTATACTTTATTGTCTTTCTTGTCGTTTATGTGTTTTATGTATATTTTAAGATTATCTTTAGTCTTGAAAAGTTGACATGTATGTATTGTTTCTTCGCATTCTGGTACAAGCATTTTAGCCTACCTCTGCTTCGAAATCCATCATCATCATCATGATCATACCCGTCCCGACATAGGACATCGTCTTTGACAGCGGTTCTCAAACTGGGTGCCGCGGTACCTAGGGGTACAGCGTACATATGCCAGTTGTGCCATGGCAGAAAGAATTTTTTCAAAATCTGCTTGAGATCAGCAAAGATAGCAGTTTAAAACAGAAACACCGGGAATGAAACCAAAAAGAGTAATGGATGCAAGTGTATTCAGAAGACAATGCTATTGGCAGGGCTACAGTGCATTCTCAACGTACGCTTAAAAAAAAAAAAAAACCAGATACAGAAGCAAACTTTCTGGGTCAAGTGATTTGAGAGTAAAATAGTGTTGTGATGTCATTTCTTGAATCAACTAAAATACACTCTACTGCTGTATTTATGTATACGTCCTTCTTCCTATCTCTTTTGTTTCCTAACCAAGACCACGCTTAGACCACGCAAGAGATGGAGCGACACCATCAGTAGCAACCTAACAAAAATGAAAATCAACTTGTACAATGCATTGGGAAAAGCGCACAAACGATCGTTACATCTCTCCCCAACACCTCGCTGAGGTAAATGGTGGAAGAGAAGAAGAAGAAAAAGAAGAAGAAGAAGAAGAAGAAGAAGAAGAAGAAGAAGAAGAAGAAGAAGAAGAAGAAGAAGAAGAAGAAGAAGAAGAAGAAGAAGAAGAAGAAGAAGAAGAAGAAGAAGAAGAAGAAGAAGAAGAAGAAGAAGAAGAAGAAGAAGAAGAAGAAGAAGAAGAAGAAGAAGAAGAAAAAGAAGAAGAAGAAGAAGAAGAAGAAGAAGAAGAAGAAGAAGAAGAAGAAGAAGAAGAAGAAGTGCTATATTGTGGAACAGGCAGAGTTTTTTTTATCTTGCCATGCGCAGTACTGGCACTCTTTTAGGCATCACTACTTTAAATATATATTTTAAAAAATCTCATCATTAAGGAAGACTGGATAATAAACAGCATCTTGTCCTGGAAGCTGAACTATTTTTGTCATATCAAGCGCCACTGTGGTTTGGGAAAACTAATAGCAGAAGGCACGGTTCCAGGAAGGAGGAGCAGGGGTCGACCAACACGCAGATGGGCACACCATATAAGTGACTCATTAAATATGAAAGTACACTGGGGTTGCCGAGAGACCGAGTTTCTTTGAGGCAGACAGTGGTGGGAGCGACGTTCTGCAAAGGACCTGCTACATTTGACTTTCAATACTATTATATTAGATACTTTGTAGGCAGTATCAGTACTATTTAATAAATCAATCAATCAGGTGCCGTCTCCACAATGAAGGTTGGCTGCAATGGATCTCCAACCAGCCCTGTCTCTTGCCCTTGATGTACATTCACTCATACTGCTGTTCGTCCATCTCTTGATGTTATCCTCCCATTGTAACGCTGTCTGCCTTTTGCTCTCCTACCTTGAACCTTTCCCTCTAGGATGATCTTTACAATACTGTTATGTCTATTTAATACACTTTTCTTATGGAAAAAATCCTAGGGTATTGGGAAGCATATAAAATCACAGCCCATGGCGATTGCAAATGTGACTAGCAAGACTTGAAGCGCTCTTTGAGTCCCATTGGGTTTAGCATCACAGGCCCATGGTGTAGTCAAAAGAGACGTAAAATCAGCTCATCGTGCGTTCATTGGGCATCTAGGCAGTAACCTATGAACGTATAATGCGTTCCTTGGGACTCAAAGAGTCTTTCAGAATTAAACCATGAGATTTCATTAACTGCGTTGCCATCGCCACACATTTGTTGCGCTTCTTCTTATACACTCAGTCCTACTTAGAGCCAGGAAAGGTTTGACAGCACTCAAGGTGCTAGCAGCAGCTGATATTGAACAACGTCTACTTTTCCTTCTCTATCAAGGGCTTGTGCTTAGCGTCATTGACTATGGTCTCGGCCTCCTCACTGTCAGCAAAACCCAGCTAGAAAGACTGGACCGAGTACAGAATGAGGCCATGAGACTCATACTCGGCTGCACAAAAGACACCTCCTGCAACGCCATGCGTTATATCCTGGGTCTGCCGACTATGACAAGCAGATACAAAGTGGCACAGGTCAAGGCTTACATGAGGGTATCGGCAGATGTTAACCACCCATTACACAAAGCTATTCACGACACAAAAGGAACGCGTCTCAAAAGGGGCCGCTCTTGGATGGCAAAGGCTGAGGACTTAATCCAGCAGGTATGTGACCTAGACGTGATCCCACGGAAAAGAATGGACGAATACACCAGTAGACATGCATGGCATTTCTAAGGTTGTCATCACACTCGGAAGGTACTGCAGGGATCAAATTCCCGCGGCGGTAGACACAGAAGTAAGGGAACTGAATCAGCTCAGACCCAGAAGTCATCTACACAGATGGATCTGTGAAGCGCGGATCATCATGGGCATACACAGCGCAAAGAAAGGGGAAAACAATACATGATCACACGTCAAGCATGACAATGGAAATAGCCGCTGCTTCTAGAGCTTTAGCATGGGTATCCGAGCAAACCGCCAACAGGTAGATTGTCTCAGACTCAATGAATATGCTTCAGAAGATGCAACAGGCAGTTGCGTTCTGAATGGATAGAAAGCATCAGGAAATCGCACTTAACCTCCGTAACCTGGATCTACCACCGGGTCATGCGGGCGTGAAGGGAAATGAGCGAGCAGACCAACTGGCAAACTGCACTAATGATTGCAGGAAAAAGTATGGACAGAGCGACATAGTCAACGCTGTCGTGCTAGTGGAGAATGAGGAATCCCTGACACTAACACGATTGCGTGACAGCATTGGTGCTTCTAGGCGTCTTCGAGGCCGAGAAAGGAGACAATATAACCAGCTTCTCATGGGGGACAATTAGTAGAATGCTGCTTCGGAGAACTGAGCACGCATGGGTATGCCCAATGTGCAGTGACATTAATTGTGATAACAGAACATAAAATAACATCTTAGTAGGGAGTCAGCAGTACGAAACCCAAGTTCAAGGTGTCTCCTTCGTGCCAAAGAACTGCATGGCTGTTGGGTGAACAGTCGTTAACGAGGGCAGGCAGGTCGTTGTAGGGGCGACGCCTGCTGGTGGATGTAATGCCTAAGTCCCTTCCCCAGCTAATAATGAGGGTACTGCTGGGGTGACCGTTTATTAACCCTCATATAATTCTTCGGTCAAAATAGACGCTGTACGGACCTTTTTTTTTTTTTTTTTGGCAAATATTTTTACGGTGCCGTTGCATCGCCCAGCTTCTGAGTTGAGTGCATGGCACTGTGAGCTGCGTTTGTTTTTCGTTGCACAGGAGCGGAGCAAGTGTGGGGTGACCCGTTTGCTATGAAGCTGAAACTAGGATTACCAGATTACCAGATTACACTCAGTCCTTAATCTTTCTGCTAACATTTTCTCATGTATCCCAATTGCCTGCCTGTTTTCCACTACTACTACACCCCTTTTCCCCACCCCATACAACACGACCCATAGCGTCCTATTCCCACTAATCCACATGTACCATTCATGTCCCGCCTACAATACCTTTATGTCCTCGCAGATGACGAGTTTTTGGATAATTCTGGCATCAACAAGAGATACCCCGGTAGTTGAATGTTGAATTAAAAATCGACGTCACGCACTATGGTCTGACGAGAGTGGTGCTGCGAGGAGTTACCAGGGAATCTGGCCGACGCTCAACACTCAGGGAAAGGCGAGACGGATACACAATAAGACAGTTACTGGTATTATCGAAATTTTAACTCTTCGATTGCTGCTGAAGATAGGGACGGAGCGCTTTTGAGGGGGGTCCCGAGTCCTGTGATGTCGATTCTTAATTCAACAACTCTCTGGGCTGGGTTTCTGTGTTCTTATCTGCCATGCTTTCTTGACAACATGGAGAGATGACAGAAAGGGAAAAGGTGGGGACAGAAAGACAGAAATAGTGAAAGACATAATGGCAGACATCGTGGATGACAGGGCAGGTAGCAGGAAGGGAGACCGGCAAGGAAGGACAGGGGGTTCGTTTGAGATGGGACAGAAAGGAGCTTTGATTTCGTTTATAACCTCTGGTACAATTTTTCAGTCACAGCAGAAATGGAGCGGAGTAGTGCCCCCTGTTTACATCACCATGATGACATCTTCGACGTTGTTGATTAACTCCCTACCTTTGCGAACAGAGATTGTGCACAACGAATTAAATGATCATTGCTGTATTTCTAGTGTGAGAAATAAGTGATTCCATTAAAATGAAGCTCATACACAGGGATATTGATAAAAACAATTCAGGGTAAGTGTTGAAAACCTGTCAAATCAATCACAGTCACACAGACTCGCGCAGTAGACGGGGATAAAATTAAAAAGTGAAAAAAAAACCACTAAAGATAGTCAAAGTGAAAGATTAGGCGTTCATTTAATTTTTAATTATTAATAAATAAAGTTATTTGAACGTAATGATAATAGTTAGTGTTTGTTAAAGATTTGTAAATTACATTTTTGTTAACAAATTACAAACATTACATTTGTTTTATAAAGTTTAAAAAAGATCTCCCTCAGTCACAAGCGACAAGTCAAGCTGGTATAATATATTCAAATTATAAATACCCTGGTGAAACAGACATTGTGTGAATGTAGTGGATTGTGTGTTTCAACTCGAAGGATTCATTTATTTGCTTTATTTTAATCTGTTGCTGCTACTGTAGTGTGCATCTATTATTCCCAATTAGTCCACTCTTACAACATGCTTTTGGGTAGGCAGTGGATGTATTCTTGTTTTCCCTATAATAGGGCCCCGACAATCACACAAGGAATTGTGCAATCTATAGTTTGAGTCTTTGTTCAAATCACAATAGTGAAACAATGCTTTGATATTTTAAATTAAGGCTATCCTCCGAAGAATAGCCACATATTATGGTGGCCAAAAACACACCCTGACAGGGCCTTAATCACATGTAAATTGCCGACTTCCTCCGACGTACACATTGCGGCAAAACTAGGATTACTGTCTGTTGCATATCTGCCTTGAATGCTTTCAAGAAGGAGAAATGTATCAGCAAATAAAGGTCCAGTATGGTGATACGTGCCTTTCAGTCCAGTGAGGGTGTGAATGGTGTAGCGGGCCTTCGGTGGCTGCTGCAGTAGGGTCACTAAGTAGTCAGTCCAGTGAGTGTATGAATGGTGAAGCGGGCCTTTGATTGCTGCTGCATTAGGGTCACTAAGTTGTCATGTCAGTCCAGTGAGTGTGTGAATGGTGTAGCGGGCCTTCGGTGGCTGCTGCAGTAAGGTCACTAAGTTGTCAGTCCAGTGAGTGTATGAATGGTGTAGCGGGCCTTCGGTGGCTGCTGCAGTACGGTCACTAAGTTGTCAGTCCAGTGAGGGTGTGAATGGTGTAGCGGGCCTTTAGTGGCTGCTGCAGTAGGGTCACTAAGTTGTCAGTCCAGTGAGGGTGTGAATGGTGTAGCGGGCCTTTAGTGGCTGCTGCAGTAGGGTCACTAAGTTGTCAGTCCAGTGAGGGTGTGAATGGTGTAGCGGGCCTCTGGTGGCTGCTGCAGTAGGGTCACTGAGTTGTCAGTCCAGTGAGTGTATGAATGGTGTAGCAGGCCTTCGGTGGCTGCTGCAGTAGGGTCACTAAGTTGTCAGTCCAGTGAGTGTATGAATGGTGTAGCGGGCCTTTAGTGGCTGCTGCAGTAGGGTCACTAAGTTGTCAGTCCAGTGAGGGTGTGAATGGTGTAGCGGGCCTTTAGTGGCTGCTGCAGTAGGGTCACTAAGTTGTCAGTCCAGTGAGGGTGTGAATGGTGTAGCGGGCCTTTGGTGGCTGCTGCAGTAGGGTCACTAAGTTGTCAGGTAGCGGCCTTTAGTGGCTGCTGCAGTAGGGTCACTAAGTTGTCAGTCCAGTGAGGGTGTGAATGGTGTAGCGGGCCTCTGGTGGCTGCTGCAGTAGGGTCACTGAGTTGTCAGTCCAGTGAGGGTGTGAATGGTGTAGCCGGCCTTCGGTGGCTGCTGCAGTAGGGTCACTAAGTTGTCAGTCCAGTGAGTGTATGAATGGTGTAGCGGGCCTTCGGTGGCTGCTGCAGTTGACTTTAGGGTCACTAGTCAGTGTCCTTGATCCCAGCCATGAACAGTGTGTCATAGAAGTCACAGCGCTTTGAAAACTTCTTCTTCCTAATGTCTATGCCGTCTGATGTTAGTTATGTCCTATCCACAGCCTTCTGTCTTTTGTACATTCACTCAACTCTGATACAGATTATTCTCAGTGCTCTAATGTCAGACTGGCCAGCATCTGTTTTCTCGGTCTGCCTCTCCTTGTCCCCAAATTTCCCACTGTCACGATATACTCCGGTTTTCTCTTTCTCATCACATGACCACAGAATGTAGATTCTCTCTTTCTAATTTGGGCAATTAGTTCTCTTCCCGAGTCAGTTTGTTTCAAGATGTCTTCATTACTCTTTTTATATGTCGAGGGTATTCCTATAATTTTTCTATAAAACCATGTCTCCGCAGCTTTCAAATAAGTTTTCACTAATTTACCAACTATTCGTGATTCACTTCCATATATTGAAAACTTATGTGCCACATTTATGGTTTGAGAATCAACATGGCTGTTTAGTTAGTAAATTTTCGTTATCATCATCATTAGGTCCATCACCTTGGTCCCGGAGGAAGCAGAGGACATGTGGCACACATATAATCTTGTGTCTGTTGGTGACACCATACGGTCCACCACAATCAGGTAATGGGTGTTTTGGTTCCTAATTAATATCCTACTCCAGATGACATTTTAGAGGGTATTAGGACTGGGTTTCCCGGCTTTCTGATGCTTTTAATGACCCTAAAACATCTAGAACCGGCCGTAACCCCAATCCACCTATGTCCCACGAGAGAGTGCAGCCTAGGTCCCAGGAATGCATGCAGCCTAGGTACCACGATTGCATGCAGCCTACCATGCCCTGAAATATTACTGTCCCGTGACCTGTGTATTTCCCCTGTTTAGGCTAGGATGTTAATAAAGCACCGGTGTTTTTCTTTGCTTTCTGAGCTGTCTAGGGATACAAGTGAAAGCTTAATGAAGGACTGTTCAACTGAATTTAGTCAGTGGGCAAACGTTTAGAAAATTTGGATTGTCACGGACCAGAGGTCTGAGCCCCATCATAGAAAGATCATGAATCCAGTACAAATGGTAGTGATCCGTGGACCACTTGCTAGGCTTCCGCGGGCCGGATTTAGCCCAGGGCAGCCAGTTCAATAGCCCTGCCTTAGTGCATGGACACAAGTAAGAAGACATATGGCGTTATTTCAAAGTCCTAATTAACAGGCAATAGTGCAGAATGTGTTCCTAGAAAAGTCATGATTGATTGACAGTAGTCCAGAATGTGTTCTTTAAAAGTCAGGATTACCAGTAATAGTCCAGAATGTTTTCGTTTAAAAGTCAGGATTACCAGTAATAGTCCAGAATGTTTTCGTTTAAAAGTCATGATTAACAGACAACAGTCCAGAATGGTTTCATTTAAAAGTCATGATTAACAAACAGTAGTGCGGAATGTGTAATAGTCATAATTAACAGACAATAGTTTAGTATGTGATAAACTAAGAAATGATAAACTTTGGTAGCATACAATTTATTACCTGTTAGTTAGTTAATCTTCTTCTTAGCGTGATCCGTAACTTGAGTTTTGCATGCAGATACATTTTACAGCTCCAGCTTATTTGTGTGCACACTGTTGGTTCCTTGCTTCTCAGGCAGATGCAGTCCAACTCTAAAGGAAATTAGTTGCCTCCTAAGACGTGTTTATTAGGAAAGCAGGGGTCTATTCTTTATTCTAAATAATCAAGCCCCAGAGCCAACATGGAGAGAAGTAGATGGACAGCCAGAACTTCTTCTTTTTCTTCTTCTTCATGTACACCAGCTGTAAACTCTGATGGAAAATTCTGTTCATTCGTTCACTTCTGGGCTCTACTTCTGTTCCAGAAACTGAGTGTTGCATGCACATGTTTCATAAGTCTGAGTCCTTAACATACAGACTGTTGGTTCCTTGCCTCTCAGGCAGATGTACTCTGACTTCAAAGGAAGCTCCCAGTTAGTCAGTTCTTTTGTCATGCTTTTGGGGAGGCAGTGGGCCGCTTCTTGTTTTCCACCCACAATGCGGCTCTCAAACCCACATGGGGAAGCTAGAATTGTCCACTGAAGTTTACTGCCAGTGAGTGCTAAGAAGAAATAGAGAGAGAGAGATCCCACATGGCTTTGCCTCCTTTCTAAGACCCCCCCCCCCCAATTGTAATGCAAATCACAAACTGTAAATCACGTAAAAGAAATGCATTGAAGGTTGAATTAAGAATTCACGTCATAGCACTCGGGACACCCCCATAAGCCCTTCGTCCCCATCTTCAGCAGCAAACGAAGAGTTCCAATTCGGATGGCACCAGTAACTGACTGATCGTAAATTCGTCTCGCTCTTCCCTTGAGTGTTGAGCGTCGGCCAGATCCCCTGGTAACTCCTCGCGGCCCCATCTAAAATGCATTGATAAACAGAATAACCCAGTACAGATCAGTGCCTGATGTACTCATATGTTTGTCTCTTATGATACATTCCAGAAAGGTCCAAACAGAAACCGCTACCGGCAGTGTGAATGTAAATAAGGTCCGCACAACTTTGACCATACAGGTGGAGGGCATAGATTTTGATACACAGGCTTGTGTTCTGAGAGTCAGTGGGAGAAACATCAGAGAGAACCAGTATGTCAAGGTAGTAGCTGCGGCAGTAATTGTGATACTTTAATTTTAATTTTTCATGTGTCCATGTCACCGTGGCGGAGCGGCTAGATGCTTGCCCGCGGATAGGAAGGTCGTGGGTTCGCTCCCTGGTGGAGCCGGAGTTTTTAAATCAGAATTTATCTTGACTCCCAGGTCAACCCAGCCTAGAATGGGTACCGGGTGTAGTCCTGGGAAGTAAAGCTGGCCGGCGTGCTGCTGACCACATCACCAATCCTATGCCGATTGGGCTATAAAATATAGGTTTAGCCCTATATGCCCTATACGCTTAAAGGCGTGGAAAAGGGTCCTCTACTTAACTATGTGTCCATATTCTGCTCTGTGCCACTAGCTATAGCAGGTTAATAGATTATTGATAACTGAGCTAGGGTACTCTGATAACTGAGCTAGGGTACTCTCAGTTGCCCGGTATGCCATGATGTTGTGAAGTCTCAAGGTGTCACTGACTCCTACTGTCCTCTTCTTCTTTGTCATCCTCTACCTCTTGGTTTTGGCGGGGTCCGTGGCTTAGGCGTTGCGAGTCTGACTTGTAATTCCAATGTACCGTGATTGAAGCCCACCGCTGGCTGTGTGGATTTTTATCATGGTATGGGGTGTCGCAAGTTGACCCAGCCTAAAATGGATACAAGGATGGATGTCCTGGGGAAGTAAAGATGGCTGGCGTAATGCACATTACGTGCAGATGGTCTGTAAAAATATGGGTGCTCTTCCTATATACCTGATGCGCCCAAGGTGTAAAAAGGGATCTTTACTTTTTTAACTTACTTTCTATTTTCATGCTGTACACTCTGTTTGCTTGCATTATTGGATTCACTCTCGTTAATGGCCAAACCATTTCGATCTTTGTTTTTCGATTAATTTAATTTTAGATGTTCCAATAGTTCTTGTAATTTCTTCTTTTCTCACATGATGTCTTCTAGTTTTGTTCATTGCCTATCTCAGTCATTTCATTTTGCAGGTGGTCAGTTGTCGTTTGTGTTATTTAGTCATTGACCAAGTCCAACTATGAATGACTTTGGTCATCATCATCATTATGGTTCCAGTAACCCAGAGTGTTGTTGGGTCATCGGTTGCTGTTGACTGTCTGATCAGTTCCCTCCATCTCTTTTGGTCAGATGTAGTGGACTTGTTTGCACATTTTTAGCCTGTCCATTCAGCTAAGTTCTATATCCAGGTCTTTCTTGGTTTGCCTCTCCTCCTTTTCCCCTCTACAAGGCCATGTATTATCGTTTTGGAGAGGCTTGTAGAAATCATTACATTGCTAGTGGCAGAAATCATTACATTGGTGGTGGCAGAAATCATTACACTGGTAGTGGCAGAAATCATTACACTGGTAGTGGCAGAAATCATTACACTGGTAGTGGCAGAAATCATTACACTGGTAGTGGCAGAAATCATTACACTGGTAGTGGCAGAAATCATTACATTGGTAGTGGCAGAAATCATTACACTGGTAGTGGCAGAAATCATTACATTGGTAGTGGCAGAAATCATTATGTTGGTGGTGGCAGAAATCATTACATTGGTAGTGGCAGAAATCATTACACTGGTAGTGGCAGAAATCATTACATTGGTAGTGGCAGAAATCATTACACTGGTAGTGGCAGAAATCATTACATTGGTGGTGGCAGAAATCATTATGTTGGTGGTGGCAGAAATCATTACATTGGTAGTGGCAGAAATCATTACACTGGTAGTGGCAGAAATCATTACATTGGTAGTGGCAGAAATCATTACACTGGTAGTGGCAGAAATCATTACATTGGTAGTGGCAGAAATCATTACATTGCTAGTGGCAGAAATCATTACATTGGTAGTGGCAGAAATCATTACATTGCTAGTGGCAGAAATCATTACACTGGTGGTGGCAGAAATCATTACATTGGTAGTGGCAGAAATCATTACACTGGTGGTGGCAGAAATCATTACATTGCTAGTGGCAGAAATCATTACACTGGTGGTGGCAGAAATCATTACATTGCTAGTGGCAGAAATCATTACACTGGTGGTGGCAGAAATCATTACACTGGTGGTAGCAGAAATCATTATGTTGGTGGTGGCAGAAATCATTACACTGGTGGTGGCAGAAATCATTATGTTGGTGGTGGCAGAAATCATTATGTTGGTGGTGGCAGAAATCATTACATTGGTGGTGGCAGAAATCATTACACTGGTGGTGGCAGAAATCATTACACTGGTGGTGGCAGAAATCATTATGTTGGTGGTGGCAGAAATCATTACATTGGTGGTGGCAGAAATCATTACACTGGTGGTGGCAGAAATCATTATGTTGGTGGTGGCAGAAATCATTACACTGGTGGTGGCAGAAATCATTACACTGGTGGTGGCAGAAATCATTATGTTGGTGGTGGCAGAAATCATTACACTGGTGGTGGCAGAAATCATTATGTTGGTGGTGGCAGAAATCATTATGTTGGTGGTGGCAGAAATCATTACATTGCTAGTGGCAGAAATCATTACATTGCTAGTGGCAGAAATCATTACACTGCTGGTGGCAGAAATCATTATGTTGGTGGTGGCAGAAATCATTATGTTGGTAGTGGCAGAAATCATTACATTGCTAGTGGCAGAAATCATTATGTTGGTAGTGGCAGAAATCATTACATTGCTAGTGGCAGAAATCATTATGTTGGTAGTGGCAGAAATCATTACATTGCTAGTGGCAGAAATCATTATGTTGGTAGTGGCAGAAATCATTACATTGCTAGTGGCAGAAATCATTACACTGGTGGTGGCAGAAATCATTACACTGGTGGTGGCAGAAATCATTATGTTGGTGGTGGCAGAAATCATTACATTGCTAGTGGCAGAAATCATTACATTGGTGGTGGCAGAAATCATTACATTGGTGGTGGCAGAAATCATTACACTGGTGGTGGCAGAAATCATTATGTTGGTGGTGGCAGAAATCATTACACTGGTGGTGGCAGAAATCATTATGTTGGTGGTGGCAGATATCATTACACTGGTGGTGGCAGAAATCATTACACTGGTGGTGGCAGAAATCATTATGTTGGTGGTGGCAGAAATCATTACACTGGTGGTGGCAGAAATCATTATGTTGGTGGTGGCAGAAATCATTACACTGGTGGTGGCAGAAATCATTATGTTGGTGGTGGCAGAAATCATTACACTGGTGGTGGCAGAAATCATTATGTTGGTGGTGGCAGAAATCATTACACTGGTGGTGGCAGAAATCATTATGTTGGTGGTGGCAGAAATCATTACACTGGTGGTGGCATAAATCATTATGTTGGTGGTGGCAGAAATCATTACACTGGTGGTGGCAGAAATCATTATGTTGGTGGTGGCAGAAATCATTACACTGGTGGTGGCAGAAATCATTACACTGGTGGTGGCAGAAATCATTATGTTGGTGGTGGCAGAAATCATTACATTGGTGGTGGCAGAAATCATTACACTGGTGGTGGCAGAAATCATTATGTTGGTGGTGGCAGAAATCATTACACTGGTGGTGGCAGAAATCATTATGTTGGTGGTGGCAGAAATCATTACACTGGTGTTGGCAGAAATCATTATGTTGGTGGTGGCAGAAATCATTACACTGGTGGTGGCAGAAATCATTACACTGGTGGTGGCAGAAATCATTATGTTGGTGGTGGCAGAAATCATTACATTGGTAGTGGCAGAAATCATTATGTTGGTGGTGGCAGAAATCATTACACTGGTGGTGGCAGAAATCATTATGTTGGTGGTGGCAGAAATCATTACACTGGTGGTGGCAGAAATCATTATGTTGGTGGTGGCAGAAATCATTACATTGGTGGTGGCAGAAATCATTACACTGGTGGTGGCAGAAATCATTATGTTGGTGGTGGCAGAAATCATTACATTGGTAGTGGCAGAAATCATTATGTTGGTGGTGGCAGAAATCATTACACTGGTGGTGGCAGAAATCATTACATTGCTAGTGGCAGAAATCATTATGTTGGTGGTGGCAGAAATCATTACACTGGTGGTGGCAGAAATCATTATGTTGGTGGTGGCAGAAATCATTACATTGCTAGTGGCAGAAATCATTATGTTGGTGGTGGCAGAAATCATTATGTTGGTGGTGGCAGAAATCATTATGTTGGTGGTGGCAGAAATCATTATGTTGGTGGTGGCAGAAATCATTATGTTGGTGGTGGCAGAAACCATTAAACTCTGCTGAAACGTTCTGGTTGTTCACCAACTTTTAGATTTTGGTCGTATTTTACAAGTTGTTTTGTGCACAGAGCATTTTACAGATCTGGCTTATTTGTATGCAGACTGTTGGCTCCTCACTTCTCAGGCACATGCTCTCTGACGTTGAAGGAAGCCACTAATTAGACGCCTTTTACAACCTGCTAGTTAGTGAGGACTGTCGGTATTTTTCCCCACCCTGAACCCACATGATGAGATATAGACTTCTTCGCGTTCACTGGCTGTAAACTCAAGTGGAAAGCTCCGGGTGTTCGTCCACCTCCGGACTTAAGTCTTATTCCAGAACCTGAGTGCTGCATGCAGATCTGTTTCACAGATCTGGTTTATTTTTATGATGCAGACTTGTGGGTCCTTGCCTCTCCGGCAGATGTACTCGACTTTGAAGGATGTCCCCAATTAGTCGACTTCTGTGATAGGCTTGTTGTTGAGGCAGTGATTTTATTCTTATTTTCCCCACAATATGGCCTGGGAGCCCACACGGGGTGTGAGACATAGACTTGAAACCCAAGATCTTTTTCTGGCAGACAAATGGGCACTTAGATCCACAGAAACCCTGGTATGGTATCTTTAAATGCATTCTCGTTTCATTTTATTCTTCTGCTTTCTTTGTCAACAGATGGGAGCATACCATACATTGCTTCTAGAAATGAATCGGCAGTTTACACTCACCAAACAAGAATGGGACAGTGTTGCTATTGACAGAATTGGTAGGTTTTGTAGAGTTTTTAAAAAAATCTTAAAAGTTTCAGAATATTCTGTGCACTCTTTGTTTCTTTTTTTGTTTTGTTTCCTTTTTTTTGGCTTACTGCTTATGCTATAAAGTGTTGCAAAGAGGAGTTAGATATAGTTTTCTGACTTTTACTAGTTCTAAAGCTTGTGGTAATGTCGTGTTTCTCTAGTGCCTCTTTGACTTCCTCCACTCATTTCTTTCTTGGTTGGCCTCTTGACCTGTAGCCTGCTGTTTTCATGTAGTAAGCTCTAACCAATAAATCTTTCTTTGTCAGTGTGTAAAATTTCATACATTTCTTCTTCTTCATCTTCTTTGCAGTCATTGGCTGTAAGCTCCAGCGCAAAGTCCTCTTCGTTTATCCATTTCTGAAGATTGGTCTTACAGAACTTGACAAGTCTGAGTTTTGGGAGTCATGACCACGGCTGCCTCGCCCGCAGAGATTGTCTAGGAGATAACGGGCCGAAACAGTAGTTAAAGGGGGGACCACCTACTGAGGATGGGTAGATTCCTGGTGGGCATGCTCCCGCTTTGGAGTTTTTATGTATTGTTGTGTACACATTCATTTTACAGAACTAAGATCTAGATCCTCGTGAACCACCTTCACATTTCAGAAAGCCCCAAATATTGTAGCTATGCTGTAAGCAGTCACAGCACAGTTTCATTTTACAGATGTGGGATTACATTAAAATAACACTTCAGTCTTACCGTATGTAAGGTTCACATTAAAATGACACTTCAGTCTTACAGATTTGGGAATTACATTAAAATGACACTTTAGTCTTACAGATTTGAGGATTTCATTGAAATGACACTTCAGTCTTACAGATTTGGGAATTACATTAAAATGACACTTCGGTCTTACAGATTTGGGGATTACATTAAAATGACACTTCGGTCTTACAGATTTGGGGATTACATTAAAATGACACTTCAGTCTTACAGATTTGGGGATTGCATTAAAATGACACTTCAGTCTTACAGATTTGAGGATTTCATTAAAATTACACTTCAGTCTTACAGATTTGAGGATTTCATTAAAATTACACTTCAGTCTTACAGATTTGGGGATTACATTAAAATGACACTTTGGTCTTACAGATGTGAGATAACATTAAAGCAACACTTGAATCTTTCAGAAACGGCCTGTGATCCAGCCCAGCATGCCGACCTGATGGCAATCATTATGCAAGAAGGGGTGGCCCATATTTGCCTGGTAACCCCCAGCATGACCCTAGTCAGGGCCAAGATCGAGACCAACATACCTCGCAAGCGCAAGGGCATGTGCGATCAGCACACCAAGGTTTGTGGGTCGTGTTTTCCTGATTGCGATTATGTTAATGGTATTTTCTTCTTCTGCGATCGACGTCAACCTGCTAAACCATCTGTCTTTCCAATGTGGGTTCTGAAGCCTCATTGGGGGTGGGGGAGATAGACCCACTGTTATTTATTAATATCCTACCCCAGATGACGTCACAGGACAGTCCCAACATTTTAGAGGGTGGTACGACTGGGTTTCCCGGCTTTCTGATGCTTTTAACGACCTCAAAACATCTAGATCTGGCCCTAACCCAACTCACTTATTTCCCTTGAGAGAGTGCAGCCTAGGTCTCGCTAGGTCTATTCATGTGCCAACGATAGCCACACGGAATGTCTTTCATGCCCTTGAAAAAATAAAGTAAAAAAAGGCACACACACAATACAGTCTCAGCAAAACCAATAGCATGCATACATATTAGGTGCATAAGGCAGTCATCAGAATTGCCAAATTAGTCAGACACTGAAAATGCGGTCATTATCGATTGAAGTAAGCAGTTTCAACAGATTAGCAATTGCACATGAATTAATTCCTTATAAGGGATTCTGTCTGATTCTTTAAGTTCATACGACACACCTTGACACTGCAGCTTACAGACTGATGTGTCGTGACACAGTAGCTTACACACAAATGTGTCGTGACACAATAGCTTACACACAGATGTGTTGTTACACACTAGCTTACACACAGATGTGTCGTGACACAGTAGCTTACACACAGATGTGTCGTGACACAGCAGCTTACACACAGATGTGTCTGACACAGTAGCTTACACACAGATGTGTCGTGACACAGCAGCTTACACACAGATGTGTCTGACACAGTAGCTTACACACAGATGTGTCATGACACTGCAGCTTACAGACAGATGTGTCGTGACACAGTAACTTAAACACAAATGTGTCGTGACACAGTAGCTTACACACAGATGTGTTGTTACACACTAGCTTACACACAGATGTGTCGTGACACAGTAGCTTACACACAGATGTGTCGTGACACAGTAGCTTACAAACAGATGTGTCATGACACAGTAGCTTACACACAGATGTGTTGTGACACAGTAGCTTACACACAGATGTGTTGTGACACATTAGCTTACACACATATGTGTCATGACACAGCAGCTTACAAACAGATGTGTCGTGACACATTAGCTTACACACATATGTGTCATGACACAGCAGCTTACAAACAGATGTGCCGTGACACAGCAGCTTACACACAGATGTGTCATGACACAGTAGCTTACACACAGATGTGTCGTGACACAGTAGCTTACAAACAGATGTGTCGTGACACAGCAGCTTACACACAGATGTGCCGTGACACAGCAGCTTACACACAGATGTGTCATGACGCAGTAGCTTACACACAGATGTGTCGTGACACAGTAACTTACACACAGATGTGTTGTGACACAGTAGCTTACACACAGATGTGTCATGACACTGCAGCTTACAGACAGATGTGTCGTGACACAGTAACTTACACACAAATGTGTCGTGACACAGTAGCTTACACACAGATGTGTTGTTACACACTAGCTTACACACAGATGTGTCGTGACACAGTAGCTTACACACAGATGTGTTGTGACACAGTAGCTTACAAACAGATGTGTCATGACACAGTAGCTTACACACAGATGTGTTGTGACACAGTAGCTTACACACAGATGTGTTGTGACACATTAGCTTACACACATATGTGTCATGACACAGCAGCTTACAAACAGATGTGTCGTGACACATTAGCTTACACACATATGTGTCATGACACAGCAGCTTACAAACAGATGTGCCGTGACACAGCAGCTTACACACAGATGTGTCATGACACAGTAGCTTACACACAGATGTGTCGTGACACAGTAGCTTACACACAGATGTGTCGTGACACAGCAGCTTACACACAGATGTGCCGTGACACAGCAGCTTACACACATATGTGTCATGACACAGTAGCTTACACACAGATGTGTCGTGACACAGTAGCTTACACACAGATGTGTCATGACACAGTAGCTTACACACAGATGTGTCGTGACACAGTAGCTTACACACAGATGTGTCGTGACACAGTAGCTTACACACAGATGTGTCGTGACACAGTAGCTTACACACAGATGTGTCATGACACAGTAGCTTACACACAGATGTGTCGTGACACAGTAGCTTACACACAGATGTGTCGTGACACAGTTTCGAATGCACTTTTCAAACTCATGGCACCCTAACACCATTACCTGCGTCAGGACTAGATTACTGCCTTTTGACTGTGTTTGTATTTTTGTAACGCTAATATCTTCTGTGTTTGTTTTACTGAATCCCTAGGGTTTGCACAGATTTTATGATCAGATCATCCAAGCATTTCAGCGTCATTGTAATTTTGACAGTAAGTTTTCATACGTGGGACAGTATTCTGGTTATTGATAGTAAGTTTGTAAATGTATGCAGAAGGGTCACTTGGTTTATTTGTCCTTTTTTCTACAAAAAAACCTGGATGTGAACTTCAGCAGAAAGTCCTGATTGAATATCCTTCTTGTCTTTCCTCTGATATTTAGACTATGTCTACCAGTCCCGTGCAAATAAAAGGATAAAATTTATATATCTTTCTTTTATTGCATTAAAAAACTGCAGATAACTGCCTTTGTTACCACTTTTGGCAGGGGGGTCTTTGAGCGTGAATATTTACGGACGCATGGCTAGTGCTGTCGCCTCGACTGTGCAGGTGAGGATTTTATTTTGCCCCTGACAGAAAAAATCCCCCAGTCTTACTGAGGATTCAAACTCTGTCTCCCACTTGAGAGCCAGGCATCCCGACCGTTCAGCCAGCCGCTCCTCTTTTATTGCATAAATGGTCTTGGGGGAGTAATGTTTTATTTAATTTTGAGCAGTAAAGGTAAAAGAGCTTTTCCCACAAATTGAAGCTTATTGTGTTTATGATACTACTAGCCCAGTGTTTCACTAGACAGATCAGCATTCACTTTTTTGTCTTGAGATCAGTATCCACCCCACTACTGTCCATGTGACAGTAGCATCTTGTGAAACAGTGAAGACCCATTTCTATATCCAGACTCTTATTGGTTCATTGGCCTGTACTTCTAGTGAATCAAGGGGTGAGGAAAAGTTGCTGCCGTTTTAAAGGACAGACATCGAGAAAACCTGAGAACAGTATAAATGAATGTCGTTGCACTGAAACCCACAGGGTCATAGAAATAAAAGCAGACCTAAAGGTGCATGGCTGGATTAAAAATAAAAAAAAAACAGAAAAAAGATGGAAAGGATGGTGGGTGAGCTGTATGCAATAACAAAGGTTGGGATGACTTGGCCTGAGTTGGTTGAGGGCCTATGCTCTGTGTGTGTGTGTGTGTGAGAGGGAGGGGGGATAAGAGACAGAAGAGTCCTTGATTATTATTTAACAAACAAACAAACACATACACAATGGGGTCACCAGGTCAAGCTATTTTCCTCGTGCTCTAAAGGTCATAGGGTTGTTTCACATTTGCGTCGTTTGGTTCATGAGTGCAGTTTTACGCAGACTCTGAGGATCATCACTGGAGCTACAGTGTTTATGCTTTGTGCACACGCTCGGCAGATATCTAGCCTTTCTGTGGAGAGAGACCAAGCTATATCAGATAAAATCCGTGCAGGGAAGTCCAGCCTTTCTACTGTAACTGTAACTAATCTTACCCCGGAAAAAAAATCAGTACCACAATGGAGATTCACACCAGCGACTGGGAGGGAAACAAGCAGGCCACACACACGGAGACTTCTACTCAGTATGGAGGATAGGCAGTTTTTTTTAGTAGTGTCAAATGTTTTGCTTTTTTTAACAATAGGTGGCCGTTGCATTTTCCTCCATATATAGACTGAAAGATTCATTGCCCAGCTACTGAGGATGTGCACTGCATGTTATACTATCAGAATTCACATACGTGTGTCAGAATTGGTTGGATGGTGAAATCTCTGTAAAAGTACAACTCTATTACTTCTGCCCACTTAACTATCCTTCGCTCCCAGGTTAACCCAGCCTTGAGTGGGTACCAGATGCAGTCCTGGGAAGTAAAGGCCGCTGGCGGGATGCTGACCACATCACTCATCTAGTCCCGTTTGGTCTATAAAATATAGGTCTAACCCTATCTGCCCAATACGCCTGAAAGACATGGAGAAGGTTCCTTTTCTTTACTCAACTATCCAAGATTCTCAGTCATATGTTTGAGACTCATAATTCTTAACCTTACGATGAATATGGAAGATAGACAGGTTAACTGTTTTTATTCTTGGCAAGTTTTTGCTTTTAACAATAATTGGCTATTGCATTTTCCTCCTTATATAGACTAGAAGGAAATAGTTTTATCACCCAGCTAATGAGTTAAAGGAATGGCTTGACACTGTGAGCTGCGGATTTCAATTTGTAATGCTTTTCAGCTGTACCCAACATAGTTTGTGTTGTGAACTTCACAAAATGGCAAATGGCCTGTTGCTACAGAACTGGTGGCACCTTAGGTGATTAATTGCATGTGCAACTTCTAATCTGTTGTAACTGCTGCTGCCATCAATGATGAACTGTATTTCAAGTGTCGGTCTGTTTTTGTTGGCACTTGTGACACTGCATTATGCATTTAATGCGTCTGTGTGATATTGTCCGAGTGGATCAGTCACAGTTACGATGGTTTGGACATGTATACAGAATGGGAGAAAATAGGCCACCATGGCAAGCACGGGAGGCAAAGAACCAGGGAACCAGACCTTCAAGGTGACCCAGGGTCCCCTGGGAAGACAACATCCGACAGTCCCTAACTGACAGAGGTCTGGAATGGAACAAAGCCAGAAAGAAAACTGCAACAGATAGAGACGTCTGGCGATCTCTCTGGCAAACCTGTATACCCCAAGGTAGAAGAGGAGCGACTAAGTAAAGTAAAGTAAAAGTATGCAATTGAATTTGCTGAGACTGCAGTCTTTGTTAACATTTCCACAAGGAGCAGTGAAGGACATTCTGTGTGGTTTTCATTGACGCAGGAACGGAACAACTGTGGGGTGACCCATTTGGCAAAAAAACTGATTACCTGATTACCAGACACTGATAATTATATGGATAACAATTTCCCGACACATGTTATTTTTTTTCTTCCACCAGTTGTGAAATGTGTTCTTATCGCAAGTCCTGGTTTTGTGAAGGTATGAAGTCATTTACGGTTAATGGAGCAAGAATGTTTTACTTATTTAAAAGAGAAACTCCTGGCGTTGTCGATCATCCTTACCTGCAAGGGACTGCATGTGACGCCTTGCTGCTGTTACCATTACGGATGTCATTGTCCTTGTTGGTCTCGTTCAGAAAGTTTTGGCAAACTACTGAATGTAAAATGTGCCTAGAAAAACCACAGCAGGCAGAAAATGCTGGGGTTGGCTCTGCAACATCCTGTAAAGGATACACAACTAACTAACTTGTTGGTCTGTCATCCAGATTGAGATTACTAAATCGCAGAATGGTATGGTAAACCTTTAGGTCGCAGGCTGCAGGGGACACATGAATGGATCGATTTATTGTCATTCTCAGTATATTACTGAATTAGATCATTGCTGACTGGATGAGATGTAGAGGCACTGAACTACATGCAGTGTTGCACAAGAATAAGGGCTCATGCTGATGCTGTCTTTTTTTTACCTCTCCTGCGGGCATCCGAGAAACAGGTTCCCAGTCAGGAACTTGGTCAATGTAAATAGGATCGATGTTGGAGTGTGTCTGCCTGAGAGGCAAGGAACAAGGAACCAGCAGACAGCACACAAATACGCCAGATCTGTAAAACAGATGTATACACAACACTCAAATCATGGCATATGGCCAGAGTCCAGAAGTCAGTGAAGAACCAGAGCTTTCTGCCAGTTTACCACTGGTGGATGTGAAGAAGAAGTTAACTAAATCTGTAAATATTCCCCAAGTTACAGATCATTTTTCATTTCTGTGCTTTTAAAATTACTGCCCTTTGTCTATATAGAGCAAGGATCTCTGTTATTGAAAATCCTGTAGAGGGTGGAAGGGAGTGGAGGAAATGAACTGGGTCCTTCTTTTTCACCCTTTTATCCGCCCAGTAGGCATAGTAAAGTAAAATTAAAGACCCTTTTCCATGTCTTTAGATCTATTGGGCATATAAGGCTAGACCTATATTTTATAGACCATTCAGCGCTGGGTGGGTGATGTGGTCAGCATCACATCGGCCACCTTTACATCCCAGGACTACCTCGTTGCCACTCGAGGCTGGGTCGACCTGAGAGCCAAGGTCATTTTTTGGAAAAAAGTCTGGCTCCATCAGGACCTGAATCTATGACCTTCCGATCTGCAGGCAAGCATCTAGCTCTTACCCATGCTCAGTAGAGCATAATCCTTCAGCTAATTGATACTGGTTCCAAGTATCTTTTGTGGTCACATGCGGCGCACCCCATGCCCTATCAGTTTAAAAAAAATCTTATTACTTAGAGGTTTTCATAGCTGGTTAGTTTTTATGGCTGTAGTGTTTTATGCGATGAGGTAGCTGAATCCAAACCCAGCATACCCTTAGTCGCCTTTTTTGACGTGCATGATAGGGCAGGATTAACATTACTATTCTTTCCTTCCCGTGAAACCCGGAAACACAAAACTGCTGCAAGTTCTTTGTGATATATAATTGCACAAAAGGATGAAGATAATAGTTGATTACATTGTTGTTGTCGTTTGCCTCTCTTAAGGGCCTCAGTAACACACACTGTATTGGTCCTACAGCTCATGCATGTCAAACTGATTGTCCCTCAAAGACCATACAGGTCAGTCTTATGTTGCAGATTTATATTGTCATAAGGGGTGCACACGATGGCTATCTGAAGTCACTCAATGATTGCAGAGTATTTTCAGTTGCGGGACACAGTTGTGCTTGCAAAGGGTTGCATGTTTGACATGCCTACTATACCTTTTTTATATATAATAAACAAGCAGACAGTGTATTGATTGGCACTGATAAAAAGAAGTAGAAAGATCAAAGGACACACTAGACAACATAGCAAGTTGGTTGTCTGTTGTGCCCTTCTATCTTTCTACTTCTTTCTCTGAGTGCCGATTGGTACACTGTCTGTTTGTTATTATATATATAATTTTTTATGGTCCTCAAGGGTTCCCCCCCTTTCTTTTTTAAAATGTGAACTACTATACCTTTGTATTTTCTTGTCTGCAGGCATTTAGCCTCCTTTAGAGAATTTCCCCAGGCTTGCTGCTATGTATTGGGAAATAAACAAGCAGATAGATTAGCTGGTCGGCACCACTTGGTGGTTAATTGATTCCTGGCAAACTAGATGTTGCAAGAGCCTTTGGGAACAAATAAACAATTGGGAGGCTCACATAGGGCATCATTCTCTGAAGAGAATGGTGCACCCAAAAATGAACAAGGGATCATTCTGATGCTCAATTCTCAGAGAAGGGGAGGTTCAAGACGGTCATGCAATCTCAGACTGTTGCTGGTATCATCGGAATGGGAACTCCTCACTTGCTGCTAAAAATGGGGACAGAGAGGTTGTGAGAATGTCCTGAGTGATATTATGTTAGTTCATAACTCATGATTCGTAACTCTTTGCCTGCAGGATCATTTTGCCGACTACCTCTTCTCTCAAGCTCAGAAGATGGATGACAAAACCATTATTGACAACAAGTCCAAGTTTGTGTTGGTGCATTCTTCATCTGGTTTCAAGCATTCACTCAAAGGTACTGAGAATTCATTGATCATTGTCAGCTTATAGTCCATGGTATATCTTTCCCGTGTGGGTTCCTGGGCCCTATTATAGGGAGAAAAACAAGAATAGATCCAGTGCCTACCCAAAAGCATGTCGTAAGAGTCGACTAATTGGGAGCTTCTTTTGAAGTCGGAGTGCATCTGCCTGAGAGGCAAGGAACCAGCAGTCTGCATAGAAATGAGTAAGATCTGTAAAATGGATGCACATGTAACACTCCAGGTTCTGGAACAGGACTGCAGTCCAAAAGTGGATGAACAACCAGAACTCTCTGCCAGAGTTTACAGCTGGTGAACACAAAGAAGATGAAGAAGAAGGTAGTCATATCCGTCCACTACCTTTTGTCTCATGTACTTTCAGTCACTTTTGACACAGGTGATCTCTCATGCCGTGATGCTAAACTGCAAAACATCTGCTGTTCTCTGTCAATCTCCTTCTGCCTCTTATCCCCTCCAACTTTCCTACCATCACAGTGTACACTTTTATCCTTCTTGTGACCAAAGACTCATCTGTATCATCATCATTATCATTATTATTTTCATCATCAACATCAGATGCCTTACTGACTAGTGTTGATCTTACTTCTTCACATCTTTCTGACTTAAATGGTTTGTAGTATCATTTATATGTTTAACACCATTTTACACAATGACAGAACTTTAATTGACCACAAATCATGTTTCTGCTGGTGCATCCTCATCTGGCTTCATCACTGAAGGGTACTGATCAGTCATTCGCTCACTGTCATGTTCATCATCATCATCATCTCCATCATCGCTAGATACTTTGCTGATTCGTGTTGTCAGTCCATGCGTCTCCACATCTGGTTGTCTCTATTAGCTTGTATCATTCAAATGCTTAACACCATTCAGCATCACAATAGAACTATCTGACTACAAATCATGTTTGTGCTGGCGCATTCTTCATCTCTCTTCAGGTGCTTAATGGGGCAGGGAGCAGTCATTAATCATCATGTTTGTGCTGGCGCATTCTTCATCTCTCTTCAGGCACTAACTGGGGCAGGGAGCAGTCATTAATCATCATGTTTGTGCTGGCGCATTCTTCATCTCTCTTCAGGCACTAACTGGGGCAGGGAGCAGTCATTAATCATCATGTTTGTGCTGGCGCATTCTTCATCTCTCTTCAGGCGCTAACTGGGGCAGGGAGCAGTCATTAATCATCATGTTTGTGCTGGCGCATTCTTCATCTCTCTTCAGGTGCTTAATGGGGCAGGGAGCAGTCATTAATCATCATGTTTGTGCTGGCGCATTCTTCATCTCTCTTCAGGCACTAACTGGGGCAGGGAGCAGTCATTAATGATCATGTTTGTGCTGGCGCATTCTTCATCTCTCTTCAGGCACTAACTGGGGCAGGGAGCAGTCATTAATCATCATGTTTGTGCTGGCGCATTCTTCATCTCTCTTCAGGCGCTAACTGGGGCAGGGAGCAGTCATTAATCATCATGTTTGTGCTGGCGCATTCTTCACCTCTCTTCAGGCACTAACTGGGGCAGGGAGCAGTCATTAATCATCATGTTTGTGCTGGCGCATTCTTCATCTCTCTTCAGGCACTAACTGGGGCAGGGAGCAGTCATTAATCATCATGTTTGTGCTGGCGCATTCTTCATCTCTCTTAAGGCGCTAACTGGGGCAGGGAGCAGTCATTAATCATCATCATTTTGCCTTTTGGTCGAAAACACGTTCGATTTCAGCAGGTCCTTAATTAGTTGTCCTGTAAGATATCCATAATAAAGGATACTGGGTCTGTTCTTTATTTCCTTCAAAACCTACTGGTTCACTCCTGTAGAACTGGGAAGGCTAACCCGGTCAACAAATGCCCGCAGAAGTTGGATGTGTTGGCCGAAAGGTGCAAATATCGCAGCCATGCTGCAAACGGACACAGCCCAATTACATCTTCGGATGAACGAAGAAGAAGAAGACTCCGTAGAATGCTGACTGGTATTGGCCAAAATGACTGTCTTATCTTGCCCTTAAACTTTGAGTTTGAACTTATCCATGTTGGCAGTAAGTGTTCACCACATCTGTCGATCTCCAACAGTATCATTTTGTGTGCTGACACCCCTCATGTCATGACAAAAACCTATCAAGAAATGTATCTTGTTGTCTTTCTCTGTCTCTCTTTCCATTAGGCTTTCCAGTTGAACATGTTCCATTTATTTCTCTTTTTGTTATATGGCACACAAAAGGGCTGTCTCTTTCTAATCTTCAATGCCAGTATGTTTGGAAATGAACAGGCAGGTAGCTTGGCTGGTTCCCTTTCACTTCATCATAAACGGATGCATGACAAGCTAGATGCTTTAAGGGCATTTTGGCAGTGAGTAAACAGTGCCGAGGCACAAATAGATCATCATAGTCTGATCAGACTGATGCAGTGAGGAGTGACAAGGGGATCTGGCGGACGCTCAACACTCAGGTGAGGGGCTGGCCGGACATACTGCCAGACTGTTACTGGTACCATCGTAATTGGAACTCTGGACTTGCTGCTAAAGATGGGGACAAAGTGCTTATGGGAATGTTCCGCGTGCTATGATTTAAGTTCTCAACTCATAACTGAATATCCTGCAATGTTGCCTTTGTCTAAGAAAGCTAAATGTCTCCTAGTCTTGTTTCTATATGACCCCAAGGACTTTCCCAGTGTCTGCTACTTCTCTGTCATCATCATGTGCCTTGCCAATAAGTATAGTTGATAATGTCACACGGTCACTAGAATCAAGGATCAGTTCACTGTTCCACCCAAGCCCTCCATGTAAAGTTAAACCTTGTAAATACTAATTTTAACTGACCAAAAATCATTGTTTGTGTCTAAAAAATGCAATGAAATAATATAGAATCCTTTTTTCTTTGATCACCCTAAGAACTGTTGCAGTTTATGACAGTTTGTAAGAATGTTACAGTGTAATAATACAAAGTCTTGTCTCTTTAATGATCCTAAGGATGATTTTCTGACACTACTCATGTCATATAATTAATAAATACAGAATCTTGTGTTTTATTGTAGCATTTAGACCCTTTTTAAATGCCTCACACTTGTTTTTTTATTCTTCTCCTACTCTTCTGTTTACTCTTAACCCCCCCCCCCCCCCCCCCCCTTTCCCCTCAAAAAAAAACCCAGCGCATTATGGTGGGGTTTTCAGCTGGACTACAGCATTTCTGTCTTTTGGCCCATTATCATCATTATCAGGTGCTTTGCTGACTGGCGTAGGCGTTCATGCCTCTCCCCAATCTGCGATCTCCTGCAATATGTATGCGTTCGTGTTCTGACACACCTTCATGCCATGCAATAAGACTGTCAAGAATCTTCTCTCGTTGTCTTTCTCTATCCCTCCTTCCACAGATCTTTCCAGTGGTCACAACATGTTTCATTTTCCCTCTTCTAATAACATGGCAGAAAAATGATGACTGGCTCCTTCTGATGTCTGTGTTAAGTTGTCTTCGGGCTCCCACCTCTTTCAAAACCTCTTGGTTGCTCTTTTTTGGCCCAACACATTCTATTTAAGCAAGTCCTTAATTAGTTGCCTTTTATGACATGTTTGTAAAGGACAACGGGTCTATTTTTTTGTTTCCCTCAGAACCCACTGGTTCACTCCTGTAGAATGAAGTAACGCAGAATTGTGATTCTTGAATCATTCCAGAAGTTCTTGCAGATCCATCCATAGCAGGAAAACTTGCAGACACAAAAGCTGCAGGAGAGGTGAAAGCATTGGAGGATTTCTACACAATGCTGCAGACAGACCCTGACAGAGCTTACTATGGGTAGGTCCATGTGACAGTAACATCTTGTGACATATTATAAAGAACCCATTTCTTCTTCTTCGCGTTCACAGGCTGTAAACTGCAAAGGAAAGTTCTGGTTGTTCATCCACGTCTGGACTTTAGTCTTGTTCCAAACCCTGAGTGTTGTGTTCACATTCATTTTACAAATCTGACTTATGTATATGCAGATTGTTAGTTCCTTGCCTCTCAGGCCGATGCACTCCTACTTCAGAGAAAGCCTCCAGTTGGTCGACTCTTAAGATATTCTTGTTGGTGAGCCAGTGGATCTATTCTTGTTTTCCCCACAATGGGGCCCTGGAACCCACAGAGGAAGACCCATTTCTGTACCCAGACTCTTACATGACATTTGATGCCAGCCCTTTCTACTTTATAGACCTTGCCTAAGGTATAATTTACCAACAGTCAGAACCACTAACAGCGATCTCCTTCAAATCAGCTATGAGCAGCACTGCAATGAAGTCCATTACAGAAAGAGAGATCAACAGTCTTTATCATCACTAGTTTGATTAAAGTTTATGCAGAGGAATCAGTGAAGAGAGCAGTCAGAGATGGACAAAGAGAAAGAACATACATAGAATGATCTGAACTGACAGGTTTATGTCCAACTACAGACCAGAGGAAGTTGCATTTCTGATGGTATATTCTTTCCTGGATATACAGCAGCTCAACAAGTGTGTCTGATTGATGCCATGGTGATTCTATAAGCAGTTATTAATCCCAAAGACACCCACTTAATCAACAGATTGTGTGTTAATTTACTCTGTTTTCTTCTTCTGCTCTTACCCTTAAAAGAGCAATTGGCAGGTTGTGCTCGTTTTACAGCCAGCCTTGATATCTGCACCCATTGGCCCAACAGAGGTTTCCAGCAAACGTCTCTTTAGTCAGCAGCTGTAGCTTGGGGGTTGCAGACGCCATTGTTCAGCTCATGGATCCTGTTTCAGTTCTATGTGTATGTAGCTAGCTTATCGTGGCCAACTACTTCTATCAGTGACAAACTGCATTTCTGGTGGTGACTGTTGGCTTTGGCATCTCTAGCAACTGCTGTATGCATTTACTATCTGCGCATATTTCTGGATTTCTCTGGGACTGATTGTTAACCAGTTTGTCAAATGGGAGAGTGAGGGACATTTCATGTGATTTTCATTGGCACAGGAACACAGCAAGTATTGGGGGGACCCAATTACAGTAAAGATGAAACCTTGACTCAGACTAAGTCAGTTATTTTGTGGGCAGTTTTGCAGCAGACCACCTTGCACTGATTTTGACAGTTTTGTCAAGAACCGACCATTGAGGGTGTAGTGACAAACTACTGAACTGAATGTAAAAACAGCCTGTGAAAGCAGAGATTGCCAGGAAATGCTGGGGTTAGTTTTGTAATGTCCTCTAAAGGATACACAGCTAATAAACTGATCAGTGGTCTTTTATGACATGCTTGTGAGTGGGAGGTCTATCTCCCCCACTCTTTCTCTCTCTCTCTCTCCCACGCCCAAAGTTGGGTCTGGAACCCAACAAAGGGGATTCACTCAAAAATTTTACTGTCTAGTTTCTGATAGATCTGATTGGTCTCTCTCTCCAGCATACGTCATTGTGAAAGAGCTGCAGAACAGCAAGCCATTGAAGTCCTTCTCATCTCAGATGAGCTGTTCAGGTGAGATTTCTCATGTGTTATCCCACTTCACTATACCTACACCCACCAGTTTTATACTGCAGATTACTACCTAATCGTGATGCCCCTGCTTTACGCTTGAACAGGGTGTCCAGAATTTGTACTTCTTTGATTCTTGAGCAGGTCATAAGGGGCAGCTAAGAGGGATTGGCAAGATACCAGCTTAAAACAACCATTTTACACAGTTCAAAAATAAATTCCCAAAAATTCTTCTTCTTTTTCTTTCTTCTTCTTCTTCTTCTTCTTCTTCTTCTTCTTCTTCTTCTTCTTCTTCTTCTTCTTCTTCTTCTTCTTCTTCTTCTTCTTCTTCTTCTTCTTCTTCTTCTTCTTCTTCTTTTTCTTCTTTAGGGTTATCAGTAAAAATAAATGCAGCAGGGAATCAGCTGGGGTACATCTTTTTGTGGTTAAAAAAATGTAATCCGATGACTCATTTTTGATACTTTGACCTGGCTGCAGGAAACACTGATTAATAGTAAATTATGATGTCTGAATTTGCATAAATAAATCAGTTTATCTCAAGAGAACACCCACAAATGCTATTGTTTGTGACTATCACCATTGGCTGACCTTTTAAAACATTTGCGCATGTGCAAACGGAATCAGTGCTCTTAGCAAGGATTCTCATAAACAGTCCCCATAGCTGTTCTTCATTTATTAGCCATTTAAGGCAATCATTGTTAGTTATTCTGGCAGTTCAAGGTGTTCGCAAAATTCTTCTCAAGAACCACGTCTCGGTTGTGGATAGGCACACAGATTTCAGCCTATAGCTGTAAACCACAGCATGTTGTGGCAGCTGCTCTTTAATAGAAAACACAGAATAAGAAGAATGTCTGGCGATAACTTTAATGTTTTACTGGTTTTATTTTTTAAAGGATAACTAAGATAATGTGGACAGTCATGGTCAGCTTTGTGAGAACATCTAAAATAATGTGGACAGTAATGGTCAGCTTTGTGAGAACATCTGAAATAATGTGGACAGTAATGGTCAGCTTTGTGAGAACATCTAAAATAATGTGGACAGTCATGGTCAGGTTGTGAGAACATCTAAAATAATGTGGACAATTACGGTCAGCTTTGTGAGAACATCTGAAATAATGTGGACAGTAATGGTCAGCTTTGTGAGAACATCGAAATAATGTGGACAGTAATGGTCAGCTTTGTGAGAACATCTAAAATAATGTGGACAGTCATGGTCAGGTTGTGAGAACATCTAAAATAATGTGGACAGTCATGGTCAGGTTGTGAGAACATCTAAAATAATGTGGGCAGTAATGGTCAGGTTGTGAGAACATCTAAAATAATGTGGACAGTAATGGTCAGGTTGTGAGAACATCTAAAATAATGTGGACAGTCATGGTCAGGTTGTGAGAACATCTAAAATAATGTGGACAGTAATGGTCAGGTTGTGAGAACATCTAAAATAATGTGGACAGTAATGGTCAGGTTGTGAGAACATCTAAAATAATGTGGACAGTAATGGTCAGGTTGTGAGAACATCTAAAATAATGTGGACAGTAATTGTCAGCTTTGTGAGAACATCTAAAATAATGTGGACAATAATGGTCAGCTTTGTGAGAACATCTAAAATAATGTGGACAGTCATGGTCAGGTTGTGAGAACATCTAAAATAATGTGGACAATAATGGTCAGCTTTGTGAGAACATCTAAAATAATGTGGACAGTCATGGTCAGGTTGTGAGAACATCTAAAATAATGTGGGCAGTAATGGTCAGGTTGTGAGAACATCTAAAATAATGTGGACAGTAATGGTCAGGTTGTGAGAACATCTAAAATAATGTGGACAGTCATGGTCAGGTTGTGAGAACATCTAAAATAATGTGGACAGTAATTGTCAGCTTTGTGAGAACATCTAAAATAATGTGGACAATTATGGTCAGCTTTGTGAGAACATCTAAAATAATGTGGACGATAATGGTCAGCTTTGTGAGAACATCTGAAATAATGTGGACAATTATGGTCAGCTTTGTGAGAACATCTAAAATAATGTGGACAATAATGGTCAGCTTTGTGAGAACATCTAAAATAATGTGGACAATTATGGTCAGCTTTGTGAGGACATATAAAATAATGTGGACAATAATGGTCAGCTTTGTGAGAACATCTGAAATAATGTGGACAAGGTCAGCTTTGTGACGACATCTAAAATAATGTGGACAATAATGGTCACCTTTATGGGAACATTTAAGATAATGCATACAGTAATTGTTAGCTATGTAAGGACATCTAAGATAATGCAGACAGTAATGGTCAGCTTTGTGGGAACATTTAAGATAATGCATACAGTAATTGTTAGCTATGTAAGGACATCTAAGATAATGCAGACAGTAATGGTCAGCTTTGTGGGAACATTTAAGATAATGCATACAGTAATTGTTAGCTATGTAAGGACACCTAAGATAATGCAGACAGTAATGGTCAGCTTTGTGGGAACATTTAAGATAATGCAGACAGTAATGGTTAGCTATGTAAGGACATCTAAGATAATGCGTACAGTAATGGTTAGTTATGTAAGGACATCTAAGATAATGCGTACAGTAATGGTCAGCTTTGTGAGAACATCTAAGATAATGCATACAGTAATTGTTAGATATGTAAGGACATCTAAGATAATGCGTACAGTAATGGTCAGCTTTGTGAGAACATCTAAAATAATGCAGACAGTAATGATCATGTTTGTGAATACATCTAAAATAATGCAGACAGTAATGGTCAGCTTTGTGAGAACATCTAAGATAATGCGTACAGTAATGGTTAGTTATGTAAGCACATCTAAGATAATGCGTACAGTAATGGTCAGCTTTATGAGAACATCTAAAATAATGTGAACAATAATGGTCAGCTTTGTGATTTCCTTACAGGGCTCAAGATGTTGCCCAGCGGAAGCGTTATGTCAGTCTGGTAGACTCAGTGAAAGAAAATGGCGGCGAGGTGAAGATTTTCTCCAGCCTTCATGTTTCAGGGGAACGTAAGTCATTTTTATGGTTTTGCATTTTTCCAACTTTTTATTTAAAAGTGTTAATAAACAGCGGTTTTTGTTGGTCTTTTTGTTTTTCAAGAAGAATTTGTTTAGCTGGTTTATTTCACAGATGGTGTTCTCTCGGTGCTTACTGTGTAGTGAGTCTCATTTCTATTTATAATTTTTTCAAACCAGCTGCTACTTGCAGTGACTTAGTGTATTTACCTGAAACTGTTTTTACCATTAAAAGTGGAATGGTTACATGCAATGCTAGGTGTAACGAGGAAAGATCGACTTAGGAACGATGATATCAGGAGGAGGATGGGCACAGAACCAGTACTGAACTTTATAGGTAGACAACAAATCAAATAATTTGGTCATGTAACAAGATTGGCAGCAGACAGGACACCACAGAGAGCAGTGTTTTACACATACAGTGGTAACAGAGCCAGAGGTCGACCACGCAGAATATGGACCGTACAAATATCAGAGACACTGAAAAGTACTTTATACAAAGCGAACAGAAAGGCCTATTCTAGAGATCTCTTTCTCCCCTGACGCTGCGAGGCATTCCAGGAGTAGAGAAAAGAAGAAGAAAAAGTTTAATAATTTTTTTACTTTTAAAAAGTGTGGAATGAATTTATAAGGATTTATATTATTTTCCCTTTATTGATTATAATGGTATACATTTCATGCTTCTTCTTTTATATATAATATATATACACACATACACACGCACGTACGCACGCACACACAATTCAGGAAAAATACAATGTGTCACTATTAGAGCTGGTTTGAAAACTGTATAAATGGAAATTATATATAATATATGTTCATGTATAATTTTTTTTAAATTACTGATAAGACCATTTATCTTTATAACCTGTGGAAAAATCTCAATTTTGGAAATTTTTGCAACCAGATAGCTCCAAAATGTTAAATCAGACATGTAGATTACATACTCTGCACCTAGAGTGTCTATTCATGTGTAAAATAATTGTCTGGGACTCAATGTTTGTTGGTAGGACTACAAAAAGGTGGAAACATTTCTTTGTAAAAATTGGTTTTTTTTTTCTCTTATCTTACCTATTTTTCTGCCAAAGTGTCCAATTTCTCATCTAGATTATCTCTTCAAGTGGGAAGTGATAGACTGAGACTAAAATTGTCAACTTTTGGAACCTGGAGCACAGCTAAAACAAGCCAACATCTTGTTACAGATGTTTGAAAACCGAGTCTTATGTCCTGAGTTTTGCCTGCTTATCCGTTATACAGATCTAGCCGATGCAGACTATGGTCCTGTGATCCTCCGTGCCATGATGTCAGATTATCCAGGATCTGTTCTCTCTGCCTCTCCTCCAACTTTTCGACTGTCCTGAAGTACTCCAGTTTTCTGTAGTTTAGACGTTGCGAGCACGCTTCGTAATGCTGGGGTACCTGATTCGATCCCAGCTGTGGACGATTTGTCTTGCGCTTCTTTCGACAGTGCTACCTAGAGCTGGCCGTTGAGGAAGCAATCGCAAACTACTGAATGTAAAATTTTCCTACAATAACCACAACAGCTAAAAAAATGCTGGGTTTGGTTCTGCAAGATCCTGTAAAGAATACACAACTAACTTTTTAACATCACTTGACTAAAGAATGTAGATTGTCTCTTTCTGATGTGGGCAATCAGTTCTCTTTGTGAGTCAAGTTTGTTTTCAAGGCATCTTCATTTCTCTTTTTATCTGTTTAGGGTATTCTCATCATTCGTCTATAAAACCACATCTGTGCAGCTTCCAAATACTTTTCAGCCAGATAAATGCAAAGAAAAAGATAATTTAGATATATTAGGTTCATTTCATTAGGTTCACTTCAACTGCAGACAGTTTGACAGCAGACGGCTTTGCACTGATTTGGATAGGACAGTCTACAGACAAAGGACAGTCTACAGACCAGAAACTTGCCTAGTAAAACCACAAACAGCCGACAAAAGCAGAGACTGGTTTGCGACTGACTTTAGTTAATTAAAAAGACATGCAGTGTATTATTTCTAGGCTTAGTCATTGTGAATACGGTTCGTGATGCAGGCTTCGATCCCAGCAGCAGGCGATTTGGCAGTAGACGGCTTTGCATCGGTGTCAGCAGTGGTATTGAGAGCCAGCCGTTAAGAAAGCTATGGAAAATTACTGATCAAAAATTTGCCTAGATAAACCACAACAGCCAAAAATGCTGGGGTTGGTTCTGCAAATTCCTGTAAAGGATACCTAGCTAATTTATGTCTCATGTCTTCTTTTCCCTCTTTAGAATTAGGTCAACTTTCTGGTGTTGCTGCAATTTTGAGATTTCCCATGCCTGATGATGATGGCGAAGATGAGGAGGATGACTCAGAAGAGGATTGAATTGTACATCTGTAACATCTGCTACATTATTGATCTTTCTTCTACACTGTTACTTCTTTTGTGTCGCCCTTGAAAGGGCGGGTGGTACATTGTGGTTTACAGCTAGGCTGTAATTATCTACACCTTTTGACCCGCAGCAACTGGTTTCAGCAAGCCCATTACTTGCCTTTTAGGACAAGCTAGTTACTTCAGCAACACTAAATGGGGTTCCGGAACCCACACCGGGGAAAACTGTTACTGATTTCATGTTGTTACTGTACGTCGTGTATGTGGAATAAAGAGGTGGCCTGCAGAAAAGGGGAGACACATTCAAGTTTTTGTTGTAAATGTTAGTTGGAGAATAACTATTATCTTGCTGTTTTGAAAGGTTGTATTTTCACAGATCTGGCAGAGTAGTGAAAATGATTAGATTACATATATTTGTTTCAAATTTGTTAAGAGTTTCCATTGTTAACTGTTGTCTGTGTTTGGTGGAAGACCTGGGTTTGTAGCTTTTCGGTAATCTTGGGGTTTTCTGTCTGGGCAAAAATAAAAGCCTAAGCTGCACAGTCCGTGGTGCAGCACTAGTCATGCGACCCTAAATCCTCGGGCTAAATGACTTTTGCTCTCGTATTCTCATCCATGAATTTCCAGTGTTAACATGTTTTAGAATCTGCCTCTAGTGTTGAAGGTCCCGAGTTCAAGCCCTGGGGAAGGCTGGGATTTTTTCACCTGGACTTCTAGTAATTTTCCCTGGTCTCTGGGTAGTAAGATCGGACACCGCTGTGTATTGTTAAGCAGGTAACAAAATACCTTGGCAGTTGAAAATCAAAAAAGAGCAGCCTAGAGTAATTCAGGATCCTGGCCGGTGCTACAGAGTTTTTGCACTGTGCTGAGATTCTTCGGACTCGGGCTTGAGTCGGAAATAGAACGGAGCACTTATGGGTTACTACCCTTGTGCCATGATGTTTTTGAAACATGAACCAGTGTTAACAAATATCTGAGATGGGTATTCTCTTCCAAGAATTTTCAATGTTAAGAAATATCTGAGTTTATTATTCTCATCCAAGAATTTCTAAAGTTAAGAAATATCTGAGTTTATTTTTCTCCTCCAAGAATTTCTAAAGTTAAGAAATATCTGAGTTTCGTATTCTCATCCAAGAATTTCTAAAGTTAAGAAATATCTGAGTTTATTATTCTCCTCTAAGAATTTCTAAAGTTAAGAAATATCTGAGTTTATTATTCTCCTCCAAGAATTTCTAAAGTTAAGAAATGTCTGAGTTTAGTATTCTCATCCAAGAATTTTCAATGTTAAGAAATGTCTGAGTTTATTATTCTCATCCAAGAATTTCTAAAGTTAAGAGATATCTGAGTTTAGTATTCTCATCCAAGAATTTCCAGTATTATATATGTTTGGTATTGAAATGTAAATTCTCATGAAGCAAATGTTTATGTAGAAACAGTGATAGCTAGAGAAATGTAATGGATTGTTTAACAATGAATAAACATCATTTAGGCTTGGAAAGAGCCTCTGATTGAGGATTCGATGTCCAAGTCACAGAACAGATGTGTGTACTCAACATACAGATGGGTGTACTCAACATACAGATGGGTGTACTCAACATACAGATGTGTGTACTCAACATACAGATGGGTGTACTCAACATACAGATGTGTGTACTCAACATACAGATGTGTGTACTCAACACACAGATGGGTGTACTCAACATACAGATGTGTTTACTCAACATACAGATTTGTGTACTCAACACTCCAGGACCCCATTGTAGTCGCAATTCCTGATGGAGAAATAATACCATCAAAGATATAAAAAAAAAATTTGTCCATGGGGCATGAAGTAATCATTGAACACTTTCCAGGAAGACTAACCTGGTGAACAAATGCAGAAGAAGTCAGTTGTGTTGATCAAAAGGGTCACATATCGCTTCTTCTTCTGCCTTTCTAACACCCCTTCCCTCACCCCCATTGGAGCATAGCCCCTCAACCAACGCACACCAAGTCGTTCTATCCTTTGCTATCACATGCAGCTCTCCCCCTGTCCTCCCCATCTTTTTAACTTCACTCCCAGGCTCCCTTCTCCATGCTTTTTTTTTTTGTTTTCCTTTTATTTCTGTGCCTCTGTGGGTTCCAGTCCGAAGACATTCTAGTTATATTGTTCTCAGGTTTTCTCAGCGAAATTTTTGAAAATATTACTGCTATGCTGAAAACAGGCACAATGCAGTTACATCTCCTGGACAAACAAAAACCAGAATAATCGCTTAGTTTTGTGATTTTCATTACCTAGATGTAAAGATAATGATGTCTTCTTATCGTTTCTCGCCTGTAAACTCTGGAGGAAAGTTCTTTTTGTTCACTCTCTTTAGACTTTGAGTGAGTTTTGCTTGCACATCTGTTTTACAGATTTTGTTTACTTTTGGTTCCTCGCCTCTCAGACAGATGCAGTTGAATGAGTTACATTCAACCCCCACTAGGACTGCACAACAAGCAATAAACACCAGGTGACACAAAGTGCCACCACTCAGATGAGAATCGCCTGGGCGCAAGTCCCAGAAACCATGTTCAACCGATAGGTTATATTAGTGCCCCTGAGTATAGACGGGACAGGGCTTTAGAATAACAAAAAATGTGTCCCATATTAGAGCGAGGTTACGAGACAGATGCAGTCCCACTTTGGTGGGAACACCCTAAATTAGGGGCCTCTTACGACATGCTTGCTGGGGAGCAATGAGTCTGTGTTAATTCCCCCCTCCCCCCCACCCCAGAAAATAGGGCCTCAGAATCCAGAAGGTACCAGACAGTGGTATAATAGTACAGGTGCTTCCAGTCAGAGACAGGGTGAAAGAGTTGTTTGTTTGTTTTAATATCCAGAAGCCATGAGTTGTTAACCCTTAGGCTCGGTATTATGGATATCGCAACCTTTCGGCCTTGATTTCATTGTAAATACCGTAAATCTGGGAGAAATGTGGCTTTTCTGCCTACCCGGGGGTGAACCCGGACCACAAGGAGGAGTTCGTTACCCGGTCTCCGCTCAATCCGGTTTAGCCAACTATGCTAGAGAGCCGGGCGGGTGAAAGAGTTAAAGGTTAAAGTCAAAAGGATCGACTTCATTGCACCGGTTTTATCCCATATGGCTCACTCTCTCTCCGGAGAAAGGCTAGCCGCCTGCCAAGAGCATCGCACAGACCATAAACTCTGTAGCTTCAGCGACCATCGCTAAAGATCTTCATAAAAATTGCACTTGTGAACTGAAGGGCCCAGGCATGGAGCGAACCCACGACCTTCAGAACGTGAGGCATATGGCTTGACCACTTTGCCATGGAGTAGTTTTAAGTGATAGTGAATACTTGGATGGCATGTTTGATAGGAGGACATTTTGTTTGACCTCTGTGTCTGGAATGAGCGAGCCAAAATTAAAGATACGTTCTTGTGATAAACTTGACTTTTGATTTTTGTATTAGGAGTTCCACACTGCTTTGTGTACAGTGTTGACTACTGGACCAGTGTTCTCTTCCTAATGGGGATGTTAGTGTGAACTGTTTTAGAGAAACTAGCATTCGGTGCATGATGGGTACAACGTTAAGTCGGCTGACATGATTTCCTCAGTTGTCAGTTGATGCAGACATAATCTCATTGAAGAATTGAAATACTGACTTAATCCTGAATTAGTTGCCTTGTAAGACATTCTTGTTGGATTCAGAAAGGGGGGGGGGGCAGTTGGTCGATCCCTTTCCTCCCCCAGTGAGTACCAGCCTCTACATGGGGGGGGGGGGGGGGGGGGGGGTCTACAGTAAACATTTTGTTTAGTAAAAAAAAAAAATCCTGTTAGCTGCACAACCACCTTGCCCCAACAGCTGGGCAGCCTTCCTTCAACATCATGTCTCTGTACATCCTGTCTTTATAATTTTTTTTAGCATTCAGAAGCCATGAGTTATTAACCCTTAGGCTCGGTACTATGGATATCGCAACCCTATCGGCCTTGATTCCATGATAAATACCGTAAATCTGGGAGAAATGGGGCTTTTCTGCCAACCTCTGGGCGCGAACCCGGACCACAAGGAGTTCGTCACCCGGTCACCACGCAATCCGGTTTAGCCAACTACGCTAGCGAGCCGGGCGTCTTTATAATATAAACAGAACTAGCGTATTGACAGTTTGGAATCCATCCAGCACAGTTTGCTGTCTGATGTCCCATCTAACTAATCATCATCATCATCATCAGTTCTCTTTTTGCCTAGTGGCACATGCAGTTTCAGAGAGGACATTCCAAGCTTTTCTGTCCTGTGCGAATCTTCAGTGCAGTTTTCCATGTCAGAAATGCCGCACTCAGGTCACTCTCCATCGTTCGTCTCCATGTTGTTTTTGGGCGCCCCTTTTTTTTCTCTTTCTCTCTCTCATCTATGTGAGAGCTGTTTTAGCAGGTATATCAGGATTCATTCTCATAACGTGGCCAAGACTCTGTTGTTGTTGTTTTTTTTTTTATTGATTATCATACTGTCTAGAGTTTCTTGGTTTGTGGCTTGAAGTAGTTTAGTGTTTGATATTGTATCCGGCCAGACTTTTTTTTTATAATTCTACATAGTCGTGTGTGGTGAAAGGTGGTAGTCATGTGTGCTGGAAGGTTGGTAGTCATGAATGGTGAAAGGTGGTAGTCATGTGTGGTGAAAGGTGGTAGTCATGTGTGGTGGAAGGTGGTAGTCATGTGTGGTGGAAGGTTGTAGTCATGTGTGGTGGAAGGTGGTAGTCATGTGTGGTGGAAGGTGGTAGTCATGTGTGGTGGAAGGTGGTAGTCATGTGTGGTGGAAGGTGGTAGTCATGTGTGGTGGAAGGTGGTAGTCATGCGTGGTGGAATGTGGTAGTCATGTGGTGAAAGGTGGTAGTCATGTGTGGTGGAAGGTGGTAGTGATGTGTGGTGGAAGGTGGTAGTCATGTGTGGTGGAAGGTGGTAGTCATGTGTGGTGGAAGGTGGTAGTCATGTGTGGTGGAAGGTGGTAGTCATGTGTGGTGGAATGTGGTAGTCATGTGTGGTGGAATGTGGTAGTCATGTGTGGTGGAATGTGGTAGTCATGCGTGGTGGAATGTGGTAGTCATGCGTGGTGGAATGTGGTAGTCATGTGTGGTGGAAGGTTGTAGTCATGTGTGGTGGAAGGTGGTAGACATGTGGTGGAAGGTGGTAGTCATGTGTGGTGGAAGGTGGTAGTCATGTGTGGTGGAAGGTGGTAGTCATGTGTGGTGGAAGGTGGTAGTCATGCGTGGTGGAAGGTGGTAGTCATGTGTGGTGGAAGGTGGTAGTCATGTCTGGTGGAAGGTGGTAGTCATGCGTGGTGGAATGTGGTAGTCATGCGTGGTGGAACGTGGTAGTCATGTGTGGTGGGAGGTGGATATCCACCTATCCACAATCAGCTAATCTGTTCTATTAAATGATCACTGGTCTTGCTTTTTTCACCCTTGTCAGTAAAGTTCTTTTCAGCTGTCTTTTAGAGTATATTTTACTGCTTCATGACATAGATTGGTCGATGGGTGTGTCCCCATCTAGGTCGCTACCTAAAGGTTTACCATAGATTGGTCGATGGGTGTGTCCCCATCTGGGTCGCTACCTAAAGGTTTACCATAGATTGGTCGATGGGTGTGTCCCCATTTAGGTCGCTACCTAAAGGTTTACCATAGATTGGTCGATGGGTGTGTCCCCATTTAGGTCGCTACCTAAAGGTTTACCATAGATTGGTCGATGGGCGTGTCCCCATCTAGGTCGCTACCTAAAGGTTTACCATAGATTGGTCGATGGGTGTGTCCCCATCTGAGTCACTACCTAAAGGTTTACCAAAGATTGGTCGATGGGTGTGTCCCCATCTGGGTCGCTACCTAAAGGTTTACCATAGATTGGTCGATGGGTGTGTCCCCATTTAGGTCGCTACCTAAAGGTTTACCATAGATTAGTCGATGGGTGTGTCCCCATCTAGGTCGCTACCTAAAGGTTTACCATAGATTGGTCGATGGGCGTGTCCCCATCTAGGTCGCTACCTAAAGGTTTACCATAGATTGGTCGATGGGTGTGTCCCCATCTGAGTCACTACCTAAAGGTTTACCAAAGATTGGTCGATGGGGTGTGTCCCCATCTGGGTCGCTACCTAAAGGTTACCATAGATTGGTCGATGGGTGTGTCCCCATTTAGGTCGCTACCTAAAGGTTTACCATAGATTAGTCGATGGGTGTGTCCCCATCTAGGTCGCTACCTAAAGGTTTACCATAGATTAGTCGATGGGTGTGTCCCCATCTAGGTCGCTACCTAAAGGTTTACCATAGATTAGTCGATGGGTGTGTCCCCATCTAGGTCGCTACCTAAAGGTTTACCATAGATTGGTCGATGGGCGTGTCCCCATCTGGGTAGCTACCTAAAGGTTTACCATATATTAGTCGATGGGCGTGTCCCCATTTAGGTCGCTACCTAAAGGTTTACCATAGATTAGTCGATGGGTGTGTCCCCATTTAGGTCGCTACCTAAAGGTTTACCATAGATTGGTCGATGGGCGTGTCCCCATCTAGGTCGCTACCTAAAGGTTTACCATAGATTGGTCGATGGGTGTGTCCCCATCTGAGTCACTACCTAAAGGTTTACCAAAGATTGGTCGATGGGTGTGTCCCCATCTGGGTCGCTACCTAAAGGTTTACCATAGATTGGTCGATGGGTGTGTCCCCATCTGAGTCACTACCTAAAGGTTTACCAAAGATTGGTCGATGGGTGTGTCCCCATCTGGGTCGCTACCTAAAGGTTTACCAAAGATTGGTCGATGGGTGTGTCCCCATCTGAGTCACTACCTAAAGGTTTACCAAAGATTGGTCGATGGGTGTGTCCCCATCTGGGTCGCTACCTAAAGGTTTACCATAGATTGGTCGATGGGTGTGTCCCCATTTAGGTCGCTACCTAAAGGTTTACCATAGATTAGTCGATGGGTGTGTCCCCATCTGAGTCACTACCTAAAGGTTTACCAAAGATTGGTCGATGGGTGTGTCCCCATCTGGGTCGCTACCTAAAGGTTTACCATAGATTAGTCGATGGGTGTGTCCCCATCTAGGTCGCTACCTAAAGGTTTACCATAGATTAGTCGATGGGTGTGTCCCCATCTAGGTCGCTACCTAAAGGTTTACCATAGATTGGTCGATGGGCGTGTCCCCATCTGGGTAGCTACCTAAAGGTTTACCATAGATTAGTCGATGGGCGTGTCCCCATTTAGGTCGCTACCTAAAGGTTTACCATAGATTAGTCGATGGATGTGTCCCCATTTAGGTCGCTACCTAAAGGTTTACCATAGATTAGTCGATGGGCGTGTCCCCATTTAGGTCGCTACCTAAAGGTTTACCAAAGATTGGTCGATGGTGTGTCCCCATTTAGGTCGCTACCTAAAGGTTTACCATAGATTAGTCGATGGGTGTGTCCCATCTGAGTCACTACCTAAAGGTTACCAAAAGATTGGTCGATGGGTGTGTCCCCCATACAAAGGTTAAGGTCGCTACCTAAAGTTTTTACCATAGATTGGTCGATGGGCGTGGTTCCGCCCATCTGGGTAGCTACCTAAAGGTTTACCATAGATTAGTCGATGGGCGTGTCCCCATCTAGGTCGCTACCTAAAAGTTTACCACTTAAAGATTTAGAAGATATTATTAGAAAGGTGGGAATAACACCTGTAATTAGATTGATTGAAAAACAAAAACAAGAAATGGTGTGGCCACAGGTCAGAATGAATGCAATGTCACTGGTTGCTAAAGACATTCAGGGACGCCAGAAATGCCACCTTTCTGCATCGATGTACTTGTTCACCATCAAGTAATTTGTGAGTCTGAGTGTCATAACCGAGAAGAATATTTTGCCCTCAACGTTCAACAGCGAGATAGGCCTGAATTGAGAAAGATCACAGGAGTCTCGCTCCTTGAGAATGTAGACACCGTTGGCCTTCTGCCACTCCTGTACTTTCGGCTCCACGCGAGCCGTAGCAACTAGTGAAGCTTTTGGACAGCGTTTCTATAGCATTTACTAGACACCGTTGGATCCTTTGGCAGATCTGCCGCTGGTTTTTTTCAACACTCTTTGATCTTAGACCAAGATGGAGGCGTCGTTTTCAACTTTGCCTTTGCCATCTCTGATCGGAAGGCAGGCCAAACAATTTCTGGAAGCCTCGGAGATGTGGTTTTACAGAAGAATGCTTAGAATACATTGGACAGCCAAAAAAGAGCAACAAGAGTTTTAAAAAAGAATTGGCGGGGCGCGAAAGACAACTTATCACAGACATCAGAAGGAGAGTCAATCACATTTTTCGGCCACCAATGTTATGAGAAGAGGGAAAATTAGGAACATGTTTTTACCACGGGAAGCTATGTGTAAGGAGGAGATAGAGGAAGACAACGAAGAGAAGATGCTTGACAGTCTTGTTGCTGGCAAGGAGGTGTGTCGGCACACGAACTGATACATGCTGCAGGAGATCGCAGATTATGGAGAGGCATGATCGCCCACGCCAGTCGGCAAGGCACCTGATGATGATGATGATCTCCGATCATTTCAAGCCATTGAGAAACTACGGCCTGTCATCGAGATCATTCCTGGTTCCGCCTGAGTACAGCTCAGCAGATGCGACTTTCGACAACCAACAAGTTACTGAATACGGTGGCTCAAACAGGCCTCAGGCAAACTGGAACGAGTTTCTGAAGAACTGTTCTCCTTCCCTCTTGGCTCGACTTCTATTAATACAGAAACGCTCAGCACGATAGAGGTCAATGGGTCTGCTCGCCAGGTGCAGCCAGACCTCGTGCAGATCCTCCCGTTCGCTACCTGTAGCGGCTTTGAACCGTTTGCATGGCGCATTCTTGTCTCCCTTGCACTTCTCAATATCTGTCTGCCGTACCTATAGATGATTAATTATTCAGTCGGAAGCGTCTGCAGGCTCCGGGAGAAGAAGACGAAAAGGATAAAGAAGAAGAGAAAGCTGGAGGAAAATGAGAAGGACGTCGAGAAGAAGAACCTAACCATAATTTATCTACTAGTTCCTTTGTAGAGCGTGGTCCCATAACAGTCTTTGTTGTTGTTATCGATCCAGCGGCGCATGAGCTTTCGCCCTTTGGCCCAATGCCATGTAGTGGAATTTGCATGTTTTCACAAGCTGTTCTTTTCCTCCGTACAAGGTGTTCCACTTGTCTGGTCTCGGAGGGAGTAGCGTTCTTCTTGTCTCACTGAGTTTTGGGCACTCAAAGAGATGGTGTTCAACAGTTTCGTAGGGGTAGTTACATAGCTGGCACTCTGGGGAGTGTTGTGGCTGTATTCTGTTTAGGTGTCCATTGAGTGGAGTGAGGGTTTGCGTTCTAATCTGAAGATGGTGGCTGGTCCCTTCTTGTTATGATGTAATGCTGTCATTAGGATCACGGGCCAGACATGATGTCTATAAACCTCTCTTCCGTGTCTCCCATGGCCCCTCTGTTCAACCAAGTCTCTTTGTTATAGCTCTTATCAGTGTTTTTTTTGCTGTCTGGAGGGTTGTCGCTGTAGGTGGTTGTTCTTGTGTTGCTCCTTTCTTTGCCAATCTGTCAGCTCTGTCATTACCTGGTGTGCCGGAGTGACCTGGATCCACTGCATCACTATTCTGATGTTGTATGAGGTAATAAGCTGATCGGCATCCAGGATTATCTTGGCTATGTCAGTTCTGCAGCGTTCATTGCCCTCCAGAGCTTGAAGGGCAGACATTGAGTCTGTGAAGATGACAATATTTTGGACCTTTGAGGGGTAAACATCCATTACAGTCTTTAGGTGGTATACGGCTGTTTTCCAGTGCAATTATTTCAGCTTCATAGTTTGAACAGAAATTCCCCGCATGCATCAAAAATCTCTTCAACAGATCCATCGGGATAAACCTATGTAGATTCCGTAACCTGCTTTTAATGGTAGCTTTAAATGCTGATCCATCAGTATAGACATGTATCCATTCTTGGGGGTAAGATCAACGGTCTTTAGTGATGAGTTTCATAAGAGCGAATTTGGGTCGACTGTTTGGTTTCCTCGCCTACCAATTTAGTTTGGACTTCTGGAGCTTTAAAGCGAGGTTTTTTGCAACATTCTGAATTCCTTGACGTCTTTCTGGGAGGTGGATCTGTCCTGATTTCATTAAACACAGTGTAAAACCGATTTGTGCTTTATTCTTTGTGTGGATTCCCAGTTTTCTACAAGATGTCTATTAGGATGGTTATTACGATTTTTCCTAACGCATCTTTCATAAATTTCTAAAGTGCTCCTCTCCGCAACCCGAGGGGTTTCCACATTTGTATGGATTTTCACATGCAGCAGTTGGTGTAGACTGCATAGCCTCTCGCAGATTTAATCGGAGCATTATTTTGTGACTCTGTCAAAGTCTCTAGGTTTAGTTTTTTGGAACAAGTTGTAAGCAGTGAGTTGTTGTACTCTATCACACAGAGCGAACATATCCTAGGTATAAGCCCCTCAGAGTTTCCTTATCTGATCCCCATGATGTATCCTGGCAAGTCTCTTTAATAACTGTAACCGCCTCAATGCCTTATTCCTGATGTTTTCAATATGGTTCTTGAGGCTGAGCTGCGGGTAGACCGTCTTTGCACAGTTAATCTTGAGTTTCCATCTTTGGCAGTAATCATGTAGTCTTCTAAGGTCTCCATTCAGTCTTTGGGCTCCACTTTCCACATTTTCATGACTCTGCCATATTGCTAGGTCATCAGCGTACAAGGCTTTTTCGGCCTTGATTTGTTCTGGCAGGTCATTGATAAAGATTAGGAATAGTGTACAGCTCAATGATGAGCCTTGTGGCAAGCCCTCCTCCAAGACTTCTTTAGAAGAGATTGCGTTGTGCATCTTAGTCTGGATTGTTCTATCTATCAGGAAGTATTTCACCCATAACAGTCTTTAAAAGTGCTCACCTTTCGTTAACATGTGCCTGGCTTTTAGTGCGGTCATGAAAATCCGTTATCAGTTCTGTGTCCTTTGCATTTCTAGAACGCTGCCCTTTATGAATATTTTCCGTTGACCTTTATATCGTTGGCGAAGTAGATAAACAGTTAGCCTCATGCTGTAAACGTTGTGAGTTCAGTTACAGGCTTCTGTTTTTTTCTTCAAGCGAGTGCAGTTTTGGAAATCACTTGATGGGATCGTTGAAGCTGCGAGCTCTTGTGTTTTATGCGTCGCCCTCGGTAAGAGAAGCGCTGTTTGAGGACAGAAAAAAGATGGAATGTAGCCGGAATATTTAACTTATCACTTTTAAATTCTGTTTGAGCTCTGTTTTCATTCTGAGTCTCTCGGAAATCTGTTTCCGATTGTTTTCATTGCCATGAAATTCTCTGTGTGTGTTCCGGGGCCCTATTATAGGGAAGACAAAGATAGAGATTCACTGCCTACCCAAAAAGCATGTCGTAAGAGTCGATTAATTGGGAGCTTCCTTCGAAGTCTAGAGTGCATCTGCCTGAGAGGCAAGGAACCAACAGCCTGCACAAAATGAGTCGGATCTGTCAAACGGATGCACACGCAACACTCCGGTTCTGAAGCAGGACTGCAGTCCAGAAGTAAACAAACAACCAGAACTTTCCGCCGGAGTTTACAGCCGGTGAACGTGAAGAAGAAGAAGAATTCCCATGAAATACGATATATCCTTATGTATATCCAGGTATCCAGATCTGCAGCGAATTGCTGTATACTTTACTTAGTCGCTGCTCTTATACCTTAGCCTGGGTGAGACCCCGCTGCTTCGAGATATCAGCTAAGTGATTTTGTGTATTTGTGTAGTATTGTTTGATTTGTATGTGCTGGTAAAAGCTCCAAAGTCGCAAAGTTCACGTTTTGTGTGTATTTGTTATATTGTGAAGCTTGCTAATATACTTTTCGTTCGGTTTTATATCTTTTCTTGATATACTTTAGGCTGAAGAGAGATCGCCAGACTTCTCTGTCAGTAGTTTTCTTTTTGGTTTTGTGCCATTCCAGTCCTCTGTGAGTCAGGGATAGTCGGAGGCTGTCTTCCCATCGAACCCCGGGGTCGTCCTAGTGGTCCGGTTCCTGGTCTCGGCCTCCTATGCCTGACTTTCTATATACATATAACTTAAAAATGGCACATGTATATCTCTTGCCATGCAGTATTTGCAGTTGTTCATTTCATAACCCACTCTCGAGCTTGTACAGGAATCGGTGCTCCCCCCTCCCCCGGTCGCTTGTTAATACGAGCGTACGTTAGTTATTACTAGACACACGGGCTTGACTTCCAACCCCATACTTATGATTAATTATTCAGATATCACGTACAGTCACGATTTCAATCATGTTTTAGTTAGCCCATGTGTTGCAAACATTCATTGTACTGTACTATTTACATAACTCAAAAGTACAACATTTGCTGCGTCTCTGCATGCTTGCAGACGTGTTTGTATTTTTGCCTATATTCTGTGTCTGGTCCGACGCCTTGGTATATTTTTGAATCTGCCTATACGTTTATTATTTTTTGGTCCCTCTTCCACCTGCTTCTCCTCCTCCTCCTCCTCCTCCTCCTCCTCCTCTTCTTCTTCTTCTTCTTCTTCTTCTTCTTCTTCTTCTTCTTCTTCTTCTTCTTCTTCTTCTTCTTCTTCTTCTTCTTCTTCTTCTTCTTCTTCTTCTTCTTCTTCTTCTTCTTCTTCTTCTTCTTCTTCTTCTTCTTCTTCTTCTTCTTCTTCTTCTTCTTCTTCTTCTTCTTCTCCTCCTCCTCCTCCTCCTCCTTCTTCTTCTTCTTCTTCTTCTTCTTCTTCTTCTTCTTCTTCTTCTTCTTCTTCTTCTTCTTCTTCTTCTTCTTCTTCTTCTTCTTCTTCTTCTTCTTCTTCTTCTTCTTCTTCTTCTTCTTCTTCTTCTTCTTCTTCTTCTTCTTCTTCTGCCTTCGTACTATCCATTGCTTGATGGGCAGTAATGGTTATTGTAAATACGTGTTGATGTAGAACCACTTTAGTGTCATCAGTCCATATTCTAAGGCAACTTCTTGCTTTTACATCAGATTGTTTCATCTACAGTGCCTGTTTTGGTAGCTGTTCTGGCTGCATTCTTACCAGACGACCAAACTATTTAATCTTCTATTTCTCAGAGAATTTTCTACATGGTGTTTTTCCCACAGTCGTTCTGTTAATGTAATTTCTAACCTTGTCTCGAATGGTTAAGCTGGCGGCATTTCTCAGGCATCTCATTTCAAATGTCTTAATTTCACATAGGTTAGCCTTTGATGTTATCCAAACCTGGAACTGGTACCACAATGTTGGTTTTAATATGCTATTTATCACGGTCGTAGTGAAAATTATACTAGTAGTAATATATCATGGTCGTAGTGAAAATTATACTAGTAGTAATATATCATGGTCGTAGTGAAAATTATACTAGTAGTAATATATCATGGTCGTAGTGAAAATTATACTAGTAGTAATATATCATGGTCGTAGTGAAAATTATACTAGTAGTAATATATCATGGTCGTAGTGAAAATTATACTAGTAGTAATATATCATGATCGTAGTGAAAATTATACTAGTAGTAATATATCATGGTCGTAGTGAAAATTATACTAGTAGTAATATATCATGGTCGTAGTGAAAATTATACTAGTAGTAATAATAGCAGTAGCAGTAGTAGCAGCATCAGCAATCGTCTGAAGCTTGTGCTAACATAATAACAAGAAATAACCTGCCACATCTTATATCAACAAGACACAACAAAGCACAGCCTGACACTTTAAAACCTCATTCCCCAGCCACACAATATACAATTCACATTGTTCTTCTGAATGTTGGCGCCCTGTGGCAGATTCTGTCATTATGTTATCTTCCCCCTGTCACCAATTGCTCCACGAGAACAACGATCCAGCTTTTCCAAGACATAATATCACAGTTCTGTCCCAGCGAGAAGAGACTCGTGCCAGGCCTCTAAATACTGTAATAAGCGTGTCAGTCGATAGGAGGGGGTCGAAGCCAGCAATCAGTGTGAAGGTCTGTTTTGTAAGGAGCAAGTTTCTGGTGGTACGGAAAATTGATTACGGTTATAATAGCGGCTGTTGTAGTAGAGTGTGTGCGTGCTTGGGTTTAGCGTGCACGTACACACGCAGGCACAGACACACAGTCACTCATGCAAGCACGGATGCACGTGGGTTGGCAGGCGTGTAGAGAGGCAGGCAGATGGATTAACACACGTACATGCATACACACAAACATACACACGTACTTACATAAACACGTACGTACATACATACATACATACACAAATACATACAGACAGATGATACTCATCAATAAGAAGATGCCAGTTGCAATGAGAATAAGAGGGTTAAAGTGCTACATGGAACCTGTATTGTTAAATGCATTTGAGACGTAAAGGACCCCTTTCATAACCTTTTAGGCGTATAGGGTTAGACCTATTTTATAGACCAATCGGCACAAGATGGGTGATGTCGTCAGCATCACGCCGGCCGCCTTTACTTCCCGTGACTGCACCCGGTACCAACTCAAGCTGGATCGACCTGGGAGCCAAGATCATTTTTGAAAAAAGGTCCGGCTCCGCCAGGGAGCGAACCCATAAACTGCCGATCCGCAGGCCAGCGTCTAGCCACTCCGCCACGGCGTTTCCCGCCTGTGAGACATAAACAGTAAAAAAAAATATATATATATATATATATATATATATATATATATATATATATATATACTCGCTGTGGAGTTGGGGTTTTTGGGTACAATTCAAAGAATATTATGAAACGGAAGAAAACAAAATGAAGTAGTCCTCGTTGAGACAGTGACTGGGGTATAAGGCGTAGACAGGGGTATCAGACGTAGACAGGGGTATCAGACGTAGACAGGGGTATCAGACGTAGACAGGGGTATTAGACGCAGGCAGGAGTATCAGACGTAGACAGGGGTATCACACGTAGACAGGGGTATCAGACGTAGGCATGGGTATCAGACGTAGACAGGGGTATCACACGTAGACAGGTGTATCAGACGTAGGGGTATCAGACGTAGGCATGGGTATCAGACGTAGACAGGGGTATCACACGTAGACATGGGTATCACACGTAGACAGGTGTATCGGACGTAGACAGTGGTATCAGACGTACACAGGGGTATCAGACATAGACAGGGGTATCAGACGTAGTCAGGTGTATCAGACGTAGACAGGGGTATCAGACATAGATAGAGGTTTCAAACTTAGGGGTATCAGACGTAGACAGGCGCTGTTTTCCACGACATGATAATTACTGGCAAGATTGATGGAAAGAGGGCAAGAGGAAGGCAAAGACATAATTGCCTGGATATAAATACAAATGAACCCCTTTCCACGGCTTTAGGCGTATTGGGAATATAATCAATCAGCACTTGGTGGATGATGTGGTCAACATCATTGCAGACCCCTTTTCTTCCCAAGACTGCACCTGATACCCACTGAAGGCTAGGAGTCAACGTCATAAAAAAAAGTCCGTCTTCATGAGGATGCGAACCCACGACCTTCCGATCCGCAGGCGGGCGTGTAGCCAAATTGCCTGGATGGCTTGGTCATAATGATGGGTCATGACAAGAAGATTGACCTGATCCGTGATTGTGGTGATCGGTAGAGATTCTGAAACGTAAACGCCTACGCTTATCGGGCCTAGCATATGATGATGATGAGTAGTAATTATGCTGTTAGTTTTTGGCTGTTGTGGTTTTTCTAGGCAAATTAACATCCAGTAGTTTGCCATTTCTCTCTGGGCGGTCAGCTTCTCGATACCACTGTCGAAACCAACGCAAGGCGCAAGGCCCGCAGCTGGGATCGAACCCGGCACACCGGCATTACCAAGCACATTCGCAACGCCTAGGCCACAGACGCGGGCAAAAAAAAAAAAAGTTAGTTGCGTTTCCTTTACAGGACGTTGCAGAACCAACCCCAACATTTTTTGGCTGTTGTGGTTTTTCTAGGCACATTTTACGTTCGGTAGTTTGCTATTCCTTACTGAACGGTCAGCTCTCGGTACCACTGTCGAAATCAGCGCAAAACAAATCGTCTGCAGCTGGGATCGAACCCGGCACCCTATCATTACGAAGCGCGTTCGCAATACCTAAACCACAGACGCGTATATTATAGCCTTAGATAAATATATCAATACAATTTTTAAATGAAATTTACCTTTTTGGGGAAAAAAGGCAACAACAATAGCTGTTGTTTGGAAGGGGAGTCACCTTCTTAGGCAATGTCACCTCTGGTGATTTTTATGTCTTGATGACTTGTCCGCATTTCTTCTAGACGATTCTGCAGCACTGATAATTTTAAAGAAGTTGGCTAATGTTCGTTTTGTTCTGGTTTTGTTGTTGTTGTTGTTGTTGTTTTTTTTTTTTTTTTTGAATGCTTTTTTTTTAATCTTTTGAAAGTATCCAAAGACATGATAATATAATTTGATACGCTGATTAACTGTTGTTGTTGTTTTTGTTGTTTGTCCATCACGAGGGATGAAGACCACTTTCATCCAAAGTACGTGGATGAAAGTGACTTGCGCAAGAACTTGGATTTAAGTGAGGAAGAGTTGCGCAATTCGTCGACCACACTCTCTCGCCTGATCCAATGGCAGGACAATGTCATGACGACTGGAAATGGACCTAGGTGCAGTGGATGACCAAGGCATCTTGAGTGCCCTGCCTTGCTCGAAGCTCTAAGATGTTTGGGAGCCATCATTTCTCGATTAAAACCCTTTTTTTTTTTTGGTCTTCGAGTAGACAGCCATTTCTCAATTTCAGCAAATGGAATGGCCATTAACAAGGCCATCCCCATGTGGGGCACAGTTTTTCGGTGATTTGAAGCCCCTACCCTGGCTCTTGCCCTGAGTCGCTATATAGCCTGACAATTAAACGCGATTTTTGGGACCTCTCTATGGGTGATCCTCATCCGCATGATGACACTTTGTGTCACCGGGTGTTTATCGCCCTGTGTGATGTCCCGATGGGGTAAAATTTACTAATTACTACTACTACATGGAACGGCCTATCATCATTTTTTTTCCTTCTAGTCTGATGAAATTTCTTTTATTTCTTCTGTGATCCTCCTCGCCGGCCACATCCGAGGATGGACGAATATTGACTTTTGATGCGAAAATGAAACAAAAATTTCAGTTAAAAAAAAAAAAATCAGGATTAAGGAAAAGAAAAAAGACGATTATTGGAGGTCCACTATATGTTATAACAGATCTTAAAAATAATAAGGCAACCGGTGCTGATGGAATTTCTGCTGAACTTATAAAAGAAGGTGGTCCTGCATTACATTTATAGATAAAAGAATCAATAAAGCTAGTTTGGAAGACGGAGAAATGATCCCATGGTCATAAAGGGCCATTATACCCATCTTTAAGAAAGGTGCGTTATTCGCTCACAGTTTCAACAAGAGAACTTTAGTTTGTCAGACACAATCCATGTACAGTTTGTTGAAGCATTATATTCAAAGCAATGTTTCCCGGTTGTAAATTTGAACAAAGAAGACACAAACAATAGATTGCACAATTTATTGCCTGGCATATTTCTTGTGCCACGTCAGGAGCATACTACAGTAACAATTCAAATCCTTCATACGCCAACCAATGACAGAACGCTAAGATTTCTCGAAGCTTTCGCGATTCGTCACCTGCGTCCGGAACTCTGTATTCAGTATTCAGAAAGAGATGGTTCTGTCTTTACGGTTGCCCTTGTTCAAAAAAAAAAAAAAAAAAAAAACAGGCAGTCATGTTTGATCGTTGTTGAAACTGTACTTCAGTTATAAAGGATTCACTTATTTGTTTCATTTATGTGATTGTTACTGTAGTTTGCACCTGATGAGATACAGCGAAATATGCCAGGCAATAAATTGTGCAATCTATTGTTTGTGTATTCTTTGTTCAAAGCATTATATACATAGGAAGTAAATGGCAGACTTCTTACGTCTTCAGTATTAAAGTCCATGCAGTGTGGCATGGTAGTCATATAGCATCCACAATTTTCTGTTTTATGTACTTTCAATCAAATCGGACATAGACACAGATGATCTTCCATACCATGTTGTTGAGTTGAGCTGAGTTGAGTCAAGAATTCACATCACGGCATTCGGGAGCATTCCCATGCATGCACCGTCCTCATCTTCATCAGCCAGCGCAGACTTCCAGTACTGATGGTGCCGGTCACAATCTGGTTATATGTCCGTCTTGCCTTTCCTCTGAGTGTAGTGAACCGGCCAGACCCTCTGGTTTCACCCAGGTGCCTCACTCTCTCCAAGCCATACTAATCATCTGTCTCTACTGATTCCGTTGCTTGTTCCCAAAGGGCCTTGACCAAATGTGCCTTGTCATGTGTCAATACACAACCTAGTAGTGCAGATCCAACCAATCTGTCTGCCTGTTAATTACCCACTACGCCCCATACCATGTTGTTAAACTGTTCAGCATCTTCTCGTTCGGTCTTCCCCTTCCCCCGCCTCTCTCCATCTAACTTTCCTGCTGTCACTTTGCATTCAGTTTTTCTCCTCCTCATGACATGACCAAAGAATGTAGACTGTCTCCTTCTGATGCGGGAAATTAGTTCTCTTCGTATCGCGAGCCCATTTTTGTCTCAAGACATCTTCATTACTCTTTTTATCTGTCCAGGAATTTCTTATCATTCGTCTATAAAACCACACATCCGCAGCTTCCAAATAATTGTTCACTAATCGATCAACTGTCCAGGGTTCACTTCCGCCTGTCAGGATAGGATTTACTTAACTTTTAAGAATTTTCTATGTTTTCCCCACTGACAAAAAAAAAAAAAAAAAAAAAGACTGCATGCAATATGATTTTTGACTAGCAGCCGAGTATAGATAAAAGAGAGTGTAACTTCATTAGAAGAAAGATCTTTGACTTCGTGTTAGAATAGGGACAATAAACATTCGGTTAGAGTTAATAGCCTTCCCGTGTGGGTTTAGGGGCCATGTTATAGGGAAAACAAGAATAGACCCATCACCTACCCAAAAGCATGTTGCAAGAATCTACTAATTGGGAGCTTCCTTGAAAGTCGGAGTGCATTTGCTTGAAAGGCATGGAACAAGCAGTCTGCATAGAAATGAGTCAGATCTGTAAAAAGAATGTACACGCAACACTCAGTTTCTGGAACAGGACTGCAGTCCAGAAGTGGATGAACAACCAGAACTTTCCGTCAGAGTTTACAGCTGGTGAACGCGAAGAAGAAGAAGTTAATAGCCTGTTATAGTACTTTTCAAAAGTCGTGCCATAACACTTTAACAAATATCTCGAGAACTGTACGGATCAGCAGGCATTTTTTGCACGTGGCCTTAGATTTCCTGTGTCTTTATGAATTTTTAATTTACAGTTGCACAGGTGCTTCAGTTTTCTTAAAGCGGCGAATTCCTGTAATCTAACTTCGACTAATAATGTGTGTGCGGCTAAAATATGTAATTGACAAACGCATGGGGTTTGAAAAGTCAGTTCACATGAGCAGTGATGCGAGGTGATTTTTTTGATAGTTACAATGAAAATGTATGTTGATTTAATACACCAGTCGTTTTATATGTCTCTGAAACATGGAGCACAACTAAAACAGATGAAGCCTTATTACAGGTTTTCGAAAACAGAGTCTTACGACGAATCTTTGGACCCATTAAAGATGCAAACTGCGCTGAATGAAGAGTGAGAAGCAGCAACGAAATTCATAATTTGTTTAAATCACCACTGATAAATGGCATCATGAGAGATGGGGAGATAATATCCTATCAGACCTGCAAACATTTGGTATCACCAACTAGAAAAAGAAGAACAACCAGAGAAATGAATGGAGGCGGGTGATATCTGCAGCAATGAACCTCAAGAGCTCGGAATGCTGAAGGAGAAGGCCAACCAGAGACATGAATGGTGGCGGGTGATATCTGCAGCAATTAACCCATGGGATCGGAATCCTGAAGAAGGCCAACTAGAGAAATGAATGGAGGCGGGTGATATCTGCAGCATTGAACCTCAAAGGCTCGGAATGCTGAAGAAGAACTCACAGGGGCCAATGCTGGAGTTAACTACCTGAGAGTGAAACGCATCTTAAGCGTGCAATTTGAAGTTTTCAAAAGTTGCCGTTACTCAGTTAACTAACTATAAGCATACTGACTGATTGCTTTAAAACGGCGTCTGTTTTTTTTTTCATATACCGCAAACAAGGCAACATTAAAACAATATGTTTGTTAACATTAAAAAACTTCTTACAAGGACATGCCTATTAATGGTTACATGCCAAATTTCGGGAGCTTCATGGTCTGGTTTCTGGGTAGTGAGATCGGACGCCCGTGTGCATTATTGCGCACGTAAAAAATCCCTTGGCAGTATGAAATCGAAAAGAGATGTCTTACGGCGCAGCCCGGGCACAAGTTTTGAGGTGAAAATCTACCGAAAGTATTTCAGGATCTTCGCCTGTGCTACAGAGCCTGTGCACTGTAATGAGCTTCTTCGGATTCAGGCTCAAAGAAAAGAGCAGATATGGGTTACTACCCATGTGCCATGATATTGATCAGTTGTTAAAACCTCTAACCTCATGCCAAATTTCAACAATTTACACCGAATGTTTACTGAGTTACAGATTTTAAAAGTTGGGCACGACTTTTAGAACGGACTATAGCAGTACAGGGGGTGTATAATATACAGTAGCATATGTTGAAGTGATAACTCAAAGCAATCATATATACATGTGCCGAAAGAAGTCCAGATCGTCGACGTACCTACTTTAACCCAGGAAACCCTCCATATTGGCACCTGGAATGTTATAACTTTGTACGAGGTGGGAAAAACAACGGACGTGTCAAGAGAAATGAAACATTATCAAATAAGTATTTTAAAATTACGTAAAATTTGAGGGACTGAGGCGTGGAAAAATATTATAAATTCAGGGGAAACAATTTTGTTTTCAGTACATAAGGAGGGCAATTCTTCCCACAATGAAGGAGTGGCCCTGATGCTATCGAAAGAAGCAGAGAGGGCACTAATAGAATGGGAAGCTGTGAGTCCTAGAATAATGAGAGCATAATTTAGAACAGCGAAACACAAAGTAAACATGTCGGTAATACAGTGTAAGCACCAACACATGACAAGGATGCATCAAATTCTACATAACTTCAAAATATTATAAATATTGAAAAAAGGGGCAATATAAAAATGTTGATGGGTGACCTGAATGCTAAGATAGGATAGGATAACACAGGTTATGAAGAAATTATATGAAAACATGGACTAGAAGTTATAAATAAAAATGGAGAATTATACACAAGTTTTTGTTCAGGAAACTTATGTGTTATTGGCGGAAGCATTTTCCCACATGAAAGAATACACAAGGCAACATGGGAATCACCAGACCATAAGACAACCAGTCAGATAGATTACCTATATATAAAGAAAATATTTAGATCATCCCTTTATGATGTTAGGGATTTCAGAGGGGCTAATGTTTTTAGTGACCATCTTCTGTTGGTAAGTGAAATCAAGTTGGAACTTAAAAGAAACATAATATCTTATAATCATAGAAACCAGTATAATGTAGGCTCTCTTTGGGATAAAGAAGCTAAAAATAATTTTCAGTTACAGTCTTCAAAAACTACACGATGTCGAATCAGTTAGCTGAAGAAGTAAGCACTGAAGGCTGATGGGATCAGATCAAGGGAATCTGGAATGGATCTTGATAAGAAAGAACGGAAACATAAAGCATGGATAACACCAGCAACCATTACAATGGTAGAGAAAAAAAAAAAGGAAAAAAAAAAAAAGGCAGACTTAAACACTAGCTGCTGAAGCTACAACTCAGGAAAAATGCACAGAAGCAAATAAGGAAGTTAAAAGGCAGATAAGCGCAGATAGCTCTGCCAAAGAAAACAGGCACTTTAAAATGTGAAGACCATCGCACAATAAGTCTTATGAGTCACATGACTAAGATTTTACTGAGAATAATTATAAGAAGAATAGGAAACAAAATTAAGCCAGAAATCAGCGATGAACAATGTGGATTTGTAGAAGGAAAAGGTACAAACAATACCATTTACATCCTAAGGACATTGTCAGAAAAAGCTATAGAAGTAAAGACTGATTTGTACTTATGCTTCATAGACTATACAAAAGCATTTGACTGTGTGAAGCATGAAGAAGTTATCACACTGTTAGAAAAATTAAACATTGATGGAAAAGATCTACGAACAATAAAGAATATGTTTTGGCAGCAAACAGCAGCTATAAGAATTACCAACTGTTTAGGTACATTTCAGAGCTTAAAGAGGCGCGTACGACAAGGATGTGTACTGTCACCTGATTTGTTTTCACTATACAGTGAATATATAATGAGATCTTTAATTGAAAACAGAGTCTTACGACGAATCTTTGGACCCATCAAAGATGTAAACAGCGGTGAATGGAGAGGGAGAAGCAACAACGAAATTTATAATCTGTTTAAATCACCAATGATCACTGCCATCATGAGAGCTAATAAACGGAAATGGTTGGGGCATTTTGAAAGAATTTCAGATGACAGAGAAGTAAAAACGGTATAAACGAGCGAGATGAAGGGTCATAGACCACGAGGCAGACAAAAAAGAAGATGGAGAGATAAAATCCAATCAGACCTGCAAACAATTGGTGTCACCAACTGGAGATGAATGGAGCGGTTGATATTTGCAGCTGTGAACCTCAAGGGATCGGGATGCTGAAGAAGAAGGTCAACCAGAGAGATGAATGAAGGTGATGTCTGCAACAATGAACCTCAAAAATGGTAGAGAAAAAAAAAAGGAAAATAAAAAGGCAGACTTAAACACTAGCTAAACTATAGCTGCTAAAGCTACAGCACAGAAAAAAATTTACGAAGCAAATAAGGAAGTTAGAAGGCGAATAAACCTAGATAAAAGGAAATCTTTAGATGACCTAGCGCAAGAATCGGAGACAGCAGCAGCAAAAGGAAACCTCAGAGACCTTTACAGCAATACAAAAAATAAGTAGGTGAATACAGTAAAGTCAGCCAAATGGATCAATCAAAAACTTTCAAGGAGAGGTACTCACCAACACTAAAGATCAAATGGATAGATGGGTTGCAATATTTTAGAATACTTCTAAATAGACCAGCCCCAGAGGTTTCTCCAGATATCCAGGCTTTAGAAATGCAACTGGATATCAGTTGTTAGATACCGTCTAAAGAGGAAATTAGAATTTTAGTAAAGTCTGGGAGACCGAAGAAATAACAGCAGAATAACGAGAAGGATATCAAATGAAACTTCCGAAAAAAGGTGATCTACAGGAGTGTGAAAACTAAAGTGGAATTATGTGGCTGTCTGTTACTGGAAAAATATTAGGTCGTCTGAAAGATGCAATTGATAAAAAGCTAGGAGATGAAGAGGCTGGTTTTCGGCCAAACAGTTCCTGTACTGACCAGATAGCCACATTACGTATAATAACAGAGCAAAGCATTGAAATGAATTCACCACTTTACATTAGATTCATATACAATGAAAAAGCTTTTGACGGCATTGGTAGAGAATCTCTGTAGAAACTGATAGGGCACTATGGAATCTTACAGACAATTATTAACTTAGTAAAGACAACGAATAAAGACATGAAATGTCGAGTTCTTCTTGAGGAAAAGCTAACAGATATATTTGAAATAAAAACAAGGATGTCTTTTGTCGCCTATCCTATTTTTACTTGCAGTAGACTGGATTATGAAGACAGCAACTGCTAACACCAAGAATTGAATTCAGTGGACCCCTACAAAACAGCTTGATGATCGGGACTTCGCTGATGATATTTCTCTTCTGTCCCATTTACGCAGTCAGATTCAAGATAAATTAAATATTTGATGCGAGATCACAACAGTTAGGTCTAAAATTCCATAAGGAAAAGACAAAAATAATGAGAATAAAACAGGTAAATAGTAATGTTGTTTCTCTTAATGATATCCCATTCCAAGTCGTAGAGTCGTACACCTGTTTGGGCAGTAAAGTAGATACAGATGGAACTGATACAGATGGAACTGATACAGATGGAACTGATACAGATGGAACTGGTACAGATATTAAAATACGAACACAGAAGGCAAGAGGTGCTTTCATAGCACGACTCCTAAAAGCATTCAAATTTATTACAAGAAAGCGAACACAAGAAGAAGAAGAAGAAGAAGAAGAGGAAGAAGAAAAAGAAGAGGAAGAAGAAGAAGAAGAGGAAAAAGAAATAACTCATCGTCACTGTTTGTACATATGCTATCATCTGTGTTCTTGAATCAACACTTCTTTTGGTAATGCAGATTTCTGCCTATTTAACTGGTGTGAATCACTGCCGTGGTAGTGTTGTAATACCCTACACCTATTTAACTGGTGTGAATCACTGCCGTGGTAGTGTTGTAATACCGTACACCTATTTAACTGGTGTGAATCATTGCCGTGGTAGTGTTGTAATACCGTACACCTATTTAACTGGTGTGAATCACTGCCGTGGTAGTGTTGTAATACCGTACACCTATTTAACTGGTGTGAATCACTGCTATGGTAGTGTTGTAATACCCTACACCTATTTAACTGGTGTGAATCACTGCCGTGGTAGTGTTGTAATACCGTACACCTATTTAACTGGTGTGAATCACTGCCGTGGTAGTGTTGTAATACCGTACACCTATTTAACTGGTGTGAATCACTGCTGTGGTAGTGTTGTAATACCCTACACCTATTTAACTGGTGTGAATCACTGCCGTGGTAGTGTTGTAATACCGTACACCTATTTAACTGGTGTGAATCATTGCCGTGGTAGTGTTGTAATACCGTACACCTATTTAACTGGTGTGAATCACTGCCGTGGTAGTGTTGTAATACCGTACACCTATTTAACTGGTGTGAATCACTGCCGTGGTAGTGTTGTAATACCGTACACCTATTTAACTGGTGTGAATCACTGCCGTGGTAGTGTTGTAATACCGTACACCTATTTTAACTGGTGTGAATCACTGCCGTGGTAGTGTTGTAATACCGTACACCTATTTAACTGGTGTGAATCACTGCCGTGGTAGTGTTGTAATACCGTACACCTATTTAACTGGTGTGAATCACTGCCGTGGTAGTGTTGTAATACCGTACACCTATTTAACTGGTGTGAATCACTGCCGTGGTAGTGTTGTAATACCGTACACCTATTTAACTGGTGTGAATCACTGCCGTGGTAGTGTTGTAATACCGTACACCAATTTAACTGGTGTGAATCACTGCCGTGGTAGTGTTGTAATACCGTACACCTATTTAACTGGTGTGAATCACTGCCGTGGTAGTGTTGTAATACCGTACACCTTTTTAACTGGTGTGAATCACTGCCGTGGTAGTGTTGTAATACCGTACACCTATTTAACTGGTGTGAATCACTGCCGTGGTAGTGTTGTAATACCGTACACCTATTTAACTGGTGTGAATCACTGCCGTGGTAGTGTTGTAATACCGTACACCTATTTAACTGGTGTGAATCACTGCCGTGGTAGTGTTGTAATACCGTACACCTATATAACTGGTGTGAGTCACTGCCGTGGTAGTGTTGTAATACCGTACACCTATTTAACTGGTGTGAATTACTGCCGTGGTAGTGTTGTAATACCGTACACCTATTTAACTGGTGTGAGTCACTGCCGTGGTAGTGTTGTAATACCGTACACCTATTTAACTGGTGTGAGTCACTGCCGTGGTAGTGTTGTAATACCGTACACCTATTTAACTGGTGTGAATCACTGCCGTGGTAGTGTTGTAATACCGTACACCTATTTAACTTGTGTGAATCACTGCCGTGGTAGTGTTGTAATACCGTACACCTTTTTAACTGGTGTGAATCACTGCCGTGGTAGTGTTGTAATACCGTACACCTATTTAACTGGTGTGAATCACTGCCGTGGTAGTGTTGTAATACCGTACACCTATTTAACTGGTGTGAATCACTGCCGTGGTAGTGTTGTAATACCGTACACCTATTTAACTGGTGTGAGTCACTGCCGTGGTAGTGTTGTAATACCGTACACCTATTTAACTGGTGTGAGTCACTGCCGTGGTAGTGTTGTAATACCGTACACCTATTTAACTGGTGTGAATCACTGCCGTGGTAGTGTTGTAATACCGTACACCTATTTAACTGGTGTGAATTACTGCCGTGGTAGTGTTGTAATACCGTACACCTATTTAACTGGTGTGAGTCACTGCCGTGGTAGTGTTGTAATACCGTACACCTATTTAACTGGTGTGAATCACTGCCGTGGTAGTGTTGTAATACCGTACACCTATTTAACTGGTGTTAATTACTGCCGTGGTAGTGTTGTAATACCGTACACCTATTTAACTGGTGTGAGTCACTGCCGTGGTAGTGTTGTAATACCGTACACAACAAGGATTATCTTATCACATATCTAGCCTTACTTGTAATCATCTCCTAAAACAAACTTGGTAAAAAGAAGAGAGGATGAAGGAAAGGAGCCAAGGAGAAGTGAACGGAAGAAATGGAGAAGGAGGAGGAGACAAAGAAGAAGAAAGAGGAAGAAGAAAAAAAAAAGAAGAAAAGAAGAAGGATGAGGAGGACGAGAAGGAGACACAGATTAAGTAGTAGTAGCAGCAGTGGCAGCAGCAGTAGTAGCAGCAGCAACATCAGCATTATTTAATAGTAGTATTAGTAGTAGTAGCATCATAATTATCATAATAATAATCTAAAGAGAAAAGAAGAAGAAGAAGAAAGAAGAAAAATATATGTACATATTCTGTTGAAAGATCTAATCAGAAAGATTTATCAGAGATGCTACTTGTACTGCCTACCATTTTCAACAGTATATTGAGCTGCCAAGAGACCTTCCCCCTTATAATCATTCAACTAGAACATTTTGCTGAAATCATTAGTTCAAGACAGAACTTTAAGCCAATTTACCATCGTGTGTTATGATAAATCGTTTTGAGCTTACGAAATTACTTTATCAAGCCAATTTACCATCGTGTGTTATGATAAATCGTTTTGAGCTTACGAAATTACTTTATCAATTCAGTGACATTTTCCATGAACAACGCTACTGCTTGTGTAAAAGATTATTTCTTTTTGAAGTAACGTTTGATCTCGGCGCTGATATTTCAGTTCGTCATTTTAGAATTCAGTGCTGACGTCGTTAATATTTGATCTTTCGTGTGGGTTGACAAAGCACACAGTGAGAGTTATTGTTATCTGGTTATCGCTAAATAATCGTCCATGTTTACCAAGGGGGCTGCATGGTCTCGAGGCATGATGTCCGCCTCGAGTGCTAGAGGTTCTTGGTTCAATCCCCGTTAAGGGCTGGGATTGTTTTACGTGAACTTGGACTTCTAGTAATTTCCTCTGGTCGCTGGGTAGCGCACGCAAAAAATCCCTTTGCAGTTGGAAATTAACAAGAGTAGCCTAACGGCGCTGACTGGACAAACAATTGTTGTTAAAAATCTAGCCAAAGTATTTCAGGATCCTCGCCGGTGCCACAGAGCCTGTGCACTGTGCTGAGCTTTTTCGGACTCAGACTTGAGTTAGAAGAAGAACGGAGCACTTATGTGTTACTATCCGTGTGCCATGATGTTGATCCGTTGTTCAAAACCTCAAACCTCAAAGTTTACCAAGTTATCTCACTTTTCGAAGACACGAGACACTGAAGTTGCGTTGGCTATGAAAGCACAGAAGGCTAGAGGATGGCTAGAGAGAGATTAACTTTTAGGTGTGAGGTAACGAGAGCGACCTTCTGTAAATTGACTACTGTATTAAAGTTCAACCCACCAGGACCGCACAATGTGCGATAAACACCCGGTGACACAAAGTGCCACAAAGTGCCACCATTCGGAGGAGAATCACATGGGCACAAATCCGTTCAACCGTTAAATTATATTAGGGTTCTTAACAAATGCCAGGGTGGGGCTTTAAATTGAAAAAAAAAGGCGTCAGCCACTAAATGATATAGACATATATCTACCAGAATTCGATCTCCTGTTGGCGGTCCAGGAAAGACTGTTCTTGTAGCTTGCAGACAGTAGGCTTGTGACAAAAGGCCCTAGAATGGTTAAAAACCTAGGAGCTCACCAGTGCATGTTTGATCAACGACTCAATGAGCATGCTACAAAAGATCAAGGCGGGGTAAGTACAGAAACAGTGGCTCCATCTGATACAGCACGCGGTGTTTCCCAAAATTACTTTCATTTTTGTCCCAGGTCTGCTAGTGTAAAAGGCAATGAGAGAGCAGACGCCCTGGTTGGCAGTGCGACTATCAGAAATGGGCCCTCTATGGACAGGAGAGACATCATCAATGACATACGAGAGACTAAACGCTGTGAATTTTTCAGTTTCCTAGAAAAATTATTTCTCACTAAATAGACTGCATACCCCGGGGTGTACCAATTTGAGCTGCGAGACAGGAAAACGATGCAGGAGCCACTCGCTGTTAAATCAACTACATCGGAGAGCTGCGTTAGCGCAGTCGATAGGAGGCTCGCTTTCGAATCCAGCTGCGACTCGTTGCAGCCACGGTCGGTGTTCGAAACCGGGCGGTTCTCGGGGTTCACCCAGCGACTAGGAAATGGGTACCAGAGTGACACTCTGGGGTAAATAGAGGAACGTCGCTGTAGCTACAGAGTTACGTGCGGACGGCGACACAGGCGGACAATTTCTTATCAGCTGTCCGTACTGGTGGCAGAGCACCTATGGTTTATAACCGTGTACAATGACGCTGGTTCACATCTCCCGACTTTACCTTTACCTTTACATCAACTAAAACAGAATGGGAGTTGTTAGTCTAACAACACTTGGAGAGATACTCAGGAGGAGATCGGAGCACTTATGGTCATGTCCTATGTGCGATGAAGATGACCTCAGAAAATGAACGATGAAGGCTAGAGAATTGGCTAAGGATAGATGGACTTTTATGTGTGTCGTAACCAGAGGGGCGTTCTGTAAAGGAACTGCTGATTGAAATCTCCAGGTTATGCCGGTGAGTTGGGAAATGAGCAGGCAGACTGGCTGGCTCTGCACCACTTGGTTGTGAATTTATGTGTGATAAGTCAGATATTGTGAGGGCCCTTTGGGAGTTTGTAAACAGTGCGAAAGTGCAGATAGATCGTTACGGTCTAAGGAGAATGGCGCTTCGAGAAGTTACCAGGGGATCTGGCCGACGCTCAACACTCAGGGGTAGGATGAGACGGATATACAATCAGACGGTTACTGGTACCATCGGAATTGGAACTCTTCGCTTGCTGCTGAAGATGGGGACTGAGCACTTTTGGGAAGTGTCCTAAGTGCTATGATGTCAATTCTTAACACAGCATTCAAAATTCAACTGCTGATTAATGATGATATATATGTACGAAGATTCGATCTTCCGATTGGCGGATCATAAAAGACTTCTTGTAGTTTTCAGGAATAGTAAGAGAGTCGCGCAATAAGAAGATACTGGGGCGCAGAGTAGGAGAGTCGCGCGATAGGAAGATACTAGGGCGCAGAGTAAGAGAGTCGCGCAATAAGAAGATACTGGGGCGCAGAGTAGGAGAGTCGCGCAATAGGAAGATACTGGGGCGCAGAGTAAGAGAGTCGCGCAATAGGAAGATACTGGGGCGCAGAGTAAGAGAGTCGCGCAATAAGAAGATACTGGGGCGCAGAGTAGTCGGAGAGATCGCGCAAGGAGAGGAAGATACTGGGGCGCAGAGTAAGAGAGTCGCGCAATAGGAAGATACTGGGGCGAGAGTAGGAGAGTCGTGCAATAGGAAGATATTGGGGCGTTACCACGTCATACAATAAAACTTCGGTTACTGGTCACCACCCGGTACCAGGGCTGTGATGGATAACCGAAAGGCGGATAACCGAGACCTCTTAATGCATATGTACAGTAACATGATTTCACTGCTGTGTACACTGTGACAGAAGGAGAGACAGAGGGAGACCGACAGAACGATACTGGGTAGTTTGGGCATAGAGGAACATCTGTGCTATGAGTTTATTGAAAGTACACGAGACATAAGGGAGCCGCTGTCGTCTAGACAAGATAAATACAGAAGTAAGGCATAAGTGTTTGAAGGCAAACGAAGAATGACCAAATGAACAGTGCAATATAATTGAATACAGTTCTTTTAAAGATAAAAAACGTGTGCATAAACAAATTAACGATCTAACTGGAAGAAAGATACGAGTAAACACAGGATGTCTGAAATCAAAACGCAGGAGAGATCTTAATGGAGGAAGATGATATAATAACTAGATGGAATGATTACATAAGAGAGTTATATGATAGAAAACGACAGAATTACCATAAGAAAGAAATTTAGAAGCTTCGTCTGTACTAAAGGAAGAAGTTGGCGATGCTATTAAACAAATGAAGAAAGGAAAGTCAACTGAGCCAGATGAAATTTCGGTAGAAGAATTAAAGTACTGGGGAAATTTGGGGTGGAAGTATTAATTAAACTGATGAATGACATTTATAACACTGGATACATACCAAGTGATATGATGAAATCTGTATTTATTACGTTACCCAAAAGCAATTGAATGTGAAGAATTTCGTACAATGAACTTAATAAATGATGACACCAAATTACTACTGAAAATTATATTGAGAAGAACAAGAAGAAAAATAAGAATAGAAATAAGTGAAGAGCAGTATGGATTTATGAAAGGTAAAGGGACAAGTAATCCAATATACATATTACGAACACTGATAGAAAGATCAATGTACGTTCAAAAATACTTATATTTGTGCTTTATATATTATACCAAAGCATTTGACAAAGTTAAACATGAGGAGATGATGAAAATGTTGGAAGACATCAATATAGACGGGAAAGATCTCAGAATAATTGAAAAAAACATTTACTGGAACCAAGTAGCAGCAATTAAAATGGGAATCAGATTGGGTACTTTTAAACAGACAAAGCAAGAAGTAAGACAGGGGTGTATGGCATCCACAAACCTTTTATCTCTATATAGTGAAATAATTTTGATGGAAATTAAAAACAATGCTGGAATCAGAGTTGAAGGATACAATTTAAACTTTTTGCGTTATGCAGACGAAGCAGTTTGGATAGCTAAAAATGCAACTGATTTTCAACAACTGCTGGATATTATGGGGATAAAGAATGCTAAGAAATCATGGTTATATCAAGGAAGAAAACTCCAAGTTGTGATATCTCAATTGAAGGAAAAAGACTTAACCAGGTCATTAAATTCAAGTATCTGGAACAATCATATCATCAGATGAAAAATGTGTGACAGAGATTAAAAACAGAAAAGGTCAAGCGATAGCTGCATTACAGAAAATGGAAAATATGCAACAAATCACTCTCATTAAATATTAGAAAGAGAGTGCTAAAATGTTATAAAGAAACTGTTCTGTCGTATGGCAGCGAATCTAGGAATGTCAGTGAATAAATTAAGAAGAATTTTGAAACAGCAGAGGTGTGATTTCTGAGACGAATGATACGAATACCTTGGACGGCCAGAGTAACTAACATCGATTGTTTGAAAGAAGCTAATGAAAGTAAATCTCTATATACAACAATAAGAAAGGAACAAACACTGTTTTTTAGCCACGTAAGGGGAAGAGAGACATTTAAGAACATCGTGACAACTGGACAGATCGGTGGAGAAAGGGGTAGAGAGGTGATGCTGGATGGGCTGAGACGATGGCATGGAGGGATATCAAGAGAGCTTTTCCAGGCAACCAGGGATCGTGATCTTTGGAGATGCATGAGCTCCTGCGCCAGTTGGCAGGGCAGATGATGATGATTATAATAGCATTTTAGGAAATTCTAGAAGACCTTGGCAAGCTGTCAACCTAATGAGTTCATTTAGCTCTAGAGCTATCTGGTGCAATCGAGACGCAGTTGGAAAAATTCACGGTCGAGAACACAGATAGCAAACCAGCTTAAGCATACCAGAACCTTCCAGAGACAGTTAGCGAGTAGAAAACAACACATTCTACACATTCCGACGTCTCAGTATAAATAGTTAGTAGGAAACGACTCCAGCAAATCATAGTCATCCGAGCGTGGAATGGCAATTTATTTTGTAATTTGAAGTCCCACCCTGGCTTTTGCCGGGGGTGCTGATTATAGCCGGGACATAAATATGGTCTGGCACTTTGTGTCACTGGGTGTTTATCGCTTGTGTGATGTCATGGTGGGGTGCAAATACCTACCTATCTACTCGAGCAACGGCTGGCTAACAGCAGGTTGAACGCGGTCAAATTTTGTTTTGTTTTTGTAAAATCTGCAACCTTCGGCGACGGAGCTCCAACTAGCTCGCTGGTAGACGACTTCGTCGCCGGTCGCGACAGTATTTGGGTCTGTTTCATTTTATCGCATCAAATACTGCACAAGTACTTTTCATGGCTACTTGGTGGCAGGTAATGCTAAGCCATTTTGTACGGCGCACATAGCCTAGTCACCATTATAACCTCAAGCTCCCGCATTTGGAGATTCTGATGGAATCTGACGATTTTTGTTTTCGCAAACCAAGCCAAGAAGAACCACTTTAGCAACCTTCAATCACTGAGACTTAGAGGAAGAGGGACTAGTCACGGTGAGTCTAATCGGCGAGACTCGTCAGCCTTTGAGATGTAGGGAAAAAAACCCAGTAAAGTAAAGGTCCTTTTTCCACGCCTTTAGGCGCATAGGGCATATAGGGCTAGACCTATATTTTTATAGACCAATGGGCAAAAGATGGGTGATGTGGTCAGCATTAAGCTGGCCCCTTTACTTCCCGGGACTGCACCTGGTACCCACTCAAGGCTGGGTCGATCTGGAAGTCAAGGTCAGTTTTGAAAAAAGTCTGGCTCCCCCAGAGAGCCAGCCCACGACCTTCCGAGGGTCTAGCCGCTACGCCACGTCGACTCTCTTTGAAATGTGTAGACTGTACGCTAAAGAGAAGAGTCAATAGTTATCCCGGTGAAGAGGACCCTCACAGACGAGACACTTCACAGGAGACAGGAGAAAGGACATTGGAATGCAGAGACTACAGACAAATGTTACTCTTTGTCTTCTCTGTTTATTTCCCTGGCCTGTCTACTCCGTTTATCTACACTGTTTTATCTTCCTTGTCTCTACAATTTGTTTTCTCCTGTCTTTATCTCTTCCATCTATCTCTTCTAGTTATCCCCCCTTGTTCTTAAATTTCCTTTTTTATAGTATCCAGAAACCATGAGTTGTTAACCCACAGGCTCGGTATTATGGATATTGCAACCCTTTGGCCTTGATTCCATGATAGATACCGTAAATCTGGGAGAAATGTGGCTTTTCTGCCTACCCCCGGGCGTGAACCCGGACCACAAGGAGTTCGTCACCCGGTCACCGCGTAGTACGGTTAAGCCAACTACGCTAGCATGCCGGGTGTAAATGTCCTTAAAAGTCGTCGCCATGTGGGATGCAATTGTTTCTTATTTTAAGCCCCACCTTGGCTTCTGCCAGGGGCCCTGAATATAACCGAGGCATAGATATGGCCTAGCGGCTGAAAGGGTTTTTTAGGACCTCTCCACTGGTGATGCTCATCCGCATGGTGGCGCTTTGTGGCACCGGGGGTTTATTGCTTGTCTCCCTGATTTCACCCCCACCCCCGTTTTTGTCTCATCCATTTACCCTCTTCTAGTTTCTCCTTAGTGTATCTACTCAAGAAACATCCGAACATTTGTTCTCTATGAGAATCCGCCTAGAGACAAAACAATGCTTGCTTTATGAAAGGCATGCCCTTAAAAACATAGTTGAAAACAACGCAACCCCAGAAGGCCATGACAAAACAAACCGTAATTATTTCTAATAGTTCCTATTTCATGTGTACTTCGATAAACCGAGCGCTGGCAAATACGACGTTCGACAATTTTGCGCTAGCACTTATGTGTTTTTCTAACAATCGATTTTGCCCTCTTCTGTAACAACGCCCGCTATTATGCTGCAGTCTTTGAATGTCATTTGACTAACCGTCAGTTTCTTGGCTCCTGTTACAAGCTCGCAGCTCCTTCTATTGCTGTTTTCACGTGTCAACAGCCTGCTGCATGTTCTCTTCGTACATCTTCTCCTATTATTACGATAATTGGAGCGAAATTACATGCACCCTTAGATCGAACAATGTGCTATTAAAACAATTACGCGCACTAACTTTAAACAAGGGAGACAAATACAGTATTATTTAATCAATTGGGAAACAGGGGAAATAATGTTACAAAAGTACTGAGGTAGACGCGAAAGTTGGAATATTAAACTGGAAACTGCTGTTTGAACTGTTTTCACGCAAGTAAAATGCATGTTTCAGTGTGCTGTACATGATACCTTTGATACCTTTATAAAATCAAGTCTGTTACTTTCTTGTTTGCTCAGATAGCTTTTGTGGATGTTCGTAGAATTTATTGACCTTAATGCTCTCACTGTATGTTTTAAAATGCGAGTAATAATTCTTTGAACCATTCGTTAATTGTCGTACGTCCTTCTTAGGACGTTATTTTTTGTTATTTGAAGCCCCACTCTGGCTTTTGCCAGGGGCCGCAATATAGGCAGGTCATCATTATGGCCAAATGTCTGAACGCGGTTTCTGGGACCTCTCCACGGTGATCCTCATCCGCATGGTGGCACTTTGTGTCATCGGGTGTTTATCGCTTGTGTGATGTCCTGGTGTGGTATAAAAAGCCAGCCAGCTTTGAACCATTTACGTCTGTCGACACAGGACTGTAGGATATACCTGGTTTCTTTAGCCGTTACAGATGCATTATTAAAACATTTTGGGAGGTTGAATTGGGATCTACTTTGTTGGTCTGCGGTCCAGAATGAGGGTGGTACCTTGTCGGTCTGCAACAAGGGTGAGATTTTAACCAATCTCAGGATGGTACCCAGTCAGTCTGCGGTCCAGACTAAGATTGTAACCAATCTCAGGATAGTACCCTGTCGGTCTGCGGTCCAGACTAAGATTGTAACCAATCTCAGGATGGTACCCTGTCAGTCTGCGGTCCAGACTAAGATTGTAACCAATCTCAGGATAGTACCTTGTCGGTTTAAGGTCCAGACTAAGATTTAAACCATTCTCAGGGGGATATTGCATACCTGTAGGTAGTGACTGGAGTGGACAAAGTGATCGATAAACTGTCATGAAATGTGATTGATTTGGGGCTAGCTGAAATCCAATGTATTGGGCTTAAAAATGCAAATACCGCAGCCTAGCTGTAAATATTGCCTGGAAATGGCTAATAAAAGTAGAAACTTTATATACCACAATGAGAAGGAGACAACAAACGTTCCTTGATCATGTGATGAGAAAAAGAGTACTGGAAAAATTGACGACTGGAAAGATCCCTGGTAGAAGAGGCAGAGGCAGACCAAGAGAAACGATGGTGGATGGCTTTAGACAGTGGAATTTAGGAATATCATCAGTCTAATTGATCCAGAACCCCAAGGACCAAGATCTGTGAAGATGCATGGACGCCTATGCCAGCTGACAAGATACTTGATAATGATGAGCTGTAAATTACAACAGAACGTATCTATCACCCTTTTATGCTGACGCAGAATAAGAAGATAGGGTTCAACGGGTTTTTGAGATATGTTTCTGTTTGACTGCATCCGATTTCTGTCTACTTGAGTCACTGGCCGTCAGTCGTAGAGACTGAAATCCAGGAGGAGGAAAAGTCAATCCATCAATCAATCAGGTGCCGTCTGCACAATGAAGGTTGACTGCAATACTCTCCCTCGCTTGACCTGACTGTACACTCTCTCAGACTGCTGTTTCGTCCATCTCTTGATGTTGCTCTCCCACTTGTACGGTTCTCTACCTCTTGCTCTTTTGCGCTTGTCTTTTCCCTCAAGTATGGTTTTTTTTTTAAAAACAGTGTTGTATCTTTTAATGTGGCTAAAATATTGCAGTTGTCTTTTTTTTTCTTTCAGTAACTCTCTTTTCATTCGCAGTTTCTCCAGAACCTGCGTTTGACTTTTTGTTTTCCACAAAATCCGACCTATTCTTCAGTATTTCCACGGACAGTTCCAATTTCTAGTTGTCTGTTTTTGGCTTACTCTCTCTCTCTCTCTCTCTCTCTCTCTCTCTCTCTCTCTCTCTCTCTCTCTCTCTCTCTCTCTCTCTCTCTCTCTCTCTCTCTCTGTACCCCACCAGAACATCACACAAACGATAAATACCAGGTGACACAAAGTGCTACCATGCGGACGATGATCACTCGTGGAGAGGTCCCAGAAACCCCTTTCAGCCGTTAGGTCATATTTATGGCCCGGCTACCTTCAGGACCCCTGACAAAAGCCAGGGTGGGGCTTCAAATTATGAAAAAAAATTGCATCCCACATGGGGACGAATGGTACAACTCTACCTTCCGTTTTTACCGGGACAGTCAGGTTTGTTTAGACATGTTCCGGCTTACAAATTGTTCCATTCTATACAAATCTAGAAACTGTCTTGAAAATAGCAAGTGCAGTTAGTTATATCTGTAGACATTGTCTGATTTCAAAGTGTTTAGATAGCTTAAATGTGTGAAATGTATTGAGAATTATCTTTGCAGCAAGTTTGTTTTTGTTTTTGAGAGGGGTTGGGGGGGGGGGGGGGGGTGTTTTTTCCATACAGTTGAAGCTGACATTATTTCAGTTATTTGTTGGCGACAATACTTAGGGTTGAACAGCATTGTCAAACTAGTAATTAACCCTTCCACGCCACTGGCCTAAACAATAGCGTGGGAAAAAAAAGTGGGGCGGGGGGGGGGGGGGGGGAGGATGCGGGAAGTTGTTAAACTGATTTTCTATAGAGGTCTCGTTGTCAGCCTAGTCATTGTCCGTGAGTATACACAGCATGTGACGATGTTCATTTCTAATGTGGTGTCGATCTCTCCAGCTGTCAATTATTTGTGAAGATAGTTTTAGCCATTCCTATTCTGTTTTCTTTCATTAGAGGGAAGAAAGTTTGGAAGACATCTTTACCCGCACAGGTCTGAGGGTTACCCGCTGATGATGATTAATTAAGAATGGACGTCACAGCACTCGGGACACCCGCATAAGTGCTCCGTACCCATCTTCAGCAGCAAGCTGAGAGTTCCATTTTCGAAACCAGGCTAATATAGCCGTTACTTTTAGTAAGGTTATACAATTCTTGGAGGTTGAACCGGGCATGTGGAGTTTCCCCTGTTGGCTTGTCATCCAGACATTCTCACTGTAGTCAACACCAGAGCCCCAATTAGGTAAAACACAGTTCACTTTCGTATGCTCATATCAGACCCTCAGGTTGGTTGACTCTATGAACTCGCATGTTAGCTGCAGGCTCTTCATGGTTCCCCATAGCTTGCTGTGACACTTTGCTCTAGAGGCCAGGTGTCTTTTCGAAGTTATATGTAGAGTGGACAGGTCTGCAGAATGTGCTCAGGTGTTTGTGGTCTGGTTTGACAGGAACACTGTGGGGACTGTACAATCTTTATTTGATGCATGCGTTAGCTGAGCCTGCAGTGTCCTGTTTGTGGACGGAAAATTGTTGCTTTCCGATGAGTTTTCTGATGGGGTCTTATGGATGGAAAAGTCACCACCGAATATGTTTAGATCAAGAGAAGGCATTTGATAAGGTAGCTCTGGGACTGCTTAGGACTGTAGGACAGAAGAAAACAACCCAGAAACTCTGGTCAGTACAATGCCGAGTTTCTATAAAAGCTGCATCAATTATGTAAAGGTAAAGTAAAGGTAAAGTCGGGAGATGTGAACCAACGTCATTGCACACGGCTATAAACCATAAGTGCTCTGCCACCAGTACTGACAGGTGAAAGGAATTGTCCGCCTGTGTCGCCGTTCGCACGTAACTCCGTAGCTACAGCGACGTTCCTTCATTTACCCCAGAGTGTCAACACTAGTACCCATTTCCTAGAGGCTGGGTGAACCCCGGGAGCCGCCCGGTTTCGAACACAGACCGTGGGCTGCAGCGAGTCGCAGCTGGATTTGAAAGTTGGCCTCTTATCGACTGCGCTAACGCGGCCCCCAATTATATGCGAACAACAGACTGAAATTCCGAAAAATTTAGGACCACTAGCGGTGCTAGATAAAGTGATATTTTCTCACCGTATCTCTTCATTCTTATCATGGATGAGCCTCGAGAGGCAGGGGATAAGAAGTGTTGGTGTTGTGGGTAGTGGGTCCCCCCCCCCCTTCCTCACCCCCTTACTTCACCCTATGTCTAGTGAATATCTGTTCACGAAAGGAGCGTCCATTGTGGTGTCAGCCTCTTGACCTAGCAAAACCTCTCTAACCTCAAGACCATTGTGCGTGGCGAAGAGTAATAAACCCGGTGCACCACACCGTACTGCCCTCTGTGGGAGGGAAGGAGCCAGAGGTGTGCTGAACAGTCTTAGGAATGGAAACAAGTATGCTAACCCCCCTGAATACCGGAAACTATCGTGAAGGCACAGGGACTCAGGACGTGACGATCCCGTTGCCCCAACTACTCATGCTTAGGCCATGCTTAGAGCCATGAAGAGCTCAGCGAAACCTGCAGGCAATCTGGTGGCGGGGAATGAGCACACTGTGAGCCCCACCTTAGCTACGTGTTAAAGGGGAAGGCAGAAACACAACCCATATTTCCTTCAGAACTGGTACAGGGCATTTCTAGCTGCTGCCCTGGGAGGTAGGTAATCCACAGACACCCCAGCACCACAATGCCATTAATATGTCATCGAGACATGTAAGGAGAGGACAAAGAAATACTCAGCAGGGTCCTGGAAGATGAGACCAATCTGTGTATCAGAGCTGGCATTCGCAGAAGATGTGGCCATGATAGCTAAACCAGAGGCACATCTTCAGCCTAAGTCACTTGTCTTGTAGGAAGAGCTTGCGAAGAGTGGGATGAAATCAGCATGTCAAAAAAAAAAAAAAAAAAAAAACCATTGTGATATTAAGAAATGATAAGAAACACCAGATCATGATGTTAAAGTATGCATTAGAGCAGGTCAACCTGTTCAAATACCTTAGCGTTGTAATTGAAGAATTAAGACAGAGTTAGCCACCCACAAAGTATGAACTCAAAGAAACCTTTCTAGGTCATAAACCGAGCGTTCCTCGGCAAAAGGCAAATTGGCAAGAGGACGAAATGGCTCTACATAATGCCAGTCATGACATATGGGTGTTGCAAAGACAACAGCTCACAGAGCTTCGGGCCCCAGAAATGGGATATCGGAGAATAGTAGTAGTAGTAGCACTTTTATCCCACTAGGGCATCACACAAGCGATAAACACCTGATGACACAAAGTGCCACCATGTGGATGAGGATCACCCGTGGAGAGGTCCCGGAAACCGCGTTCAGCCATTAGGTCATATTTATGGCCGGGCTATATTACGGCCCCTGGCAAGAGCCAGGGTGGGGCTTAAAAAAAATGAAAAATTGCATCCCCCAAGGGGGTGACTGATTATATCGGAGAAAAGTGGTCCAAGTAACAAGAAGGGACAAAGTTCGCAACAAGACATTGCGTCATGATCTTGAAGCCCAGGCCTTACAAACTTGAATAGATCAATCACAGTTGCGATGGCTTAGACATGCATAAAGAACGGGGAAAAAATATCGGTCACCACGTCAAGTATGCGAGGCCAAACACGTGAATCAGATCAGCAGGGTATTTCAAAACTTTGTTGGGAAAAGTTTGAAGTTTGAGGTTTGAACAACGGATCAACATCATGGCACACGGATAGTAACACATAAGTGCTCCGTTCTTCTTCTAACTCAAGTCTGAGTCCGAAAAAGCTCAACACAGTGCACAAGCTCTGTAGTACTGGCGAGAATTCTGAAATACTTTGGGTAGATGTTTAACTCCAAATTTTGCCGGCCAGCGCCGTTATGTTACACTTTTCGATTTTCAACTGCCAGGGGATATTTTTTACATGCACAACAATGCACACGGGCGTCCGATCTCACTTCCCAGAGACCAGGGGAAATTACTAGAAGTCCAAGTCCACGTGAAAAATCCCAGACCTTACTGGGGATTGAACCCAGAACCTCTAGCACTCGAGGTGGACACCATGCCTCGAAACCACGCAGCAACCCTCTTTGCGAAAATAACCAACGAATGTCCCTGACTGACAATGGACTGGAGTGGAACAAAGTCAAAGAAAACGGCCGATAGAGGAGTTTGGTGATCTCTCTGGAAAACCTCTACATTCCAGGGTAGAAGAGGAACACCCATGTCTAATTAAGTAAAGAAGTAATAGAAGGCATTGAATCGAGTCAACAGCAAATTCTAGAAGATTTTGGTATTTGAAATCAACAGTGGTGTAACAATATTTCTCTTTACTATAATAAGGCATGAAAAGGATAAACCAGGATCGTGGCATTTTCCTAAGTGTCTTTTCTTGGTTGGTAACCTCGAGTGGATATTTTTCGAGGTTAAATAAAGTAATAGACCCTTTTACACGCCTTCAGGGTATATAGGGCTAGACCTATCCTTTGAAGACGAAACGGTACCTGCTGGGTGATGTGGTTATCATCACACCGGTCACCTTTACTTCCCACGACTGCACCTGGTACCCACTCAAGGCTGTGTCAAACTTGGAGCCAGGGTCATTAAAAAAAAAAAGTCTGGGCTCTCCTTTAAATAACGGTCGCTAGCTGGAAGGCGACGGCCGGTTAGTCAGAGTTCAGTCCCCTGGCTGCAGTGCAATTACGGAGTGGAAAAGAGGGAACGAAACAAATGAGATAATTACCTGTCATCCTAGGGTTAGGCTTAGGGTTTGGGTTAGGGTTTGGGTTAGGGTTTGGAGTAGGGTTAGGGTTAGGAGTAGGGTTAGGGTTATGGTTTGGGGTAGGGTTAGGGTTTTGGGTAAGGTTAGGGTTTGGGGTAGGGTTAGGGTTTGGGGTAGGGTTAGGGTTAGGGTTAGGGTTAGGGGTAGGGTTTGGGTTAGGGTTAGGGTTTGGGGTAGGGTTAGGGTAACCATCACAGAAACCACGCAAGCTTATCGCTCATTACGACATATAGATCCGCAGGTATCACATCTACGGTCACCAAGTCTTGCGTGGGAAGAACGCGGTCGCTAATTTGAGTCGCAGCGCGTGGTCTACGAGAATCTTGTGTCGCAAGACCGCGGTCGCTAGAGTCAGTCGCAGCGCGTGGTCTACGAGAATCTTGTGTCGCAAGACCGCGGTCGCTAGAGTCAGTCGCAGCGCGTGGTCTACGAGAATCTTGTGTCGCAAGACCGCGGACGCTAGAGTCAGTCGCAGCGCGTGGTCTACGAGAATCTTGTGTCGCAAGACCGCGGTCGCTAGAGTCAGTCGCAGCGCGTGGTCTACGAGAATCTTGTGTCGCAAGACCGCGGTCGCTAGAGTCAGTCGCAGCGCGTGGTCTACGAGAATCTTGTGTCGCAAGACCGCGGTCGCTAATTTGAGTCGCAGCGCGTGGTCTACGAGAATCTTGTGTCGCAAGACCGCGGTCGCTAGTGTCAGTCGCAGCGCGTGGTCTAGCTCTAGCAGCCATGTCGACCTGACTTTGTTTTTTGATTAGTGACTTGTCCACTCCGTAATTGCACTGCAGCCAGGGGAGTGAACTCCGACTAAGCGGCCGTCGACGTCCAACTAGCGACCGTTATTTGAAGGAGAACCAAAGTCTGGTTCTGTCAGGACCCGAACCCACGGCCTTCCGATCCGCAGACCAGAACCTAACTGCCAGACCTCGACAGCTCCAATTTTTCTAGGTATTCCTGCAATTTGCGCATTATTATTATTCGTATACACTCCAGTATTTTGTCGGAAGATAAAACAAGTGATTTTCCTTTTTGCCGTAAAGACAAAAGGGACAATTAACTGACACAAAGTAGGCTGTAACCGCCTGTCATAAATAATTCCTGTGTGACAGCGGTTGTCTTATACTAAACACACATTGCATCTCCCCTATTTTCATATATTTTCTTTCTCAACCCTGAAACCGTCTGTAACCTTGAACACAGCCTGAACTTTCAAAGACAAATTAATTGTGTTTTGCGTGTCATGGGACAATTTGTGCCTGAAATGAAAGACAAATAGCTTTGATAATGCGAAGTTAGGTTATCGCTGGGTGATCAAAGACCAGGATGATCGAATACAGTAGACAAATATTTCCTAATGGTTCGTAAGTAAACAAGAGTATTAGGTGAGTAGTCGAATACAAAGAAAGATTTGTTGATACGGAACATCGTTACTTGATTGATACTTACATGTAGGTTCCATTGTCCTATTGTAGGGAAATCAAGAATAGACCCACTGCCTACACAACAGCATGTCTTAAGAGTCTACTAACTGGAAGCTCCCTTCAAAGTCGGAGTGCATCTGCCTGAGAGGCAAGGAATCAGCAGTCTGCACACAAATGAGTCTGTAAAACGGATGCACTCGCAACACTGAGGTTCTGGAACAGGACTGCAGTCCAGAAGTGGACGAACAACCAGAACTTTCCCGCCAGAATTTACAGCTGGTGAACGCAAAGAAGAAGAAGAAAATAGAATGATAAGGATTCATTGATTTGCTGATTTAGGAATCGACATCATAGCACACCAGACATTCACATAGGCGCTCCGTCTCCCGCAGAAAATGTCTTAATGCACAGTTGCTAACTGTCCCCCTATCACACTGATATAAACTTGTCGTTCTCTTCATCTCTTGCGCCCCCCCTCCTCCCCCCTTTTTGCCTGTTGCACACTTAATTTCTTGTTCACACACCCTGACACATGTCATATAACCTGGCATCTTCTTTGTGCATTCGTTCGTAAAAGTCTTCAAAAAATCTTCAGTACGAGTGCTGTAGCCAGAAAATCCGCTCTTTCATATCCTCGCACTCATGCATCCCCCAGACAGTAATCCAAGTCTCTCTGTATTGCTGACGTATTCATGCCACATATGTCCATATGAACCTTCGGCAGTACCGACTCCGAATCAGTCACTACAATTCCTCTAATTCCTCTGTTCCTGCTAACCACTTCAGAGCTGCAGTGATTCAATGAAACATCGTATGGGAAAATGAAGATTTATTTATAGGTAATATAGACAGTAGCGGCGTCCGTGCCTTAGGTGTTCCGAGTCCCATCGTAATTCTAACGTACCGCAATCGAAACCCACTGCTGGCTGCGTGGATTTTTATCATTGTATGGGGGATCGCAGGTCGACCCAGCCTAAAATGAGTACCAGGATGTATGTCCTGGGGAAGTAAAGACGGCCGGCGTAATGCTGACGACATTATCTACTTAGTGATAATTGGTATGTAAAAATATGGGTGCTCTTCCCATAAGCCCAATGCGCCTATGGGCGTGAAAAAGAATCTTTTCTTTACTTTAAAAAAAAACTAATATAGACAGAAATAACAAAACTCCGCCATTGCCAGTGCCACGCCCTGATAAGAAAGGAGGAGAGTTGGGGGTGGGTCTAGCTCCCCTACCCTGTGAAAAAAAATTTGCTACAGAAACTTGCAGGAAAGGAAGCTGTTCTGGTAAACAAACGAGTCAAGCGCTGCGTGGCTCACATAGTGCATGTAGGACGGGTGCGGATGAAAACCGCTGTCTAATTCTCAGTAGAGTTAAATGGGAGAGGACAAAATCCCGAGTGAGCAAAAAACAGGCTTTACACAGAAAGAAGCTGCTTAGATTAAATATTAAATCTAAGACTTATTTTTTAGATAGGAAATAAAGGGATTAGGAAGGCGTGGACGCCCAAAAGAAACCTTAAGGGAAAAGTCGATGAGAGAAGCCAAAGCTGCTAGACTGGTTTCCAACCAAGATATCGAACAGATGGCACAAGATAGAACAAAATGGAGGAATAGACTGTAAGTCCTTTGTGACATGTAATGGCTCAGTAGGATAATGAATAAATGAACGAATATAGAGAAGCGAAAATCAGAACATGCTCTTGAGTTTAGGGGAGGGGGAAGGGTGGGGGGGGGGGGAGTAATAATGTCCTCAGTCAAAACTGTGACCCAAAATAACACTAAATTATGAAGAAACTGACTGAACATGTATCACTAATTGAATATTTAGGCTCTGAATAAGAAGAAGAAGAAGAAGAAGAAGAAGAAGAAGAAGAAGAAGAAGAAGAAGAAGAAGAAGAAGAAGAAGAAGAAGAAGAAGAAGAAGAAGAAGAAGAAGAAGAAGAAGAAGAAGAAGAAGAAGAAGAAAAAGAAGAAGAAGAAGCAGAAGAAGAAGAAGAAGAAGTAGAAGAAAAAGAAGAAAAAGAAGAAAAAGAAAGAAAGAAAGAAGAAAAAGAAGAAGAAGAGGAAGAAGCAGAAGAAAGAGAAGAAGAAAAACAAGAAGAAGAAGAAAGAAGAAGAAGAAAGAGAAGAAGTTAAAGAAGAAGAAGAAGAAGAATTGCATTTATAATTGACATGTTCTATTACAAACGATAATTCCCACGCCATATTGAAGTGACCACGACGATGATGATGGTAAGGCGGATGATTATAAAGATAATTCAATATAGGTTAGTTGCGTATCCTTTACAGGATGTTGCGAAACGAACCCCAGTTGCCCCTGGCTGTTGTGTGGTTTCTTTAGGCAAATTTACGTCCAGTAGTTTGCCATTGTTTACTGGACGGTCGGCCCCCTGATTAATTAAATATACTGTCTTAGAAATTCGGACATAATGGATTCATAATATTCACCTTTAAATATCTTGGCTTCCACTTATGCAACGATAACAGCTGTACCAAACAGAGATTAAGGCAAGACTTGATAAGGCAACAGCCGCGATGTCGCAGCAGAATACGATGTGGAAAAGCAAAATCAGCATCTCCAGTCAAGGTCAATATTTACAAACCACTGATGTTGTCTATTTTCTTATGTGGGTGTCAGAGTTGGATTCTCACTGTGGAAACAGAAAGGAGGATTCAGCCTTTCGAATGTAAATACTACAGACGCATTTTACAAATTAGTTATTTAGAACGCAAAACTAATAAATATGTCAGAGACAAAATATTTACAAATTTGCGGGACATCAGGAGCCTCTCTTGTCAGGGGTGAAACTTCGCAGGCTTATATTGGGCAAGTGGTGAGACATGATTAGATTGTAAATACTGTACTTAAAGAAACATTGGGTGGGTGGGGGGGGGGGGGGGGGGGGGGGAGTAGTCGAAGAAAAGAAGGGCAAAGAAGAACCTGGAATGACATCAAGAAATGGGTAGGACTAAGTTATCATACACTTAATCTTCAAGCAGAAGACAGAGAAAGATCGCAGGTTTTATGTGCTAGTGCTTCCATCAATACACCTCCACGACCATAACGGGACAAGGGTTATGTTATGTATGTTAATATTCATCATTAACAATGACATATGAAGTTTATGTTCTCTCACCTACGCCTCAATTCCCACGAACAGTCTTCTTGTCCTTGTCAGCATAAGAAACTCATTAGCCCCATTTGTCATACGTATATCTCGTCACTTAATTAGTTTCCACACATTACCACTCTCAGCCATCACCAAGGTGATATACTGTTCAACCTATCTACAATTATATATTATTTCGTTGTTAGTGTATACAGCTGCTGGACAGTTTTTTCTTTTCATAGATTGTCCAACCTTTCGTTTCCTTTATTTTTCTGCAGTAAATTTTGTTATTGTTTTTGTTCTTTCTAATGTAGTTGATATTGTTTTCTTGTTGAAGTTGCTCTCCCCTTCCATCCTCTTCCTCCTCCTCCTCATCTTCATCTTTTTCTTATTTTTGTCCTTGACGTCTTTTTTTATGTGTGTCTCTCTTTTTTCCCTTTTCAAACACACATACGCACACACACGTATACACACATACATAGATATATACAATCGTGAATCACAAACTATGACTTACTGCACAATCACAAGCTCTGATTTAGACAGAATCACCATCTATGACTTAGACAGAATCACCAGCTGTGACTTGGACAGGACCACCAACTGTGACTTAGACAGGATCACCAACTGTGACGTAGACAGCATCACCAACTGTGACTGGGAAAGAATCACAAAATGTTACTTAGACCGAATCACCAAGTGTGACTAGGACAGAATCACCATCTGTGACTTGGACAGAATCACTAACTGTGACTTGGACAGGATTACCAACGGTGACTTGGACAGGACAACAAACTGTGACTTGGACAAAATCACCAACTGTGACTTGGACAGAATCACCAACTGTGACTGGGACAGGACCACAAACTGTGACTTGGACAGGATCACCAACTGTGACTTGGACAGGATCACCAACTGTGATTGGGACAGGATCACCAACTGTGACTGGGACAGGACCACAAACTGGGACTTTGACAAGATCACCAACTATGATTGGGACAGGACCACAAACTGTGACTTGGACAGAATCACCATCTGTGACTTGGACAGGATCACCAACTGTGACTTGGACAGGATCACCAATTGTGACTGGGACAGAATCACCAACTGTGACTGGAACAGGAACACAATCTGTGACTTGGACAGGATCACCAGCTGTGACTGGGACAAATTCACCAACTGTGATTGGGACAGGACCACAAACTGTGACTTAGACAGGATCACCAACTGTGATTGGGACAGGACCAGAAACTGTGACTTGGACAGAATCACAAACTAGGACAGAATCACCAACTGTGACTTTGACAGGATCACTAACTGTGACTTGGACAGGACCACAAACTGTGACTTGGACATAATCACCAACTGTGACTGGGACAGAATCACTAACTCTGACTGGGACAGGATCGCTAACTGTGACTTAGATAGAATCACCAACTGTGACTTAGACAGGATCACCAACTGTGACTTTGACAGGATTACTAACTGTGACTTAGATAGAATCACCTACTGTGACTTAGACAGAATCACCAACTCTGACTGGGACAGGATCACTAACTGTGACTTAGATAGAATCACTAACTGTGACTTAGACAGAATTATCAACTGTGACTGAGCATGACCAGTTGTCGCAGTGACATTGCTTACTATTGTAGCGTCTTATACGACGTAAAAGTTTATTACATAAATAATTCAAAACACCAACCAGAAGCAACAGAACATCAAAATGAATTGCTGGAGTTGACGAATTTCAAAGATGGCCATACGTCGTCCTGTAAAAAAAAAAGAAAGACACACGCGCGCCTGCGCCCACACACACATACGCACACAAACACACCGAGAAAGAAGAAGATGGATAGAGGACGAGAGAGAGAGAGAGAGAGAGAGAGAGAGAGAGAGAGAGAGAGAGAGAGAGAGAGAGAGAGAGAGAGAGAGAGAGAGAGAGAGAGAACAACACAATCGTTATACTTAATATAATAGCACCGTGTCTTACTTGCCATCTTTGTAACTGCTACAATTGTCATAGTCGTTGAAGAAAACTAACAGTTAGAGTATCGACCTGACTTCTTGAAACTTCAGGGTTTAGCCTCCATCTGGCTTCACGACCCTTCTATCGGAAGATGTCTTCAGGGTGTAATTTTGTTGACTACAACTTTCAAAATCGATACTTGTTTGAAAGTTGTCTTCAACTCTTGCGCTCCAAAGAAAATTGATAAAACTTAAGTCTAGGTAAAAGCGTTGCATATCAAAGTTCTTGAACATTAATTTGTAGAAAATTATCGAAATTAAGTATGTTGCTTATTTTATGCTTGCGAGAAAAATCTAGAGTTAATAGGTTGAGAAAGAACGTTATTACATCGTTTCTGGGTGATTATCTATAGGCGTGGTGTAATTATTTGTACAATTTTAGTCTGTTTTATATTACTCATTCCCTTTTTCATGTTTTGCCCTGTACAGATATGGCGTAGTGGCTTGTACGCGAGAATGCTAACACCGCAGTCCAGGATTTATACAGGACAACTTTTAATGTATACAGACTAGTTTTAGCCTCCTACAAGAGATCGCATAAAGGTGAGTCTGACAGTGTGAATGAACTTCGAATTTCCTGACAGGAACCTAGTTTATATATTCCAGATTCGAAGTTTACATCATTATTCTTGTTGCGATTTTCAGTTTTGAAATCTTACCCAGACAGTTTTATATCTCTCGTCATACCCTTGTGGGATGCAATTTTTAGTTTTTTGTAAAACCCACCCTGGCTTTTGCCGGGGGCTCTAAATATAGCCGGGCCTGAAATATGGCCTAACGGCTGAGCGGGGTTTCTGGGACCTCTCCACGGGTGATCCTCATCTGCATGGTGGCACTTTGTGTCACTGGGTGTTTGTCGCTTGTGTGATGTCCTGGTGGGGTACAAATTACTTACTTACTTACTCAGACAGCGGTCAATTATTATTATATTATTATCAGGTTTTCTTAAAGTATGTCCTATCCATCTTTAGCATCTTTTCCCCACATTCTGATTCACTGGCGTGTGTTTAGTTGTTCTCGCAATCTCATCATTGATTTATGAGTTTTGAGTTGTGATAACTTATCTCAGTGATTAGATTGCGAGAACAACACATGCCAGTTAATCATAAGGTGATGAGAAGACGTTAGCGATGGATAGGACATACATTGAGTATTATGTCATACCATTTAACTCCTTCTGGGTAAAAAAAAAAAAAAAGTAAAGATCCCTTTACACGCCCTTAGGCGCATCGGGCATATGGTCCTTCTGGGTAGGCATAAGTTAATGAATGTTTATAGTTTATTACAATTTTTTTAGTGGTTTCTTATTCATCCACTCAATACCGATTGTTCCCGGGGGAGGGGGTGCGGGGGGGGGGGGGGGGGGGGGGGGAGAGACAAGAACTTGTGGTTTAAGACATTGTATAGCGGAGAAACATTCTGGGAGCGGTTGGGTGTGCACTGGTATAGGGGGGGGGGGGGGGGGTAGAGGGGGGCCCTGGGATCAAAGAGTTAGGACCGTTTAGAACAGGGTGTGCCCACCTTTTGAGATTGTATAGGAATGGTAACTGCCGAAACAATCGATGACCAGGGATCTTTCTACTGACGATCGGTGGACCCCTGCTGTACATGCTTCCCTGCGGAGTTCTTATTATTAAGGATTTAAGACCGCCTAGTGATGCGGGTGTCTTGAGCCTGTTTTTTTTTTTTTTAAAATCATGTATAGTTCAATGGTTTTCTTTAGCCTGCGGATTTAAGACTTCGCAGTGCAGGAAACTGACTATTGAAGAAGGTTGGCTATTAAAGCCGATAATACACAGAAACTTGAAACATTTTGGTCACTTGAAACGTCACTAAAGTTTAGAGAGAACAAATATGGAGGGGTATATGCCTGGGAAGAGAGGCGAAGGAAGGTCAAAGAGAAGATGGGTCAGGATGTGGCTGATGATCTCCAGATGGGTGTATCGGACGAGGGACATCTTGCTTGTGATCTAGAAGTTTTCCGGAAGGTTGTTATGGGACCAAAGTTCTGCAAAGGACAGGCTATTGACTAACTGGTAGTACAGAAAAGGGGTTTCTTAAACCTTAGGTCCATGTTCGACCTTGTAAGACAAATGGTTCTTGAACTTCAGAATATTTCACTGCATAGATAGCCCAGTCGCCACGAAGTGAACAAGTTAGAATAACTATTTCAGCTTGCCGCCGACAGAAAAAGTAAAAATTACAATCACCTAGTGAAGGCTTCCGGTTCTATCCCAATAGCTTCCCCCTAAACAGACAGTCGAATATTTTAGGGGATGGTAGATAGGCTGCATGCAGTCGTAGGACCTAGGCTACATGCAACCGTGAGACCTAGGCTGCATTTAATCACGGGACGTAGGTGGGTTGGGGTTAGACCCAGTTATAGATGCTTTGGGGTGGTTAAAAGCATCAGAAAGCAGGGAAACCCGTTCTTGTCACCCTCGAAACAACACTCAAGGAAAAGGCGAGACGGATGTACAATCAGTTACTGCTCCCATCGTAATTGGAACTCTTCGTTTGCTGCTATAGGTGGGGAAGGAGCGCTTATGGGAGTGTCGCTAGATCTATGATGTCGATTCTTAATTCAAGATGAAAAAATTCAGGATTCTAGTCTTTCTCTTCTCCTTTTTTTGCGTTCACCAGCTGTAAACTCTGGCGGAAAGATCTGGTTGTTCATCCATTTCTGGACTGCAGTTCTGTCTAAGAACCTGAGTGTTGCGTGTGCATCTGTTTTACAGATCTGACTCATTTGTATGCAGGCTGCTGGTTCCTTCTAGTGAGGACCATCATCCCAACACGTCAGACACATCCATGAGTGCTCTCAGCTGGTTAGATGGCACCCGGTACGGAAAATAACATGCGGCCCACTTCTCCTCCCTGTACTTCCCTTAAACCTCAAACGTAATTTTTATTTTAAAACATATTTTTGCCATTTTGTCATCGCACACCCCCCCTCCCTCCTCCTACCCCTTAGCAATGACACCTGGGGCGGCCCGAACCCCTCACACGCCACTTCTAACGCACCTGGGTACTCTCATCTACAGCTGCTTAATAGCTGTTCAAACGTGAAACGACCGATATCACCCATTCTGGCTTGATTTATCTGTCTACTTTTGCACTTAGTTAAATTGTAATTCGTGAATAAATTAGATCCTCATCTGACGTGTTCACATGTGTTACTGGGGTGATGATAGTAACTGGGGCGATGATGTGATTGAGTGTCCGTAAATATTTGATATTCAGGTTGATATCAACGCTCTGTGGGAGTATATAATGTAGGCATCCAGTGTTACTAGTGTACTTTTATTACAGCTGCGACTGCTGCTTCTGATACTACTACTACTACTACTACTGCTGCTACTACTGCTGCTGTTGATGATGCTGCTGCTACTACTGCTGCTGTTGCTGCTGTTACTACTGCTGCTGATGCTACTACTACTACTGCTGCTGTTGCTACTGCTACTACTGCTGCTGATGCTACTACTACTACTGCTGCTACTACTACTACTGCTGCTGCTGCTGCTATTACCGTTAGTGCTGTTGCAGCTGCTATTACTACTACTCCTGCTGCTACTTTTTACTACTATTACTGCTGCTGGTACTACTACTACTGCTGCTGCTGCTGGTACTACTACTACTGCTGCTGCTACTACTACTGCTGCTACTACTGCCGCTGCTGCTACTACTGCTGCTACTACTGCTGCTGTTTCTGGTGCTGCTACAGCTACTATACCACTACTATGACAACGACTATTACCACCACCACCACCACCACCACTACTGCTGCTACTACTACTACTACTACTACTACTACTACTACTACTACTACTACTACTACTACTACTACTACTACTACTACTACTACTACAACTACTAGTACTACTACTACTACTACTACTACTACTACTACTACTACTACTACTACTACTACTACTACTACTACTACTACTACTACTACTACTACAATTATTATTATTAAAATTATTATTACTGCTACTACTGTTATGACTCCTCTTCTTTGGGGGAGGGGTGGGGTGGGAAAGACAGCAGGGGGGAGGGTAACAAAATAATTAAAACAACCTATACGTTTTTTCCTGAAACAAGAATGCACACCTGTTTATGTCCTAGTCTGAGGTAATGAACCTGCGGACCAGCTGGCAAGTGATGCACCATTGATTGAAGAAAGATGAATGAACAGAACGGATATCATCGGATTAGACTGGCACACATTAGCGAATCTCTGATGTTTAACGCGACTACAGAAACTCGTAGTGATCCTTGGTGAAGCACGTCGGTGCCGTCTTCGAAGTCAGTTTAGGACATAACCAACTTCTCACGGGAACAGTCAGTAAAGTTACATTGGAATGACTGCTGAATCTGAGAACTGAGCACGTATGACAATACCTAATATGCGGTGAAGCCGATTAGGATAAAATAACATGAAACCAGAAATACGCATTGGTGAAAATTTGCATCGTCTCGTTGTCTTCGGGTTTCTTTTGGACGTACTCGTTTCCTCAGTCTCTTAATTTTCCACTTTAGTAGCTTTTTTTTTGGGGGGGGGGGGGTAGGGGGGGATATAGTTAGGGGGGGGGGGGGTGATTGTTCGACTATTCTGACTCACAATCAGATAGTTACTAGTACCATCGGAGATGAAACTCTTCGCTGACTGCTGAAGTTAGGGACGGAACGCTTATGAGAATTCCCGAGTGTTGTGATGTCGCTTCTTAGAACTCAACTCAACTCGAATTTTCACAGATTGTGCCCAATGTAGCACCATCTTCTCTGTCTAAAAACTGTTGATGCTAGTGGTTGCCTAGACATTTATTTGCTTCCCCCCTCTTGAATTCACTCCATTTTATGCTCATCATTTTCATGAGGCGATTTGTTTTCACATGCATTTAACTTTTGTTCGCTAGCAGTGAGGGGTGCCTAATGATAGTTTCCTAGTATGTTGAATGTTGAATTAAGAATCGGCAGTGCAGCACTCATTGTTCATGACTCAAGCATCTCATTTCTTTTTTTTTTTTAAATTTAATTTAATATCCAAGTCTGACACTGTTTGTTTGTTTGTTTTAGTATCCAGAAGCCATGAGTTGTTAACCCTTAGGCTCGGTATTATGGATATCGCAACCTTTCGGCCTTGATTCCATTGTAAATACCGTAAATCTGGGAGAAAATGTGGCTTTTCTGCCTACCCCCGGGAGTGAACCCGGACCACAAGGAGTTCGACACCCGCTCACCGCGCAATCCGGTTTAGCAAACTACGCTAGAGAGCCGGGCTAAGCCTGACACTGATAGCGCACGGTTGATGTAAAGACTGCATCTATAATTTGTGTTTCTATCTCTGTTGGGATAGCTGTGTTTCGAAATTGGGGCAGTTGATACGGGATATTGTTGGCTTGTTGGATTCTCGTTTCCATCCATCTGTCATTGCAAACAAACCTCAAAATTTGTTGACTATGGTTTCACTAGGCAATTTTACTTTTAGTAAATATTTGCATGTCTTACAGCATAAGACAGTCCCGATCAACATACAGGAACATCTTATGAAAAGCATATTCATTCCTCCTCTATGCTACCAGTGCCAAACATGGTCACTCACAACAAAAGAAAAAAAAATTTAACCATGGAAATGCTATGTCTGGGAGGTTCGTCAGGAGTTTATAGAAGTGATGAAATCAGGAACGAGGTCAAAGGGAAAGAGTCGACACAGAACCAATTCTAATTTACACGAACATAAATCAAGTCCACTCAGAGAGAATAGCTTGTGGCTCATACCATACCAAGGCATACACAAAAAGTGGAAAAGGACCCAGATCACCAGGTAGACAAAGAACAAAATGGAATGATAACTGCATAGAAACTCTACAACATCACAATGTGTCAATGTTTGAGGCGACCAGAAGAGCAGGAAGCAAAGGTCAGTTTTTGTGTGTGTACCTACCGTGGCCCTGCTAGCAAGACAGCGCGTTTGTTTGTGCAAGTGACAAGATAGTGCATTGTAATGAATGGATTTCAGTGTCGCCCAGCGTGCGTTGAATTTAGTTGAGTTGAATCAAGAATTGACATCACAGCACTCAGGGCATTCTTATGCATGCTCCGTCCTCATCTTCAGCAGCCAGCGCAGAGTTTCAATACTGATGGTACTGGTCACAATATGTCCGTCTTGCCTTTGAGTGTAGTGTGCCGGCCAGACCCTCTGGTTACACCCAGATTTCTCATTCTCTCCAGGACCATAATAATCTTATCTCTCTACTGATTCCGTTGCTTTTTTTCCAAGAGGCCTTGACCACATCTGCCTTGTCATGTATCGATTCACCACCCTGTGGTGCAGACCCAGCCAATCTGTCTGCCTGTTTATTACCCACCACGCCAGCATGGCCTGGAGAAAAGATCCAAAGTATGCCCACTACCCGTGACCTTTCGAGTGAAGCTTGCCACTCCGTCTTTACCTTTCTCAGCATGCTTTCAGAGTCTGTTACAATTACGACATGTGTATGCATCTTGTTCTCTAGCCACTAGAGAGCTGCAGTTACCGCCTCCATCTCCATTCTCATGCTGTATATTGTGGTGTCATATGTCAGACGACGGTTTAGAGCAAATAATCTGCATGCTAACAGTTTAATGACAGGAATTTTTTTTTTTTTTTTTAGTATCCAGAAACCATGAGTTAACCCTTTGGCTCGGTACTATAGATATCGCAACCCTTCGGCATTGATTCCATGATAGATACCGTATTTCTTGGAGAAATGTGGCTTTTCTGCCTACCTCCGGGCGTGTACCTGGACCACAAGGAGTTCGTCACCCGGTAGCCGCAAAGTTAAGTTTAATTAACTACGCTAGCGAGCCGGGTACAGGAACGTTTCAAAACAAGACAACCTTCCATGTAACATCACTAAGTTTGAAGTTTTAAATAACGGATCAACACCATGGCACACAGGGGTTACCTATAGATGCTCCGTTCTTCTTCTAACTCAAGTCTGAGTCCGAAGTCAATGTACAGTTCACAGGCTCTGTAGCACCGGCGAGGATCCTGAAATACTTTGGGTTTTAAATAACGGATCAACACCATGGCACACAGGGGTTACCTATAGATGCTCCGTTCTTCTTCTAACTCAAGTCTGAGTCCGAAGTCAATGTACAGTTCACAGGCTCTGTAGCACCGGCGAGGATCCTGAAATACTTTGGGGTAGATTTTTAACTCAAAATTTTGCCCGGGCAGCGCAGTTAGGCTACTCGATCTCCAACTGCCAAGAGATTTTTTTACGTGCGCAACAATGCACACAGGCGTCCGATCTCAACACCTAAGCGAAATTACTTGACCAGGGAAAATTACTAGAAGTCCAAGTCCACGTGAAAAAATCGCAGGCCTTACCTGTGAGTGAGCCCAGAACCTCTAGCACTCGAGGTGGACACCACGCCTCGTGACCACGCAAACCCCTAACATCACCAAGTCGCCTCTTAACATCACTAAGTCTTGCATCGGAATAGAGGTGGAAGCACTAACTGCAGCTTTCCGATGGCTTTAGCCAAGCCGGTTTTGGCTACAGGGTGGCGCAGCCCAACTTGTTGTAATTGTTACGACTCGCAGAGCATGTAAAATGTCTTTTCGTGATAAAAGAGAGTGGTGGGCATCGCCTAGTAAGGCTCAGTTCAACAGCGTATGGTGGATTTTTTGTCTTGGAAATTCAGGTGTGCGCGGCAATGCGCAGCCTGATAGACTGACTAATGCCTCTCATTTGGACGGCGAGCTGTTTGTGTTAGAGCGGACGTTGTGAAAGCTCTCTGCGATTGAGTAGACACATCAACAGAATAGAGAGAGCCTCTAAATCTGGAAAGAATAATTCTTCTGTGGAGTGAACAGAGTCCGGAAGACTTTTCATCTGCAAAAAAAAAAAAGGGGAGGGGGAGAATAGAAAGAGAGAGAGAGAGAGAGAGAGAGAGAGAGAGAGAGAGAGAGAGAGAGAGAGAGGAGAGGAGAGGAGAGAGAGAGAGAGAGAGGCTGCAACTTGCACTAGAAGTTTGGGAACTATTCGTTGGCTACTGGGGAGGGGCATTGCACGCATTAGGGTACTTTTTTAAATTTCACCCCAAACAAAAGCCGTCGTTGAGTAGCAGCTAGATGTTCGCCTGCGGATCCGAAGTTCGTTGGTTCGGGCACTGACGGAGTTAAACTTTTTGGCTCCGAAGTCAACCAATCTTTAAGTGGGTACCTGGTAACATCTTAGGAAGTAAAGGCAGCCAGTGTGATGCTGACCATATCACCCACCGCGCTCCTATCAGTCTTTAAAATATAGGTCTAGCCCTATATGCCAAATACGCGTGGAAAGCGTGGAAGAAGGTCCTGTCCTTTTTTTCAACAAACAAAGGAAATCTCGGCGTTTCCGGAAAAGTCCAGTATTCTAGGGGAGTTATAATTTGGGGGTCAGCGTTTAGATTAGGGTCTTTATTAGCTCCGAACGAGGCAGAGACACAGACTAACCCCACGCCTAACCCTAACGCATAACACCCCTAGAATAATGCACTCTCCAGGGAATTCGGGGATTTCCTTTGTTTGGGGCGAACTACAAAGAAAGTACCCGAATGAGAATGCCCAGGGTGCTGTTATGTCAAATCTTGACTGATTTATTGATTGATTAATTCAGTTTTCAAGTTTAGCGATTCCGTTATTTCAAGTCTTCAAACTACAGCCACGACCGGTTCCAGCTGATGGGTAGTGCTGCTGACGTCACCGGGTCGGGCTAACGATGCATTAAAGCAGTGGTTCTCAAACTGGGTGCCGAGGCAACCTGGGGTGCCGTGAGTAAATGCCAGGGGTGTCGCGGAAATAATCAAGAAAAGTCGACTAAAAATTGTAAAAATTTTTAAAGAAGGCATGTAGATACTTAAAAGTTATAATTTATGTTGACTGTCGAAGATAATGTATTTCTTGTTTGAAAAACGCTGCGTTAACGCATTGTTAGCCCGACCCGGCGACGTCAGCAGCACGGCCCGTCAGTTGGAGCCGGTCGTGCTGCAGCATTTCCGTTTTGTCTAACTGCTGTTACAGTCGCGGCCTATTTGTGATTGTAACTACAAGCGCCAAAGCCATTTACATGGCGCTGTGAAAGTAGAGACGGTCGTTTCACAGACGGCTGCGTTCGCTTTACAAGTGCAGTTGTTATACATATCTGATGATCATCGGCGTCTATGGCTTAGGCGTGGCGTAATGGTGGGGTGCCGGCTTAAACCCCAGCTGCAGGCGATTTGGCAGCAGACCGCCTCGTGTTGGTTATAACAGTGGTGTAGAGAGCAGACGGTTTAGAAAAGCAGTGGCAAACTAGTGAACGTAAATTTTCCTAAAGAAACCATAAAAGCGGAGAAATAGCTATGGTTGGTTCTGCAACGCCATGTAAAGGACAGGCAGCTAACCTTTATCTAAGGAACGTTGCTGGATCTAGGCTAGGGAGTTCGTACTTTGTCCGACGTTCTGCATGGATAGTCAGATAGGTGCATAGATGGATAGACGGGTGGAGGGATGGACAGGCAGACGGATGGACAGACAGACAGACAGACAGACAGACAGACAGACAGACAGACAGACAGACAGACAGACAGACAGACAGACAGACAGACAGACAGACAGACAGACAGACAGACAGACAGACAGACAGACAGACAGACAGACAGACAGACAGACAGACAGACAGACAGACAGACAGACAGACAGACAGACAGACAGACAGACAGACAGACAGACAGACAGACAGGAGAGAGAGACAGAGGCAATGAGACAGATAAAACAGACAGACTCAACAAAGCAGACAGACAGACAGACCAGAAAGACAGACATGCAGAGTGAGAGACAGATGGTATAAAACCCAGTGCCATGAAGTCAATCTTCCTGACATGAAAGCTCAATAAGAGGGTTGATATCATCAGTCGGGTACGTCAATGTATCTGTTTTGTGGTTAGATGTATCAATATTCCCTCACATCTGTTTCCCCTTTCTTCCATGTCCCACCGAGAGGTTGGGGGGGGGGAGGGGCGGGGGTTCAAATCTGGGGCTTAGTCACTCTGAGAGTCACCACCCCTCACATTTTTTACTCCCGACCCTTTCCACCACCACCGCCCCATTAAACCTTGTAATATTGCTCACATAATTAAGTTCTGTTTAAAGTGTTTGTTTATACGTATCATATTATTTGAGTTCTATTGTTATTATTATTAGTTTAATTATTATAATGCTTCATATTATTATTGCAGGACACATTTTAAATGCTTGGGGGGGGGGGGGGGAGGGCATATTGCCGTTCTTATTTTTGCAATGACCGTCTTTGGAGTTAAGGTAAAATATACGGCTATTGTGTATCTTATTTTGGGTAATATTTTCCACATTACACCCTATTCACAGTCCATACTACTGGTTAAATTGCTAACACTTTTAGGATGAGACACATGAGTATGAGAAAAAGACATCATAAATTATCCAACAAACGAATTCGAATACCTGCCATCGTTAAGTTAATACTTGTTCTTGACGGGCAAAAGAAACGCTTTAAGGACACCTTGAAGTCTTCGCTCAAAGCATTTGGGATGAATGACACCAATTGGGAGGCTGCCTCTCAAGACCGTAATGCATGGCGTGCAGCTCTACACAAGGGCGCGGCTGCACGTGAAGCAAACCGAACAGCAAGTTTGATTAAGAAAAGGATGGACAGCAAGGCGACTGCAGGAGATCCCCTCCCTGGCACAACGCTTATTCCCTGTCCTCACTGTCCAAGAACTTTTCGGGCCCGCATCGGCCTCATTAGTCATCTTCCTACTCATGCTTGATAAAAAAGAGTGGTCATCATCATCTTGATAGACAACACACACACACACACACACACACACACACACACACACACACACACACTGACACACACACACACACACACACACACACACACACACACACACACACACACACACACACACACACACACACACACACACACACACAAACACACTCTTTCCTGCTGAAAGGTAAACACCATTATGATTATAAATAAAGATATCGTTTCCCGCCTTTTGGCACATCGAACATATGGGGAAGAGCACCCCATATTTTTACAGGCAAAAACACTTATGACTAGAGACTGGTCTAGAGAAAGAGAGACCTTTAGGAATGCCTGCAAAGAACTTGCTGATTAATTTTGATGATGAGAATGAGGAGAGGTGATATATGCGGGTATTCGGGGCAATGAACAAGCCGACATTTTTCGCGGTACGTTGGAATAACGAATCGAATTCCCAGCGCCTAACCCCTGGACGCCGCTAACACCATTATAGATAAAATCAATTACTGAAAGACTAGGATATAGTAGTGACATTCTGAACTAACGGTTTTGAGGCACTGAATACATGACGTAAGACAATCAGTTAATAGCGGTACGTTTGCATTAATTAAACATATACCCTATATTATATTAGATTGCTATTGAGTACAATACCCTTTTAAGCGCTTAATCAAGGCCCAGGCCGTTTTATCAACAGGTATTTTGAGTTTGACGTCGTTGGTTGTAACTCCTGCATTGACCCAGTTTCCGTTTTATGGATCGAGGAGTCGGAACATCGGCGGTTTGTGTGTGTGTGTGTGTGGGTGGGGGGCGGTTATAATTTACGGTACTTTATTAATAACCTACCCCAGGTGACGTCACAGGACAGTCCAACTTTTTAGAGTATGGTAAGACTGGATTTCCCGGTTTTTGTGTGCTTTTAACGACCCCCAAACATCTAGAACTTGGCCTAACCCCAACCCACCTACGTCCCACGAGAGAATGCAGCCTAGTTCCTACCATTGCATGCAGCTTAGGTTCCATGACTGCATGCAGCCTATCTACCACCCCCTAAAATATTAGACTGTCCTGTGACCTGGGGATTTCCCCATGTTTGTGGTAGGATATTAATGAAGCACCAACATTTACAGCTGACAGTGCAGCTGGAGTTCCTACCTACAAGAATCATTCATGAACAGTCTGCTGCCACTGTAAGGTAGTTGAGATTTACAATGTTTTAATTCTTAGCTAATATGGCGAGATCGACTCTCCTACTGTATTGAAATGTATGCAAGCTGGACATGAATAGTACAGCTATTGATGCAGATTTGTTTGAACAAAATGCTATGGCCTGCGTTGCATAGGGAAAAAAGTGGAGGGATGTGGCTTGTGGGCGGGGATGTGGCTTGTGGGCGGGGATGCGGCTTGTGGGCGGGGATGTGGCTTTATGTGGGTGGGGGGGTGGCTTGTGGGCGGGGATGTGGCTTGTGGGCGGGGAAAAATGTTGGATGTGGCTTGGTGGGCGGGGAAACATGGGCTTATTGGCGGGGATGTGGCTTGTGGGCGGGGATGTGGCTTGTGGGCGGGGATGTGGCTTGTGGGCGGGGATGTGGCTTGTGGGCGGGGATGCGTCTTGGCCCTGGGAGGGGGGTGCCACCTGGGAAAACAGGGGGGGGTGGCCCTGGAAAGGGGGGGGGGGTTCTAATAGACCCACTGTTCCCCGAAAATCATGTCGTAAAAGACAACTAAACAGGGACACATATTTCCAAGTCGGGGTTCAGTTGCCTGATAGACGAGGAACCAACTGTTTGTATACAAAAAAGCCAGATTTGAAAATAGTTGTGCACGCAAAACTCGAGTTCGGGAACAAAGTCCAGAAGTGGATGAACAACCTTAACCTTCTGCAGCGAACGCTAAGATAGACAAGAAGATGTTTGACAGTGACTCGAGTTTGAGACAGTTATGACAGATTTGGGAGTGCATATCAAGCACGGCTTATCATGAATCAACAGTCTTACTGTATCTGTTGTGCGTTTGCTCAGATCGACTTTTCTTCAAGCAACTGTTTGTCCATATCTCTCCCGTGTAGGTGGGAGCTCCTTTTCAGCTCGTGTTATCGCATCGACTCAATTTCCCGCGTCACTAAATAGTTACGTAGTTCTGAAATTCATACAAGCAGTGGGAGGATGGAGTATCGGAGAAAAGGAATGTCACATCTTTTTTTTTTTCAAAGTAACCAACCAAGAGTTCCTATATACTGTTGGTACCAGTTATAATTTCCTGAAAGATCTGAACATTAAGGAAGCTTGGCTAATAAACAGCATCCTGTCTCGGAGGCTAAAATAATTTAGTCAGATCAAGCGCCACGACGGAGTGGAAAAAATATAGCAGAAGGCATGGTACCAGGAAGGAGGGGCAGCGGCCGACCAACACGAAGATGAGCACAAGACATAAGTGACTTCTTGAGTATGAAAGTACCTGAGGCAGGAGAGCTGGCGAGAGATCAATTGTCTTTCAGGCAGACTGTGATGAGAGCGACGTTCTGCAAAGGACCTGCTACATGATGATGACCATTTGTAATCTGTTTAAATGCCCGTCTGTCTTGTCCAGACCTTACGTTCACTTACAGACGAATCAGATCCATCCTGCACGCACTGGTCCTCAATTCTGTTGATCGTTCACCACACCCGTTTCATCATTGAGTCGCTCTCGCCTATGGCCCCTGTTTACGAATTCAGAAGAAGAAAAAGAAGAACAATAATAATAAAAATATTCATAATAAGAATAAAAATAAAAATTGCCTTACAGAGAAACAACATCAGCTAGTCACCCTGCTCAATAAATCCGACAAGAACCAATTCACAACCGTAACAACCAGTGAACACAGAACATTAGAGAAGCATTGGCTAAAAAAAAAAAAAAAATCTGGCTGAAGATTTGGCCAGAGAGAGAGAGAGAGCTGGAGAGAGAGAGAGAGAGAGAGAGAGAGAGAGAGAGAGAGAGAGAGAGAGAGAGAGAGAGACCATTAAATAACTTGCTGTTTGATTCTGATGAGGATGATGAGCATAAGCACATAATGCGGGTATGCGGGACAATGAATAATCAGAAAAAATGGCTGCTGCTGTAACTGTTTATGGCGCTTGATTATATTACGACGTGAACGCTCTCAGATATCCAGTCGACAGTATAGTCAGCAGACAGATTATCTGTGACAAGAGAGGCAAACTCTGGAGATAGTGAGCAGAATGAGAACTATTTATTTGGCCAGCTGTACGCTATCAGTGTCAATTATAAACCCTGCTTTACTTGTATTTAGAGACTCAACCCCGAAAATTTGAGACCACATGGCCATTGCTGCCGGTACGCACTGTGCAGATCAGGATTATTTTTTTTTGTCCCCGACAGAAAAAAACAAAAAACATAACAACTTCCCAACGTCCTTACCATTTTGAGGTTTTGAACAACGGATCAACATCACAGCACCCGGGTGTAACCCATAGTGCTCCGTGCTTTTTCTAACTCAAGTCCAAAGAATCTCAGCACAGTGCACATGCTCTGTAGCACCGGCGAGGATCCTGAAATACTTTGGATATATTTTAAACTCCAAATTTGGTCCAGGCAGCGCCGTTAGGCTACTCTTTTCGATTTCCAACTGCCTAGGGATTTTTTACGTGTGCAACAATGCACACGGGCGTTCGATCTCACTACCCAGAGACCAGGGGGAATAACTAGAAGTCTAAGTCTACGTGAAAAATCCCAGCCCTTACCGGGATTTGAACTCAGAACCTCTAGCACTCGAGGCGGACACCATGCCTGGAGACCACGTAGCACGAACCTACTTACCAAGGATTTGCCAACCTCTCAGTCAGTCTTTCCTCGCGTGATCGTGATCTAAAACGACTTATGACTTTATGCAGGTATAGTAAAGACTTTCGCAGGCAAGCAAGCACATTTTCTGCAATATACGTAACAGAAGGCAGACGGACATTCAGTACAAACTGTTTTCCCAGACTATTAAGTTACTGTATGATACAACTGTATGATTTTTTCTGATAAAGCATTTGTACTGTTTCACATTCTTTGTTCTGTTACATATCTTGTAACAATGTGTTTGCTTGTCTACCAAAGTATATGTCTGCGCTCTAACTGCCTTATTGTCTGCCTGAAGGCATGCGTAAGGATCTATTAAACAACAGGCCGACCTGAATGTACACCCAGTGACACAAACACTCATACAATGACGAACACTCAGTACACACATACCACTCACCAACCCCAACCCCAATGTTTAATGTCCAGACAAGAATGACGAAAGTAACAACTGGTTTATTGTATTTCGGCGTTTATTGATCTATCTGATAATAAATACAAATACGTTGTACAGTAGTTTTTTTTGTTTTTTCTTCTTCTTCTTCTTCTTCTTCTTCTTCTTCTTCTTCTTCTTCTTCTTCTTCTTCTTCTTCTTCTTCTTCTTCTTCTTCTTCTTCTTCTTCTTCTTCTTCTTCTTCTTCTTCTTCTTCTTCTTCTTATTCTTCTTCTTCGTCTTTCCTTCCTCTTCTTCTTACTCTTCTTCTTTTTCTTTCTCTTCTTCTTGTTGTTCTTGTTCTTGTTCTTGTTCTTGTTCTTGTTCTTCTTCTTCTTCTTCTTCTTCTTCTTCTTCTTCTTCTTCTTCTTCTTCTTCTTCTTCTTCTTTTTCTTCTTCTTTCTTTCCTCTTCTTCTTACTCTTCTTCTTTTTCTTCCTCTTCTTCTTGTTGTTCTTGTTCTTGTTCTTCTTCTCTTTCTTCTTCTTCTTCTTCTTTTTCTTCTTCTTCTTCTTCTTCTTCTTCTTCTTCTTCTTCTTCTTCTTCTTCTTCTTCTTCTTCTTCTTCTTCTTCTTCTTCTTCTTTTTCTTCTTCTTCTGCTCCGCCTCCCCATTTTCTTCTTCCTCTTCAATCGCCTCTCCAGTCTTCTTCCTAATCGTTTGTTGATATGGCTCCTGCATCTTCCTTTTACAATAACTAGAACCTTTCGCAGGAATTCAAAGCCGGTGAAAAAACAAAAAAAAAAATCTTTCTACTTCTTTCTATGAGTGCCGATCAATACACTTTCTGTTACTGGATTAATTCATAATATTTAACGGCCTCAAAGGTTCCCCCTCTGTTTATTTATAGGAATAGTGGATTCAACAAGAGAGAGTGAAACTGTTTATACCATCATTCTTTATACGTTGATAATGTTTTTCTTTAACAAGGCTGGGAAATGGCATGATGAGTGGCACGACTGAGGTTGGTCTTCCTTTATTAACACCTACTTAATCCAGCCCCTCAAGTAACAGGATAAATAGCGGGGTCCAAATGGAGAAATCATGGGCAGTACAAGACTCCTAATGTCTATCAGCCTCTTGCTCAAGCCTACCTCAACAGTAGGTAGGGTCAACAGGGGGTGGACCCTGTTCTTTCTAGGGATCCAGTGGAAGGTTGAAGCCTCAACTCCCAGCGGGAAACCGGATGAAACAACAAAAGAGGTGAAGGCGGAGGGATGAGACCACGCTCCTTCTCAAGAGATCCTGAAGTGGGAAGTACTGAACCAGAACGCGGATCTAAAACCACAGTAATACGCAACTCATTTCAAATATCAAGGATCCATTTAATTGACTTGAGGTCAAGACCAGAAATCATGTCTAGGATTGCACAGACAAGATCAGTCCTTGCTAAGCAGCAAACATTATGGAGATCCAAAACACATTTCATGCAAAACTAAAATTCGATTGCTCAGAGCACTAGCTATTAGTACATTTACATATGGCCCTGAAGCGTGGACCTTAACGGCTAAACTTGAAAGAAAGATACAAGCATTAGAATTGAGATGTTTTGGAAAAATTCTTGGCATATCATACAGAGACCACAATGCAAACGAGGAAGTTCGTGATAAAATTATACATCACGTTGGCAACTATGAACCTCTTCTAACTTCAGTGACAAGGCGAAAAATGTAATGGTAGGGACATGTAATAAGATCTAATGACCTCTGAAAAACAATACTGCAGGGCTCAACAGAGGCAAAGAGGAGAGGAAGCAGACCAAGAAAGACCTGGTTACAGAACCTGACTGACATGGACAGGCCTCCGGCACGCAACCATAAAGTCCATTGCAACTGACCGCCAAAGGTGGAGAGAGCTGATCAGACAGTCAGCAGAAAATCAAGAAAAGTCGGCTATAAATTGTGACATTATTAAAGAAGGCATGACGATACTTCAAAGTTAAAATTTAAATTGTATTTCCTCGACAGTGTTGAAAAGAGTGTTTTCTTTGTTTCCTACTCAAAGTGTATCGTACTGAATAAAATACCAACCGCAGCGTGCTAAAAATTGTCTTTATATTTATCTCCAGGTGCGACTTATCCTCCATCTGTATTCGTGAAGGTACCGCGGATAAGTAAGGTTGTGATTTCAATTTAGCTAACATTTTAAAGTTGAAAATGTGGTATGTACAATAGTCACAGTTAGCCTTGTCAAGTAAGCACTTATATTTAAAGGCAATGTGTTGTGAGTCCTGGACAATCGGTAGGCAGGCCAAACAATTTCATGAGACCTCAGAGATATGGTTTTACAGAACAATGCTTAAAATACACTGAACAGACAAAGATTCCAAGAGGTTTTGAAAGTAGCGGGAGCCCGAAGACAACTAATCACAGACTTCAGAAGGAGACAGTCATCATTTTTCGGCCATGTTATGAGAAGAGGGAAAATGGAACATGTGGTGACCACTGGAAAGATCTGTGGAAGGAGGGACAGAGGAATACAACGAGAGAAGATTCTTGACAGTCTTGTTGCATGGCATGGAGGTGTGTCAGCAGGAGATCGCAGATTGTGGCGAGGCATATTCGCCCATGCCAGTCGACAAGGCACCTTATGATGATGATTCACTATTTGTATTCGGCTGAATAGCTGGTCTCGCTATTCGTTTTCGGCCGAATAGTAAAAATCGCTATTCGGTACAGCCCTTATATATACACATATATACATATGATTACACTGCAGACTTAACTGTCGGTGTAAACCAGAAAGCGATCACAAGAAGAAGGAGAAGGAGGACAAAAATCCCTGAAACATCCGCTGCATTAGGCAAATGTAGAACTGTAAAACGTTTACTCGTCATTCTTGCTGATCATTTTTAGAAATCCCTGCAGCATTTCCTACGTAAATCTCTCGGAATTAACACCACAGTAAGTCTCGCTATTGATCAGAAAGGTGGATGTATGATTCACATTAATTTTACTGATATCTTTCAGTGTCAGTGCATCTTTTTTTTTTAATTGCTGAGAATATCATTAACGCTAGCATAAAATTAATTCCCTAATTTGTGAAAGCTAAAAGTTTCTGCTTAAAATTCAAAAAATGCAAAGTCTCTGAAACGTATCAAATATCGAGCGTGGAAACAAAAGTACAATCTAGCTTAGCAAAGGTAAAAAAACACTAACTGTGTACGAAAGTCCCAACTTCAGCAGCCCTGTGACCTGCATCTGACACTAAAACCGCAACCCGATCTAAAGCTTGACTTCACATGACCTTATCGATCCGTGAGTTTATTATGCAACAGGTGATCAGCTACAGACCGTGACGTGTGTACCTTGATCCTCTTCAAAGTTTCCCTTCACGCGTGAACAAAGGTGGTACAACATTCGTATCGGTAAATAAACAACAAAACCACAATTTTTTGCTTGAAATTCCCAAAACTGCCAAATTTCTGACAAGTTCCAAACCATTGGGCGTGGTACCAAAATTACAGTTTTGTTCAGCAACTGTCACATAAGGCGGTGTCCGTGGCTTCGGCGTTGCGAGTCCGACTAGTAATTCCAACTTACCGCGATCGAAACCCACTGTTTCCGATTCCGATTCCATGAACTAAAATTCCAAACTTCGGCGACGTTTAACCAGCTCCTATCTGAGCGACGGTTATTTGGTCGGCCGGGTGTCTTTGTTGTTTATCATCCGGTTTAGTCCTTTGTGGTGTGTGTTCACACCTGTTTTTTTTTTTTTTTTTTGGCTTTCCATCAGCTGCTGTCCTTACTGGTTGTCTCCTTTGCTTCTTGGTTTTGTGTCTTTTTGGGTCTTTGCGAGTTCTTTCTTGTTTAGTATGGTTTTTGCAGGACGAAACCCACTGCTGGCTGCGTGGATTTGTATCATGGTATGGGGCGTCGCAGGTCGACCTAGCCTTAGATGTGTACCAGGATGTATGACCTGGGAAAGTAAAGACGGCATATTCAACCAGAATCCCTGGAGTGGAAGCTTTAGGTTATAATTGTCGGTAGGTTATGTGCGCCGAATAAAATGCCGCAGCACTGCACGCCACCACAAGCCACGAACAGAACTCCTGCATTGTTGATGCAGTCAAAGGAGACAGACCCAGATACTGTCCTAACAGGCGACGAAGTCGTCTATCAGCGAGCTGGTGGGCTACCCAGTCGCCCATGGAGAATACACCCACTACCCTGTACCAAGCATGTACGACTAATCAAAGTTGTTTACTGTTAAATCGGAGTTCGTTTCCCTGACAGTAAAGGAAGTTTGCATGCAAAACTCAAGTTTTGGAACAAGAAGAAAGTCCAAGAGTTGACTAAGAACAAAAACTTACCGCCAGAGTTTACATCGACAACCAGCCCTAATTTTGGAAGACATCGCCTGCATGATTGAAACAGCAAGAGAGCATTTGACTAAAACGTCACCTCTTGTGAGTTCCCGGTTCCACTGTATGAGGAAAAAAAGGAATAGACACACTACCCCTCAGTGAAGCATGTTGTGAGAGTTGATTACTTGAGTGGCTTCCTCCAAAGTCGGAGTGCATCTGCCTGAGAGGCAAGGAACCAAAATTCTATGTACAAATAAGTCATATCTGTGAAACGGGTGTGCACGAAAGTTTTAAAACAATGCTATGGACCCAGAGGTGGACAAGCAACCAAAACTTTATGCTGGAGGTTACAGCCGGTTAACGCAAAAACGAAGAAGAAGAAGAATAAGAAGAAGAAAGAAGGAAGAGGAGGAAGAAGAAGAAGAAGAAGGAGGAAGAGGGGAGAAAAAGAAGGAGGAGGAAGAGGAGGAGGAGGTGAAAGAAGAAGAGGTAGAGGAGGAGGAGAAAGAGGAAGAGGAGGAAGAGAAGGAAGAGGAGGAGGAAGAGGAGGAGAAAGAGGAGGAGAAAGAGGAGGAGAAAGAGGAGGAGAAAGAGGAAGAAGAAAAGGAAAAGGAATAAGAAGAGGAAAAAGAGGAAGAGGAAGAAGAAAAAGAAGAGGAAGAAAAAGAGGAAAAGGAAGAAGAGGAAGAAGAGGAGAAGAAGAAGAAGAAGAAGAAGAAGAAGAAGAAGAAGAAGAAGAAGAAGAAGAAGAAGAAGAAGAAGAAGAAGAAGAAGAAGAAGAAGAAGAAGACTTTATCGATGATCCAGCCGCAACAAAAAATGTGTCCTACTGACTGACTTTCTACCCCACCAGGACATCACACAAGCGATAAACACCCGATTATACAAAGTGCCACCATGTGGATGAGGATCGCCGTGGAGAGGTCCCAGAAACCGCGTTCAGGCAATTGGCCATATTTATAGCCTGCCTATATTGCGGCCCCTGGCAAAAGCCAGGGTGGGGTTTCAAATAACAAAAAAATTTGACCTCCTGTCGTGACCTGCTGAACGCTGATTGATCTATACCAGTGTTTCTCAAATCTTTTTCGCCGTGGCACCCTTGTCGTGCAACACAATTTTCGCGGCACATCTACCCTTAAAGCGGGTTGAATACTTAGGAAAAGAAGGGGGAAAAGTGCAAATTTAATGTTCAGTTATCTTGAAAGCGATGAATGAAACTGTTTGGATGAAGTTTTCAATATTTTCTCTGTTTATTAGAAGTTTAGTTAATTGTGCCCTGAAATCACTTGAAGATTTCTTTTGTATTTTTTTTTTAATGTAAGCGTACTTTAGGAATACACTGCAATAGCATTGCTTTATGAATACACTTGCAGAACTGTTCTTGGCTTCCTTTATGGTATTTCTGTTTTAAACTGCTGTCTTCGCTGATCTCAAGCAGATTTGGAAAAAATCTTGATTATTGCAGCAACACCCAGTTTGAGAACCTCTAGTCTATACCAGTCCAGCGTCATATGCCCGATAAGCCATTTGTGGAAGACTGATCCTGTCAACCTGTCCACCAGCACACACACGCACATACACACTTGCACTTACACACATGTAATAAAAACATGCACACACACACAAATGCACACAGTGATATACAATAATGCACACACACACACACATGCACACACACATACACACACGCATGCATAAACACCGGCACACATACATATGCACACTTACACATGTACACACTCGCAGATGTACACATATGCACACACGCACACGTTCACACAAATGCAAAGGCACATGCTTACACACACATATGCACACACATATATACACTATCATACACACGCACACAAACACATGCACGCACTTGCACATTCACATGCAGACACACGCGCGCGCAAATGCACACACGCACAAAATGCACGCCCACATATGCAGTCACCTGGACACACATTTAAACACACACGCACACGTACATGCAGACACGCACACTCACATACACACACAAACACACGCACAAATAGGCATGCACAGCCATTTCTACAATGACAACATCAAAAACTAGATAGGACTAAATTACTAGACACTTCCACAACAAGCCGAACACAGAGAAAGAATGGCTGGTTATGTCTATTAGTGCTTCCATCGATACACCTCCTCGAGGTTACGTTATGTTATATTCTGCTGTTATAGGGGGCTATATGGTCTCTAGAGGTTCCGGGTTCAATTCCCTGAAAGGGCTGGGATTTTTTCACGTGGACTTGGACTTCTAGTAATTTCCCCCTGGTCTCTGGGTAGTGAGATCGGACGCCCGTGTGCATTGTTGCGAACTTAATAACTCCCTAGCCAGTCGGAAATCGAAAAGAGTAGCCTAACTTTGCTACCGGGCAACATTTTGTAGTTGAAAATCTACCCAAAGTATTTCAGGATCCTCGCTGGTGCTACAGAGCCTGTGCACTGGGCTCAGCTTCTTCGAACTCACACTTGAGTAAGAAAAGGAACGGAGCATTTATGGGTTACCCCCCGTGTGTCATGATGTTGATCCAGTGTTCAAACCACAAAACTGTGTATTAGTGCTTCCATTGATACACATCCTTGCGGTTACGTTATGTTATATTCTGCTAAGTTATATTCTGTCATGTTAGATTGTGTTATGTTATATTCTGTTATGTTAGATTGTGTTATGTTATATTCTGTCATGTTAGATTGTGTTATGTTATATTCTGTTATGTTAGATTGTGTTATGTTATATTCTGTCATGTTAGATTGTGTTATGTTATATTCTGTCATGTTAGATTGTGTTATGTTATATTCTGTCATGTTAGATTGTGTTATGTTATATTCTGTTATGTTAGATTGTGTTATGTTATATTCTGTTATGTTAGATTGTGTTATGTTATATTCTGTCATGTTAGATTGTGTTATGTTATATTCTGTTATGTTAGATTGTGTTATGTTATATTCTGTCATGTTAGATTGTGTTATGTTATATTCTGTTATGTTAGATTGTGTTATGTTATATTCTGTTATGTTATGCTATAAAAGTCTTGAGTTCGAATCAACATCGAGTTGCGGGATGGGGTAGGGGGGAGGGGGGGGGAGAGGGGTCAAAACTGATTTTAGCTACCTACACTTTTAATGGGGTTCCAGGTACTGTTTATGGAGGTCTAGTGTAATAGTGACCACAACACACACCGAGTTGTCTTTACAAATGTAATTACAGCATTATACACACGTTACAAGGGTACAATGACACTTCGTTTATTTATTTACTTATTTGCAAATTTTCTTTTGGAAAGGAAATCTGTCTTTGCTTTATCTCGTTTACCTGTTGTAAGCTCCAGTGGAAATTTCCTTGAGTTCGCCCACTTCGGCACATTTTCCAGAACTTGACTTTCGCGTGCACATCCCTTTTACAGATGTAGCTTGTTAGTATAAGACTGTTGGTTCCTCGTCTTCCAAGCAGATCCACTTCGACTTCGGCGGAAACACCCCTAATAGGTCGGCTTTTACGTCATGCTTGTTAGGGGGAAGTGGAACTATTCCTCTCCCACCCCCCTATTGCCCCGCTACTGACGCGGGGAGGGAAGAAATCCTACGTGCTTCCTTTGTTCAACAGCTGTTGCGTGTTGGGTGGTTTTTCATCAGTGAGTCCATGTGTGTTTATGATCGAAGAACAACAGCTGGTCCAGTAGTTACGACATCAGTCTGTAGGAGACCCGGGTTCGATCCCCGCTAGGGTGAAGAAGTTTTTCTGTCGGGCGAAAAAATAAAAATTCTAACCGGCACAGCCTTGGCGACTGCACCAACCATGCGGTCATGAACCCTCAGTCTCGCAGCCCTGCTATCTACACCCTCCCCCCCCCCACCCTAAAGTGTAGTCAGTATAGACAGTGGTGACAGCTGTGATAGAATAAACGCCCCAAAGAACTCCTATCGCTTGATCGATCTGAATGCTTTATTACGGATTAGTGGTTGTCTTATTGGATGCAGTAGACTTATCGAGCTTAGATTCGCGACGTAAAGCTGTTGACGGTCATGCATGTTTGTGGATGCACTCAAGGTTAAACAGTGTCTGTGGTCTGCTTATCTGAAAACTCATCATCATGTAGGAATGACGTCCTTTGCAGAACTTCGTCCTTAACTAGGTCTGCCTCACAGAAGCTTGGTCTCTGCAGCTCTCTCACCCGATGCACTTTTGTACCAGAGGTTTCACGTATAGCCTGTGCCCATTTTCCTGCTGGTCGGCCCCTGCCCCTCTTTCCTGGTTTCATTCTTTTCAATCCGATATGGCGCGTGATATGCCTAAACTATTTCGGTTTCTGGCGAGAGACCGAGTTTCTCTCAGTGAGACTGTGATAAAAGCAATTTTCTACTAAAGATCTGCTCAACATTAATTAGCAACTCCTTTACAGAACGTCGTTCTCATCCCGGTGCGCCTGAAAGTATCACTTTCCCTAGCCAGCTTTCTATCCCTATGTGCTTTCAATGCCGATGCATCTACAAGGTCCAGTATCCATCTTCTCGGAGCTCTCCCCCTGCCTCGCATTCCACAGACTGCACTCTCCATCACCGTCTTTTCCAAGCCACCATGACGTTTGATGTGGCCAAAATACTTTAACTTTGGGGACAGGATGCTGTTTATAACCTAGTTGTCCTTGATGTTCAACTCGTGTAGAATGACGATGTTTGTCCTCTTCTTGATCCATGGTGTTCTGAGAACAAATGTCACCACTGTCTGTTTTTACCACATTTCTAGGTTGGTGTAGACAGGTGGTTGTGAGCTAGAGAAGTCGCATGGCTAGTCCTGTCGCCACAGACTGTTTAGGTCAGGATGTTTAAATGTGCCCCTGACAGAAAAACTACATCACCCTGATGGGGATCGAACCATGGTCTCCCGCATGACAGCCCGAAGTTGTAACCACCTTACCAACCACAACAACGGCAACTTCTGTTACTACTACCACTGTTGCTACTATGAGTAGATTAACCTTGTAGGCAAGGCGGTTACTGCGGCTTCCCCGACATAGGCAGTAGTGATGTCATTGAGGTCCAGTGACATGCATATCGCAAAGAAAGTCGTGTCGAGGGTGGTGGATATAGGAGTGCAGTCCGAATCAACAAGGGCAAGAGTCGTCTTATTAATCAGCACAGAACGGGCGCCGTTGGTGGTTTTTGCGCTTGCGCTGCTTTCGAGGACAAAACCTGAGAACCTATGGGTCTGTCCGGAATGATGTGACGATAGTCCTCAATAACAAGTAATATTTCATTCCCATATCTTTTCATAGTCATATCATTTAATTCCCACATCTTCTCATTCCCTTATCTGTTCATTCCCATATCTTTTCATTCCCATATCTTTTCATTCCCATATCTTTTCATTGTCATATCATTTAATTCCCACATCTTCTCATTCCCTTATCTGTTCATTCCCATATCTGTTCATTCCCATATCTGTTCATTCCCATATCTTTTCATTGTCATATCATTTAATTCCCACATCTTCTCATTCCCTTATCTGTTCATTCCCATATCTTTTCATTCCCATATCTTTTCATTGTCATATCATTTAATTCCCACATCTTCTCATTCCCTTATCTTTTCATTCCCATATCTTTTCATTCCCATATCTTTTCATTCCCATATCTTTTCATTGTCATATCATTTAATTCCCACATCTTCTCATTCCCTTATCTGTTCATTCCCATATCTTTTCATTCCCATATCTTTTCATTCCCATATCTTTTCATTGTCATATCATTTAAATCCCACATCTTCTCATTCCCTTATCTGTTCATTCCCATATCTTTTCATTCCCATATCTTTTCATTCCCATATCTTTTCATTGTCATATCATTTAATTCCCACATCTTCTCATTCCCTTATCTGTTCATTCCCATATCTTTTCATTCCCATATCTTTTCATTCCCATATCTTTTCATTGTCATATCATTTAATTCCCACATCTTCTCATTCCCTTATCTGTTCATTCCCATATCTTTTCATTCCCATATCTTTTCATTCCCATATCTTTTCATTGTCATATCATTTAATTCCCCACATCTTCTCATTCCCTTATCTTTTCATTCCCATATCTTTTCATTCCCATATCTTTTCATTCCCATATCTTTTCATTGTCATATCATTTAATTCCCACATCTTCTCATTCCCTTATCTTTTCATTCCCATATCTTTTCATTCCCATATCTTTTCATTCCCATATCTTTTCATTGTCATATCATTTAATTCCCACATCTTCTCATTCCCTTATCTTCTCATTCCCTTATCTTTTCATTCCCATATCTTTTCATTCCCATATCTTTTCATTCCCATATCTTTTCATTCCCATATCTTTTCATTCCCATATCTTTTCATTGTCATGTCATTTAATTCCCACATCTTCTCATTCCCTTATCTTTTCATTCCCATATCTTTTCATTCCCATATCTTTTCATTCCCATATCTTTTCATTGTCATATCATTTAATTCCCACATCTTCTCATTCCCTTATCTTTTCATTCCCATATCTTTTCATTCCCATATCTTTTCATTCCCATATCTTTTCATTCCCATATCTTTTCATTCCCATATCTTTTCATTGTCATATCATTTAATTCCCACATCTTCTCATTCCCATATCTTTTCATTCATATATCTTTTCATTGTCATTTCATATAATTCCCACATCTTTTCATTCCTATATCTTTTCATTCCCTTATCTGTTCATTCCCATATCTTTTCATTCCCATATCTTTTCATTCCCATATCTTTTTATTCCCTTATCTATTCATTCCCATATCTTTTCATTGTCATATCATTTAATTCCCACATCTTTTCATTCCTATATCTTTTCATTACCACATCTTTTCATTCCTATATCTTTTCATTCCCTTATCTGTTCATTCCCATATCTTTTAATTCCCTTATCTATTCATTCCCATATCTTTTCATTCCCTTATCTATTCATTCCCATATCTTTTCATTCCCATGCGACATTATTTTCTAAAAAAACACGTGCGTATTCTAATGGAACGTTGCGTCAACATTTCTAAACAACTGGTGAAGAACTTTTGGCATACACCTTTATCCACATGTCTGATGTCGACAATCAAAGTTCGCCTACTAAGAAAACTCGCGCCAGGAACGCGGTAACGAAAAAAATATATCTGATCGTCGAAAAACGAAACCAAGATGCCGATGCGATCGTCACTGGGGCTAGGTAGTTTACGCTTTGTGCGACACTAAAAAAAACGTATGCCTATTCGAATGCAACGCTGTGTCAGAGTTTGAAAGCAATCGGCGTAGAACTTTCGGAGATTATCTAACATAACAAACGGACATTTACATTTTTTTAATACAGATTGGCAACTATAAATCTCTTTTAACTGTAGTGAAAAGACGGAAAATGCAATGATAAGGATATATAACAAAATATAACGCCTCTAAAAAAAAAGAAAAACTACAGGGCTCGGCAGAGGGGTAGAAGAGAAGAGGTAGACCAAGAAAGAAGTGGATACAGAACCTGACTGACGGGGCAGACCATAGGCACGAAATCCATCGCATCTCATCAATGACTTCTGTAGGGGAGATAGAGAAAGCTGTTGTATGACTGCCAACAGCAACTGCTGACCCAACGAAATGTGATGTGACGGAACGGTAGTGATATTATAGTGGTTTGTTCTTTTCATGATTCCCGGCCCAAATACACACTGGTTGGCCTTCTCACTCATGCTTGCTCACCTGTTACACGGGCTAGTCTATGTTACAGAGCTGTCACGTCGTCTTGTCGTGTTCTATACTACACGACCACACGGCTTTTAACGACCTCAGAATATGTAGAACTCGCTTTAGCCCAACAGCCCCAGCCTAGGTCCCACGAGAAAGTTCAGAGTACGTCCCTTGGTTTCATAATTATTAACATTTTCCGCTGCGCCATAAAATCCCGTCTTGCTGCAGAAAAGCAACGCTGTTTTCCATGTCTCTCGTCGACGCTGACAGTTGAACTAAATTCAAGTCGTACCTGAACTCTGTAATATACGCAATGTCGCCGCCAGAAATTT
>CAJHNH020001705.1:0-5000 GCA_905116865.2 Candidula unifasciata
TGTCACAAGCTCTTCGACAACGTGCAGAAATTTTCGTCGTTGGCAGGTGCCATCGTCGATGATCTTTGAGTGAACTATGCCCTGATTGTTCATCACTACAATTAGTGTCATCATGGGGCCCCTCACTGTGGGCAGGATAATGTTTGATCGTGTCCTTCTTCTTGTGTCCGTCGCAAATGAAGAATAAATCCACACTCATCTATGAAGATGCACTTCTTATCGACTTGTGGAGCTTATGCTGAGAAGTCGAGAGCATAAGTTTGCTGGCTCAAAATCGTCGTGATGCTGTTGACACGATCAGGTTCGTAATGGCATGTCTTTAGGGTGATTTTAAGCTTTTTGAGATCATTGAAAATTTAAGATATGGCTAAGTCAATCTGGTTCTGCTTTCTTCGCTGCTATACCTGCACCAAAGTATCATCTGGATCTCGTTCAACGATGTTTTCATTGCGCTGCAGGACATTTGGTGTCAGCTTCCCTTTGTTGTTTCCACCGCAGTTTCGCTGGAGAATGGCAGTTTGTAGGCATTGATGATGTTTCTTGTTGTGCTTCCATTGCTACCAGCGACTTGAGCTGCCTCGTGGGTAGTTTTCCCATCGATTAACACACGCCTAATAAAAACCTTTGTGTGTGCTAAGGAAGTTCGCTTTCACCGTCGTTGTCACAGAGACACGTCGTGAGGTTGGTTGCTCATTTTTAGTTGCTTCGCAAAGTGCACAGGACTGTACAAAAAACGGATAAAAGCGCAATCCTCTATACGTAGGTATCGCACACAAAATAAAAAAAAAATAAAAACATTCTAGAAAGAATTACATAATGTGTGTCCCAGAACGTCTCGAAAGTTACTGCATATTCTTGAATTCAGGCATTAAAAATCTTTTCTCTAATTTTGTCCAGTTTGGTTGGAAAAATGTCCAGTTTGATTTGTAAAATGTCCTGAACGGTTTGAAAATCGACCACTTTGATTTGAAAAGCGTCCTAGGTGGTTTGAAAACCGTTCACTTTGATTTGAAAAACGTCCTAGATTGTTTGGAAAGTGTCCAGTTGAAAGTGAAAAAGGTATATATATGAAATTGATTACACGATCATCGATTTGCGGTGAAACAAATAACACAACATACAAGACCCTTAAGAAATTCTTTATCTATCCATTGGAAAACAGAATACAGGGACGATGTTTAAAAACAAAATAACCACCAACTGAAATATTCATTCATAAAATGGAAAATACGATTTTACACATGTACGGACAGACAGACACAACACACACTCACAACCATGCTGTGGGTTTACTTCACATAGAGCAGTCAACCCACAGCTCCCTACCCCCCCCCCCTCCTTTTTTTCCCCCCTGCCAGTTCAACAGCACAAACTCATTCATAGACACAGGCACATTGTCTTTTTAAAAATGTCTAATTAATTTGATAAATTATCTGCTTTATAAGCATAAATATTTGCAAATGGTCACATATGTAAAACTCAGTTTTGTGCTTTTTTTTCATATACTTAACTTCCTTGGAGGTTGAATAGGATATCTAAGCTTGCCCTCTAGGCCTGCCATCAGTACTGACAATCTTTAGTTTCATGGTATCAGACCGTCAGATCATACTGGTCTGCCATCAGTACTGAGAATCTTTAGTTTCATGGTATCAGATCATCAGATCATACTGGTCTGCCATCAGTACTGAGAATCTTTAGTTTCATGGTATCAGATCATCAGATCATACTAGTCTGCCATCAGCACTGAGAATCTTTAGTTTCATGGTATCAGACCATCAGATCATACTAGTCTGCCATCAGCACTGAGAATCTTTAGTTTCATGGTATCAGATCATCAGATCATACTGGTCTGCCATCAGTACTGAGAATCTTTAGTTTCATGGTATCAGATCATCAGATCATACTAGTCTGCCATCAGCACTGAGAATCTTTATTTTCATGTGATCAAACCTTCACCTTGGTGGTGCGAAGAAGTAAAAGACGCAATTAAAAAGAAAAGGACTTATATAAACAGTGGATAAAATCAAAGAAAGAAGAAGATTATATCAACTATAGACTGCAAAGGAGAGAAACCAACAGGAGTGTCAAGAAAGCAAAACAAGCATCCTGGGAACGTTTCGGTGAGTCATTAGCAGAAAATGAGAAAAGCAAAAGGAAGCAAACGAGAATGCGGTCAATAAAAATAATGAGGCATCTTTCCTTTAAGCCATGTTGGTAAAATGTATGCCAAGATAATAGAAACAAGACTGAGACCAGTGATAGAACCACAGCTGGCAGAAGAACAGATGGGGTTTAGGGGAAATAGAAGCTGCACAGATGCAATCTTCACACTTAAACAGTTAATAGAAATGAACATTGAATACAATAAGAACTTATTTGTGGCATTCGTAGACCAGGAGAAGTCATTTGACAGAGTCGACAGACAATTATTATAGAAAGTAATGGCAAGATATGGAGTAAGCGAACACCTCATCAAAGTGTGCAAAAGTTTATACAGGGATTGTAGAAGTGTAGTTAGAATAAATCAGGAAACATCTCATCCATTCACAGTAACATCTGGAGTAAGACAGGGGTGTGTCTTATCACCACTGCTGTTTATCATCTACATTGACAGTATATGCAAGAATGTCAAGCCCATGAATGAAAATGTTAGAAAGATCAACGAATTCCTCTTTGCAGATGACCAGGCCTTGATAGCAGATACAGCCATGAAATTACAACAACATCTAACATCCATGAATGAAGAATGCAAAACAAATAATATGAGAATCAACACTGAAAAGACAGAAGTAATGTCAATAGGAAAAAAGAAGACAGATCTAAACATAGCAATAGAGTGCAAAGGCGTTAAACAGGCATCTGTTTTTAAATATATGGGAACTACATTTACCGAAGATGGGAAATTGGATAAAGAAATTGACATTTGATGCAGTAAAGAAAACAAGTATTGGGACAGCTAGCCCCCCTCTTACAGCATAAGACAATCCCAATCAGCACAAAGAGACATCTTATTCAAAGCATATTTATTCCAACTCTGTGCTACCAGTGCCAGACATGGTCACTCACAACAAACCATAAAAGAACATTAGTAAACACGGAAAGGAGATGTCTGAGAAGGGCTGTAGGAGTGACCAGAAGAGATAAGATCAGGAATGAGATCATAAGAGAAAAAGTCGGCACGGAACCAATTCTGGATTACATACGAAGACAGCAAGTGAAATGGTTTGCCCACTTAGAGAGAATGCATTGTGACACCATACCATACAAAGCATACATGGAAAGAGAAGAAGGACGTAGAGCACGAGGTAGACCAAGAACAATATGGAAGGATAACATCAGAGAAACTCTACAACAGCACGATGTGCCTATGGTCGAGGCGGCCAGAAGAGCTAGAAACAGAACCTTATATCTCCTTCGACACCCACAGCGGTAAAAGAGGAAGTGAAGAAGAAGAAGAAGAAACCTTCAGATCATATTTGTCTGCCATCGGCACTGAGATTCTTTAGTTTCATGGTATCAGACCAACAGATCATACTAGTCTGCCATCAGCACTGAGATTCCTTACTTTCATGTGATCAGACCATCAGATCATACTAGTCTGCCGTCAGCACTGAGATTCTTTAGTTTCATGGTATCAGATCATCAGATCATACTAGTCTGCCATCAGCACTGAGAATCTTTAGTTTCATATGCTCAAACCTTCAGGTCATATTTGTCTGCCATCGGCACTGAGATTCTTAACTTTAATAGCATCAAACCTTCAGGTCATATTGGAAAGTCACCCAGGACATCTTCTGATCTCAGGGTGTGAAACTTAATATAGTAGCTAGTAGGGAATAAGCTGCACCCATACACTAACTGTCATATCATTTTAGTGTTCTGGACGTCAAATGACGTATTCTTCTCTGAATAGAAAAACGAATCAGCGAGCTCCCTTGTTTCAGACAAAACGGAATGTAGTTAACATACTTAGGTAGAGATTTATTATGGCATCAACAAGCAGTTGATTTGTTGAATTATATCCATAGACATGTACATATAACACATGAATCTTTACACTAATCAAAATATGATAGTAAAACAGTATGTTGTCCACTGTCATGAATTATAAATCAAATTATGATCACAATTAAGGACATTGCAGTCTTCAAATTATTTAATATATACAAGTCATTTTGCTTGATACAATTAAAAAAAAAAAAAACATTACTCAAATTTTAACTGATCCATACACAGATTTATATATTTTTCAAACGTCGATTTAAAAAGACTTGGTCAAACTCGTTGATTACTGCGACCTATTCCTATTTGAATCGTTACAAACAGTTACCGCAAATCTTAACCAACCTATCTTCATCAACGGATTTTAACTCATGGTCTTAACCAAAGTATCTTAACATCGTGTTCAAGAATAAATTTTCTGATGATTATGATGCGGGTCAGTCCTTTCACAGCACTATTATTTCACGAAACAGTTGTGAATTCTTCGTGTACTCCACGAGTGAAGAATGTTCACAAACGTTTACTTTTGGAACCTCCATTTATCGTATACTTCTCACACAGACTGCATTCGATAGCCGGTCGACATTTATTATACACTCTTCCGATGCGAAGACACCACTCGATAGTTGACTTTTACGATCTGAATTTAACACTGAAAGCTTGTTTAACTATCGAATCGTAGACATTCTGGACCATGTCCAGAAGGACCATTTGGTATTCCAGCGAAAACGGTGGAAGAATAGTTGTTTATGGGATGATTGTTGCCCACCTTAACAGAACAAGACTGTAATCTCTTGGTCATATGGTAGGTTTGTCTTGGGCCCGTTAGATATTTGAGCCCGCAAGCGCCTGTTGGTTGATGTGAATATGTGAGGTTTAACTGCGTAGCAGGGGGAGATAACTCCGTATTTTCTTACATGCCCCTGTATAGGTTCTTTGATTCTTTCCTGCTGCAAAACGTCTTGATATCAGAGAGTCGACTGCATTAAGCAGACCAT
>CAJHNH020001705.1:10000-45000 GCA_905116865.2 Candidula unifasciata
TCTGTCTGTCTGTCTGTCTGTATGCGTGCATGTATGTATATGTGTGTGGCATGTGTGTGTATGTAATGTGTATGAATATGTATGTGTAAGTGGGTGTCTGTTTATGTTAGTTGGTGTGTATGCATGTGTGTGTAGGTGGGTGATTGGGCGTATGCATTTGAGTATTTGTGCCGATGCGCTAGTGTGTGCATGCATTTTACCAACGATGCCTTTGTGTTTTCTCTTGATATACATAATATGCATATTAAGTTAAGAACATAGCATGCTTTATTCATAAAATACAACTGCTGAAAGAAAATTGGGTGTTTGGAAGAGACCAATGTAAGACAGGCCTGTGTGCTTAATTTTTAACATTTGAAAATAGAGTTCGTTCGTTCGTTCATTTGTTCGAGATGACAAAACCATCTGAACCTCTCAATGATCCCATTGCAAGGTGTTGTTTTCACATTCTGTCGGAGAGAGTAATTTTCACTGGGTATCGTGTTTTAGTTTAGTTAGCCGATTACCTCATTCATTTATCTTAGCATGTGGTAATGTTATACAGTTTCGCCTTCGATATTGTCCTGGCGTGGCAGTGGTAGCCCAGTAATGGTATGAAAGGAAGTTTATAATCTGTTTCTCGGCGGTCATGCATATTTGTGAGTGTCGTAATAGCAGTCTTTGGACACACACACACACACACACACAAACACACACACACACACACACACACACACACACACATATATATATATATATATATATATATATATATATATATATATATATATATATATATATATATATATTAAATAATAAAAGCCATATGTTTCAATAAATAACAGGTCTGAATAAATGAAATGAAAAAAAGGCAATTTAAATAAAATATCAATACTTAGATAATAGTTCTCACCAAATTAAAATGGTAATATACACGAGCTTATTGAAATGGTAATATATGGACATGTATTTTTAAATGCAGTGACATACTTCGTAATCTGCAAGGAAAGTGCACTATCGAATTGGTAGGAATAGATAAAAATATCACAAGAGAATACAATACAAACAATAGCATGCAATGATTACAGGAAAGATATCATTGACAACACAGGATTCAACATTGATTTTGTCACATGGGCATATTGGGATTTTGTTGCTCGCTTTCCTTCATTTTGATTATACTTTTGTGTTATCATGATTTTATGATAGCAAAATTATCTCTTCTGTAATTATTCTCCAATTAGAAAACAAAATAGATGCTTTTTTACGATATTGTCAAATTCGGCATTTGACGACGCTGTATCCAGAAGGAACTCTGTGGCTAAGAGATGGTTAAACCGTTCTTCTCACGCTCTGAAGATCGCGGGTTCGCTTCCCAGCCTAGGACGTTTGAATTAGTCATTGCCGCACGAGTTATTGAGTTTGTGCGCTGTGTGATTTTTAAGATAGACAAATCAGTGCTCGCATTTCCTGGTAACCATTTCCGACTGCGTCTTCTGGTAATTTTAAAAATTCGCATCTATGCCAATTCGAACCCAAGACAATCGCGCTGGCAGCAAACCCCTCGACACAATGCTACCGGAGTTGCAATAAAAATTGTTGTCTCCTGGTGACAAAGTAGTTGAGTTGTTTCGCTTTCATTCTAAGCTGCATGGTCGTTTTTAGAGCGAAATGTTCCACTCCTTATTGCCTTTGTTTTTTCTAATATACTAAAACAAACGTTTAAAAAAAAAAAAATTAATAATAAAATAAAACCAACAGCACTGTTTTAAATTTTCTAGAATCTGTAAGCCTGACTGACTTTCTACCACCCCCCCCCCCCTCCCCGGACATCACACAAGCGATAAACATCCGATAACACAATGTGTCACCATGGGGGTGAGGATCACCATGGAGAGGTACCAGAAACCGTGTTCAGCCTTTAGGCCATATTTATGGCCAGGCTATATTGCGGCCCCTGGCAAGAGCCAGAGTAGGGCTTCAAATTACGAAAAATGTCATCCTAAAAAGGACGGGAAGTAAAAAATCTGTAAGTAAACCCTCTTTTACTCAATTACGTAGAATCTGATACACAATGATAGTTTCGTCTTCTTATAGAACATTTGATTTTGTTTACCAGAAAATATCCAGGTCTAAATTTTAGGTCAGTTTAACAAACTTAGGTCAATTTTCTTCTTAGTGATCATCCGCTGTAAAGTCCGGAGAAAATTTGTGGCTATTCGTCCACATCTGGACTTTGGTGTTGTTGCTGAATGTGAGTTGTATGTGCACTAAGGGTAATTTTTTCTCTCTCTCTCCAAAGCCCAAACTCATCCTCTTAACACCACCACTATTTACTATTGTCCAATGTTTGTTAAAGTTAGTTTTGTCACATATACAATAGTCCCCCTCCCCCCCCCCCCCCCCCCCCCCCAACCTACCATGAGAGAGAAGAACTTCACAATGTTTCTTTTTGGGAGATTTTTATGGGTCCTTTTTTCTTTGGACCACTATTCATTCGAAGTTATTCTATATTTGATTATTTATATTTTTGTAATCAACCCAAATTATTACCATTGCCTTTAATGTACATTTAACAATTGTATCCAGTTTCGTCCTTTTTAGGACGACATTTTTTGTTGTTTGAAGCCCTACTCTGGCTTCTGCCAAGCGCCGCAATATAGGCAGGCCATAAAATGGCCAATTGTCTGACCGCGGTTTCTGGGACCTCTCCACGGCGATCCTCATCCACATGGTGACACTTTGTGTCATCGGGTGTTTATCGCTTGTGTAATGTCCTAGTGGGGTAGAAAGTCAGTCAGTCAGTCTACATTTAATATGAAACCTTTGAGTTTTATTTACCCTAATATTGTTTCTCTATATTTTTTGAGGTGAAGATCAATTTTTGTCTCCACTCTCTAAAGAAAAAAAACATATCGTTCTTTCGTATGGACTGACATGTATCTAAATGAATTTTAAAAACAAGGGCGCCGAAACCTGTAGGGCTAAGGCATCTGAAACCCCTTACTCACATCACCTACATTTTATGTGGAAGGTGGGGGTGGGGGGAAGGCTTTAGCGCCCCCCCCCCACACACACACACACACTATAGAAAAATTAATAACGGGGGTTGAGTGGCTGTCTCTAGTCTGGTTAAATGTTTTTTTTTTTTTTGGTTTAAAATATATAATTTTTAATGCGTTATTATACTTGTTTGCAAATAATCGCATTATTATAGGTAGTATTATGCGCTTAAAAAGGACTTATGTTTGTTGAGCCTCACCCCAATGTTTTCTTTATATCGGCACCCCTGATTAAATAATATATTTGCTTTTTAATATAGTGTATTTTGTTTAGCTTTCGCATAAAGTAATTAAGTTTTCTAGTAATTCGACATTGTATCTACGTTTTAATGTCATTTATGTAGTCTTCGAATTATCATTTCAGATCTATTTGCAGAACTGTTTACCTGTGACGCAGTGGAGCTGGGAACTTCAGTGAAGGAGGTGAAAATGCTGAGTGATCTACTCATTCTCCTCAAACTTGAATTGTGGATGAGTCTGTGCTGTCGGTACCTTTCCCACTGGCGCCTCAAAGCTTGTCGCACCTGAAAACGAGGGGCAGCAATTGGGAGTAATAAAGGGGAATAAGCAATATTGGAAATCTCACGTGACAACAACAGCGACATAAACCACGAAGGGCTGATTGATTTAGGGAAACATCCCACGAAGAACTGAGTTTATAGAATTGTGCAGCTATCTCCAGTTAAAATGTACAGAATTAAACCGACATCGTTACGGTAATATTTAAAACTGCAGTGAAAAAAGTCTGAAACAATATAGCATTAACTGCGAAGACTTGGCATTTACATACGTCCTAATGATTAATAAGATTTACCACCTAGTAACAAATGTTTCATACTTTTTAGTACGAAATTTTTCGTTATTTGAATCCCCACCCTAGCTTTTGCCAGGGGCCGCAATATAGGCAGGTCATAAATTTGGCCAATTGTCTAAACGCGGTTTCTTGGACCTCTCCATGGCGATCCTCATCCGCATGGTGGCACTTTGTGTCATCGGGTGCTTATCGCTTGTGTGACGTCCTGGTGGGGTAGAAAGTCAGTCAATAACTACTACGTCGTGTACTTGTTTTTAGGATGTATTTTTTTTTTTCGTTATTTGAAGCCCTGCTCTGGCTTATGACAGGGGCCGCAATATAGCCCGGTCATAAATATGGCTAAACGCGGCTTTTGGGACCTCTCCACTGTGATCCTCAGCCACATGGTGGCACTTTGTGTCATCGGGTGTTTATCGCTTGTGTGATGTCCTGGTGGGTGGAAAGTCAGTCAATAACCACTCCTATTGATTAAAAAAAACGTCCTCATGTGGGAAGCAACTTTTCGTTATTTGGAAGCCACACTCTGGCTATTTCCGGGGGCCAATCTACGACTGAACGGGGTTTCTGGGACCTCTCGACGGGTAATCATCATCCAAAAGATGGCACTTTGTGTCCCCTGGTGATTATCGCTGGGAAGGGTAAAAAGTCATGTTAGGTTAACCACCACTTTAAGACTAGATCTTTTCGTAGATATAGGTATATTTCCTATAGCGTTTGCGTGTGGCATCCTGTTTTTTACGGTGCGCCTCCTGGCTGGTTGCCTTCAACTTCGGCACCTAATTTTAATCATTTTGGTAAGCTGGATCGACGAAAGCACTGTCACAACTATGATGCAGAAGTTCCAACAGTCAAAATAGCAGCAGAGAAACTTGAATATACGTCATATTTCACAACCTACGGTATTTCTGATAGATGCAAGAGTCGTGCTTCAAGCACTCCTATCTGGAAAACTACCTTGTATACGAACACTACTCTCCAAACTAGGCAGCCGGTGTAAGGTAACAATGCAATGGATACCATCCCACTGTGGAGTTACTGGAAATGAAAGAGCTGATAAACTAACTAAGGAAGGTCCAAATGAAGAACAACCTGACGTACCAGTCTCTTATCAACAAAAGAAGAGAATAATCAAATCAATCAGAAAGCCACCAAAACAGGAAAAAGACGATTAATATTTTATGGACAGACAAGAGCAAGTTATTATTCTACGCCTTAGAACAGGACACAGTCGACTTCCCAGCCACATGTAAACACAATTTGAAATCGGCGAATCAGCCATGTGCAAATGTGGATTGGCACCTGAGACAACAGATCATGTCCTCCAAGACTGTACCAAATATAACATATCAAGGCAAAACTTTTGGCCAAGAGAAACATCAGTGCAAGTCAAACTTTACGGGTCGCTGAGTGAATTACAAAAGACAGTGAAGTTCAAACTAGAGACAACATTGCAGATATAGATAATCTATTTTAAGCGAACGGATGAAGAAGAAAAAGAACAGCCACTTTAGTGTGGGACACAAATTTGTGGGTTATTTAAAGCCCCACCACAGCTGTCGTCTAGGAGGAGAGGGGGGGGGGGCGGGGCACTAAATATAACCTACTGGTTAAACGGGGTTTTTAGAACTTGCGCTCGGGCGATTCTGACCCAAATAGTGGCACTTTGTTGTGGATCGCTCATTGTGCAGTCCTCGTAGGGCTGAACATGAATCATACATTCAAAGTATTATTAGGGCAGAATCACTTAAAACATTCAACACCCACCCACATTCGCCTACAGATAACTTCCTAACCGTCAGCTGCTCGGGCATCGTATCAGCGTTAGAAAACTGTTTACAATCAGATGGCCGGAGATGATTCCCAACACTGCTGTTCTAAACAAGACACATCTACCTAGCCTTCATACACTGCTGCAGAATTGTCAGATCAGCTGGGATGGTCACCTAACCAGTATACCAGACCACACGCTTCCAAAAATTTTAAAACGGCACACATCTAAAACCATTTAATACTTCTTTCATAATAAAAGTTCTACACCCCGGGTATCATTCTTGGTGATCCTGTATGACTGGTTTGCTACAGCTGAAAAAAGTGTCTAGGATTTGCTGGGTTTTAGAATTTTAAAATGTACCCTCGGCATCGAATTAGAAAATGCGACTGTTAAACGTGCGATCCACCACCTTAGGCTAGAGGAAGGAAAACACAAACTTCTCTTTCACGCGTGCCAGAGCCATCTGTGTGACCTCTTGGTTACCCCCGTATCAACACGTAAGTAAAGCAACATTTTACCGGCTTTGCGTTCTCCTAGGTCTCCCTCCTCCTTTCCACATCATCATCTTCTTATCCGAGAATCTAGACGCAAAACCACTATCAAAGAATCCAATGGCAAGGGAATTTGATATACTCGAGTTTCATATGCTGTAAAATTTGATATCGCTGTCAAAAAAGGTCATTTCTTTTTATTGATCGATCGGTCCGTCTGCTCTCGGATGCTGCCTGAATTTTTACCGCCCTGACATTAAATAAAAATCTCAGTTTGGATGACAGACCAACAGGGCAGATCTCAGATATATCTTTGAATCTCCATAAAGAATTTACAATTGGGGCACTCCTAACGGCTACACAAGGCCGATGCAATATGCAATCCTATTCGGATGAGGACGACTAAATATGTCCTATCTTCTTTGGAAGGGTGTAGCTCCCTGCCATTTAGTCTTCTACGACATTCAGTAAATCGCTATTAAATGTAAATTTGATCATTAAATAATAATCAGTAACACACACAACACACACACACACACACACACACACACATACGCGCGCGCATACACATATACACATACAATGGCTGGTGTTGATTCTGAAATGTCATGTAAAAATTGCGCAACTAATTAAAATCTGTCAGTGAACCTATCTTCCAGAAAACCTAGGATATAGTCTAAAGATAATATTGATTTCCCAAGTCAGGATACGCCTGCAGTGAGAATACATTATTTATACATAGGGTACCATTCCAAAATCGTGTCGGTCACAGTTGGCCATCTCACGCGATCCCCTGTCTGGAATCAAATATGTACTCTTGCCTCAATTATAAGAGGCGAAAATATCACGAAGGGGAGCACACAAACACACACGGAACACCTGCATCAGCAACTTAACATTTATAATAATAATTACAGTCAAATTAGTTCGCCCATCAATATAAGTAACTACCAATGTCATCAGAACCTGGTCTACGCCGCATGTAAAGAAATTTAAAATAAAATCAGCCGCTAAATAGGTTAATTCTCGCGCAGTAGAAACGATTGAAAATGAAAATTGTTGGCTCTGTAACCAAAACAAAAAGTCAGGGCTGAATCTGAGAGGAGAGATGTAACTACAGGGGTCTGATACTTGATAGGAAAAACCCACAAACACGTTGACAATTCAGTTTAAATGGAGACATATGGAGCTACTGTCACGGCAAGCCCTAAAAAATAATACAATTCTAAAAAAAGTCCCCAGTAATAAATTCTAATTTATGGAACAACACTTTTAGAAATAGAGATTAATGGACAGATTTATACGTGTGCAAAAACGCAGGACCAGTGTGCTCATTGCAATATTAAAAGACAATTTCTCGGCAGTTTGAAATTGAAAAGAGTGAGTTATACGAGCCATGAAAATATGCAATAAACCCTCCAATAAACGTTATTCCACGTGTTACTCCATAACAGTACGATGTGTCTATGGTCGGGGCGGCTAGAAAAACAAGCGAAAGGACCTTACATTTCTCTCGACACCCCATGTGGTAAAAGAAGAAGAGAAGAAAAAGCAGAATGAAATGTACTTCTGACAAAGAAAAATAGGAAGTGGAAAAAAAAATTCAGATTTCTTCATTGCGCATAAACTATGAGAACCCAGTCTAGTCTAGTAGTTCTCAAACTGGGTGCAGCGAGCGTTTGCCAGGGGTGCCGGGGCAATAATAAAGAATTTTTCAAAATCTGCGTAAGATCAGCGAAGGCAACAGTTTAAAGCAGAAATACCACGAAGAAAGCCAAGAAGAGTTCTAGATGCAGGTGTATTCAGAAAACAATGCTATTGGCAAGGCTGCGGTGCATCTTAACGTATGCTTTCATTAAAAAAATAAAAAAGCAACTTTTCAGTGATTTGAGGATATAATTAACTAAACTTTCCATAAACATAATGGAAATGAAACATTCATCCAAACAGTTTCATGCATCGCATTAAAGACAACTGAGCGTTAGATTTGCAGTTTTTCTTCTTCTTTTATTTCTTTCTTTTCTAAGTATTAAAACCGCTTAAAGGGTGGGTGTGCCGCGAACTATCTTTGCCCAAAAAGGGTTCCGTGGCGTAAACAGTTTGAGAAACGCTGGTCTAGACAACTTACCAACCGTTTTGTGGTGGTTTGTTCAAATACGCTTACGAGGTGGGTAGTCAGTGAGTGATCTCATGGGTTCAGAAAATAACGTAGGTTTAGAAGACACTTAAGTAAAGTAGAGGACCCTCTCCCATGTCTTTGGGCTTTTGGGTGTTTAGGGCTAGACCTTTTATTTTATAGAAACTGGCACTCGGTAGGAGATGTGGTCAGCATCGCGCCGGCTGCCTTTGCTTCACAGGACTTTATCTGGTGATTAATCCGGTCAAAATGGACGCTAAGCAGGGGTACTGTTTGGAGCCAAGGCAAATTTTTTGCTTCTGCAGGACGGTGGCTGACGCATTTTTGCTCCATTTGTAGACTGGATATAGTTTCGTCGCACAGTTTCTGAGATGAATGCATGGCGTGACACTGCGAGCTGCGGATTTCATTTAAAATGTTTTTTCGACTGTGACAAACGTGGTGGTGTGAATTGTAGATTCAGAAAATGGCGCGATGCCTGTCGTCGCAATGTTGGTGGTGCCTGTTTGTGATTAAAATTGATCGCGTGGGCAACAGCTGATCTTTTGGTGACTTCTGTTACCATCAATAATGAACTGCATTTCTAATGTCGGACTGTTTGTGTTAGCACTTCGGATGGCTACCGTATGCTTTAATGCGTGTGTATGCTAGATATGCTGGGACAGCAGTCTGTCAATCTATCCACAAGAGACTGTGATAAACATTATGTGTGTTTTTCGCTGGCACAGGAGCGGAGCAAAGATGGGGTGCCTTGTTCGCTATGGAGCTTAAACTAAGACTACCAGACTACCAGACTTTCTCTGGTACCCATTTAAAGCTGGACCGATCTGGGGGCCAGAGTCATTTTTATTTTTAAAAACGAAAGGCCTCTTCCGTCAGGAACTAAAGCCGTGACCTTTATATCTGCATGCGAGCGTCTAGCGGCTACACCACGATGTCTTCCGGTAGGAGAAAGGCAGTACTAAAATTCATGGCTGGTAAACAATGCTATATACCCAGCGTTTTTGAATCTAAGGAATAGTTTGAGTGTACCCCATCTGTGTACCGAGGCCCCACTGTGGGGGGGGGGGGGAAGAAACCAAGAAAAGACACACTGCCTCCACAAAAAAGCATTTCGCAGGAATCGACTAAGTTGGAGCTTTCTTCGAAGTCAGCGTGCATCTGTCCGATCGGTCAAGAACAACCAACTGCACCCAATTAAGCCAGTAAAACGGGCGGGCACGAAACATCTAGGCTGTGGTACAAAGACAAAGTCCAGATGGACGCACAACCAGGACTTTCAGCCAGAGCTTACAGCTGGTAAGGAAAGAGAAAATTCCGTGGAAAGCAATCAGTCAAACGTACACATTTGGTATCAATCATCCTGCATATTTCTGTGCTCTCGGTTCGACAGCTGTTGAAAAACCAAGAATTTGCTTTGAATACCAGATATTTTAGATTGGATAATGAAGAAAAAAAAAAAAAAAAGAATTTCTTATCTGACGAGTCGCTAATCTAAAGATTAGAAACGCTGGGTTATCTATTATAATCGAGGTTTGATTCCTCTGTAATGTTTTAAATTATTATAATTTGTTTTTTTTCCTGTCGGTTTGGGGGGGGGGGGGGGGGGGGGGGGGGGGGCAAAATAGTGGACACGAAAAAAAAAGAAGAAGGGAGGGGGGGGGTGGCAGTTCTTGTCTACAACGATCGTGTTCGTCAAAGTGTTATCCGAAGTGGCACTGTAAAAAAAAAAAAAAAAAACTTCGCCACCACTAATTTACTACTAATGACTTCTGATCAAATGTAATCAGGCGTAAAACATATGGTGTAACAATTTTTTTAAAAAATAGTATATTGTATACCATGTCAGTTCTGTGGCTAAGTCGATGCAAACGCTTCGTAATGCCGGGATGCCGGGTTCGATCCCAGCTGCGGGCCATGCACTTTGCGTTGGTTTCGACAGTGGTATCAAGAAAGCCCTTCGCCCAGAAAGCAATGACAAACTACTGGTCGTAAATTTGCTTAGAAAAACCACACAACAGCCAGGGGCTGTTGGAGTTGGTTCTGCAACGTCCTGCAAAGGATTCGCAACTAACATATACCATGTTATTGACTCTTATTTGATTAAGGTTTACTTGACTGGAGATGTCAGTTTTTTTCTTGGGATAGAGGGAATTAATAAGTATGATAGAATGCCACAGGGAGATAGAAAAAAGAGAAGACTAAAAACACACGGAGAAGTGAGCTAGGGAGTGAGGTTAAAACGGGAGGGCATGGGGAGAGCTTATGCGATAACGAAGGATAGAACGACTTAGCCTGAGTTGGTTGAGTGCCCATGCTCCACTGAGAATTATAAAGGACAAGAAGAAAATAAATCCCTTACGATAACCCTGGCCTTCTCCTACCTGTCCATTATTTGAAATGTTCGGTTGTATTAGAACGCATTTTTTCTACTCCTTCCATCGAGCGTTCATGTCACATTTTGTGTTGTATTTAATATGTTTGGGTTTCAGCTCCCTTGACGTCCCTCCTATTTAAACACAGTTATTGTTACACTATTATTCTTATTAATCTTGGCACTCTGAATCAGTGCATACGACCTGTATTACTTTACGGTGTCTATTATTTTAGCAACCTCATTCTTCACAAACAGTATTACATTAGAATGCCCAATAATGTTTTGTTTTTTAAATACAGAATTGTCCAAAATAATGGATACACTTTTATTCATTCATATTTCCTTGAATTTACATTGAATATGAATACTATACACACAATAGATATGGAAAGGTCTAATGTTCGGAATGCTACCTCTAGAGCGCAGATGCACAACCAACCACTGGAGTGCAAATGTTTGTGCCACCAGGGGTCCGTCAGAACCGAATCACAGCTACAGTGAACTCAGTAATGCAATAGATGCTTTTTGTGTGTATATGGGAGGAGTTCGGTTACAACTTAGATGTTTTGCCGAGCAGCAGACAATAGCCATATTGAACATCTCGAAACTCTGTTGCAATTTCGTAAACTGTAGACCCCCCCCCCTTCTCTCTCTCTCTCTCTCTCTCTCTCTCTCTCTCTCTCTCTCTATCTATCTGTCTCTTGTGTGTATATTACTAATATGAAATGTATATTCAAGCAAATATAATTGGAAGAAAGTGCATCGTTAATGCAATATGATGTCGAATAATACTGGCATCCGCAGTGCTGAAATTGCCAGTATTATGGTAATACCAATTATTAAAAAAAAATTATAATTCTATATTTACACAGTATTTCACCAAGATGCCTATAAATATCAACAGTCTGACTGCTCAAATATCCAGTTTTACACTGAAATATCCAATAATAAAAAAAAAATATTAATGCTATTTTTACTAGGGACGCACTAAAATGCCAATTAATATTAGCAGGTTGCCGAAATAGCCAATATTAATTAAATTACAGTGTAATTTCCATTATTAAAAACATATTAATGCTGTATTTACATCGTGACGCACTAAGATGCCAATTATTATTGGCAGTTGGACTGTTGAAATAGTAACTATCATAGTCGGATAGATCTTATTAATACTCTATTTACAATAATTAAATGACTTGGATAAACAACAGTTTTGTTGAACTGTCCATAGATCAGGGTTGCTAATTTTACACACCAGAAAAGACAACAACAAACATAGGGCTGCTTATTGGTAACAACATCCAGGATGTACACAAAATGCAGAACACTGAGGTGGACAATTGTTTCGACCACAGACAGTGTGTACAATATAACAAACACATCGTTGCAGCGGCGCACAGCAGACAATACCAAAAGAGGAATGGAAACACAAACTTGCGGAGATGTATTCCAGCTACATACTGCCGCTTGAAACGATAAGAACACATTACAACAGCAGCCCCTTCAATCAAACGATAAAAAGAATACACATTCTGCTTAAATGGACATTTTAACCTGGTGTCTCATCCATATTGTGATTTAAACTAAGATTGTCTGCGAAAAATGATTGAATTCAGACTAATGTTTAATAATAAGCAACTTAAAAAAAAAGTTAAGGACCCTCTTAAACGCCTTTAGGCGTATAGGGCATATAGGGCTAGACAAATATTTGTATAGACCAATTGGCACAAGATGGGTGATGTGGTCAGCATCACGCCGGCCACCCTTACTTCCAGGGACTGCACCCTGTACCCACTTAAGGCTGGGTCGACCTTAGAGCCAAGGTAATTTTTATAAGCAGCCTAATAATATAACACAAATCCTGATTAGGGTGCCCCAAAAAAGGGGAGAAGACTGGGGAGAGGAAAGGGGGGGGGGGGGGGGGGTAATAACTTAAAGTTTATATCAACGCATTTTCAGTGAATTAACTTGAATCGTGAACAACATGGAGAATCCGTTGCAATTATGTGTTCCTTTTTTTTTTCCTTTCCGTTAAACAACCTCGTCATAGTTTGTGTTGGGTCCACTGCATTCATTCATATTTTGGACACTGACCAAATGTATTATTATTTACATTATTTAGTTATGACGATCATTGTAACGTTAATTATACTTTTCCCCGCATCTTTAAATTTTACTATTTTCTACATAACTATGCACCAGTAGTATATTTTCTCCATTCAATTATACTGCTTAGTTTCAAAAAGTTAACTGCAAAATACAACACTAAAGCCTATATTGTATAAAAAGCTTAAAAACTGGAGAGGAAATAGTGCCAAAACTGAACTATGTACGCAGAATGTTTCTACTGCTGTGAATTTAAATAACAAAACGTGCAGAACAGGGAATGACTGATAAATGAGCAACATAATGTTTATTCGGCATCATCATGCAGGAATCGACAGCTGAAATATGAAAATGATACCTTTAAGGTATTAGTGCGCCATGTACCTGCCGACACGTCTGTGGCGTAGAAAGCGGTCTGCCGGACTACAAGTCGACGTAATGCATTTTGAACCTGGTACCGTAACAAATGAGGTAAATCATTATAGATCCGGGAATAGACACAGATATTAGGAATACAAAAGTATAGATGGACGATCATAGCAGTAAAAATATGAGACATACAAAGACATGAAGAATAATGTTACGCATGGAATAGTCAACTCCAAGGTCAAATCAATACTGTTGTATGGGTCAGAAATATAGAGAGCGACTCATCAACTGGCTATAAACTATTAACTTAAATTAAGTAGTGCCTGTGCTGTGCAGATTTAAAGCGATACAAATGTGAACAGAAAACTAAGGATGATGAGATTAGGGAGAGGAATGCTACACATTCAGGTGACCCAAGGGAGAACTTGCGAGTCCCAATGTCAGACGTATTTTTGCGCTGTTTTAAAGCCTCACTTGATCGTTGTCAGGGCCCCTAAAATAACCCAACCTATGGGTTGAACGGAGTTTTTGGGACTTGTCTACAACTGATCCACATCTGCATGGTGGCACTTTGTGCACCCCGTGTTTCTTGCTTATTTTGTCGGTGACACAAAAAAGCTAGTAATGATTGGGATATGCTGGGGGTGGGGGTGGGGGGGGGAGGGGGGTAAGTGAACCAGAATAATAGAATAGGAGCAAGGGAGAGACAGAGACAGACAGAGACACAGAGAGATAAGTTAAAATAGCTAAAACAATAAGGGACAAGGTAATAACAATACGAGGGCGAGTAATGTCGTGTACTTTTAAATGACATTCAATAGGCAAGTAGACATACAATTCTCATTTCAATATACCCCAACAAATTGAACTTTAAACATATATTTCCCAATTTATCCGTATTATCTGTTACAGTTTTTGGCCATCTCTTCACAAGGACATACATCATTGCTCGGTAAAAAATATGAGTCGTTTTCCCGAAGAGTTTTCGAGAATTTTGTTAAAGTCTGAGATTACTACTTTTGGAATGGACTACACATATTTGAAAGAGGCAGTTACAATTTTTGGGCCATAGTATGAGAAAATGAAAATGGCAAATGCTGTCACAACTGAAAAAGCTGCATGGAAAGAGATACAGAGAAAGAAACACATGAAAGAAAATTGACAGCACTTTGTCATATCATGGGATGGTGACAGCCTAGAAGTGATAAACGCTGTTGGAGATTTCAAGGCGAGACGAGGCATAAGCACCAACGCCAGTCGGCAAGCCACGTGATGGGAATAATGACAGGCTGATGGTAGCGCAAAACAAGATATATACATATATATACACACACACACGCACACACTGGCGCAGTCGATAAGAGGCTCGCTTTCAAACCCAGCTGCGACTCGCTGCAGCCCACGGTGTTCGAAACCGGGGATTCCCGGGGTCTACCCAGCCTCTAGGGAATGGGTACTAGAGTTGACACTCTGGGGTAAATGGAGGAACGTCGCTGTAGCTACCGAGTTACGTGCGAACGGCGACACAGGCGGACAGTTCTTATCAGCTATCCGTACTGGTGGCAGAGCACTTATGGTTTATAACTGTGTGCAATGATGCTGGTTCACATCTCCCGACTTTACCTTTACACGCAGAGAGAGCGAGAGAGAGAGAGAGAGAGAGAGAGAGAGAGAGAGAGAGAGAGAGAGAGAGAGAGAGAGAGAGAGAGAGAGAGAGAGAGAGAGATGGGGGGGGGGGAGAGAAAGATAGATCCATTACATTACATTTGAAAGGATGTACAGTTTGTCCAACCATTTTTTTTTTCAAGAACAGATTTGAAAAAAAAAAAAACCCCAAGAGTTTCAAATACAAAACTTGATTTGGCTAATAAATGGAAAATTGCAAAAAGAGTAAATGTATGCTTTCCAGAAAGTGCACATAAACTTTATACACAACCGATTTGTCCATGCTGCTTTGACTTTATGAAACTTCGCCAACACTCCCTTATCCGAGCGTGTTTTTGTTTTCTACATCGACCTTGAATGAAACCAGATACCTTGTTTATCACATTTAATTTTGTCTACAGCAAGTCCCAGTGCCTATTAATTTTAAATCTCATTTGTCAGTTGAAGGCCTCCAATAATGCCACATGCACAGTTTAAATTATACTCGTACATTATTCTTTCCAAGCAGCATTAAAAACATGTTTTTATTTTTACATAATGTCGCGTTTACGATTTGGCAGAAAGAGAAGAAAATGTCAACTGAAGTTAGAAAAACTGTTTAATTGCTTAAAACCGACATTTGATCTATATGACTTACAACGAACCGCAATTACAATAAAATTTAAAATGTACATAAAGAACAATTTCTACATAAGTAGGGTAAAAAAAGTGTTTCTCGAACTGATGCAACAGAGTATAAACAATGTCATCATCGTCATGTAGGAGGTACTTTGCAGAACGTCGCTCTCATTACAGTTTGCCTGAAAGAAACTCGGTCTCTCGCCAGTTCTCCCGCCTCATGTACTTTCATACTCAAGGAGTCACTTATATCCTGTGCCCATCTTCGTGTCGGTCGGCCCCTGTCCCTCTTCCTGGTACCATGCCTTCTGCTATCATTTTTTCCAATCCGTCGTGAAGCTTGACATGACCAAAATATTGCAAATTCGGAGACAGGATGTTGTTTATTAGCCAATCTTCCTTGATGTTCAGATCTTATACACAATGTATTTTTCACAATATGGACAATAACTAAACGTACACGGATTCAATGTATGTGTTTTATTTACAGTGTTGATAATTTTTACAACTCATTTCAATGAAAATGAAAATTGTGTTGGAAAATATAAATTCCAGCTTACGGCCAGTTCGACTTACAACCTATTAGTGGGAACCGAACTCGGTGGCAATCGTTCAGACAAAATGCAAACAATATCACGGAATGACAACAACAAAAAAAAAAAAAAAAAAAATAGACGAGACAGTACTCCTCAAGACAGGTGAAAACAGTAAACTGATTTCAGCAATTAGACCAAGGCAGTCAGTTTCTTGACATGCCCCCTTTTCCCACTTTATCTCTCTCCCCCCCCCCCCCCCCGAAATGTGATGAGAAGAAATAGACCAGAGAGCTTGATGACAACTGGCATGATTGAAGGAAAAAGAGCAAGGGGAAGGCAAACGGATTATGTCCTTGATGGCCTGGTCATATGGATGGGGCGAGACAAAAACACTGACCCCCGTAACTCTGGTCATCGTGTGATATTTCGAAACACGACAGCCTATTCTCATCGACACGGTACAAGATGATGACGACAATGATGATGATAATGACGATGATGATGAATGATGATAATGATGCTACTGTTGTGAAACAGATGAAGCCGATCCGCGTCTACATTAAACCTCTGTCTTGAGTTTTGCAAAAAAAAAAAAAAAAGCCTGAAAATTCTATTTCAAATCGTCAAATAATCTTCTTCATATAGTGCACGCCGTCGGCTTTTGTAGTCATGTTTATCCATAACTATCTGTTTTGTGCACTTTCAGTCAGTTCTGACACATACGATCTTCCATGCTATGACGTCACAATGTCCAGAATTTCTTTCGCTGGGTTTCTTTCTGATTCTTTTTCCCCTCCAAATTTCTCATCATCACAGTGCAATCCAGTTGTCTTCTTCTTCTCATGACATGTCCAAGGAATGAAGATCAGTTCTCTTCAGGCGTCAGTTTCTTTCAAGACAGCTTCATTACTCTTTTTAATCTGTCCAGGGTATTTTTAACTTTTATGCATACAAGTACAGCCCTGCCTCTTCCAAATAATGTTTTACTATCTCGTCAATTATCTATGATTCAATTCTGTATGCCAAGACACAATTTATAATAGCTCCTGAGAATTCTCTTTCTCGCCTGAATTGATAAAGAAATATTAAAGAATATTTCATGTTTTATTAAATGTCTCCTTTACTTGAGCTATAAAACATGTAACTTCTTTAATACATCTTCCAGCTGCTGTTATCCGGTGCCCATTAATTTTCCGTTTTAGTTTCATTATGACTGTATGGAAATTTTGAGGAATATAATTCAATATGAGACTGTTAATATTTCAGAACAATTTTCTTCTCTTTCCTTAATGTTCTCAACATTCTAGGCATGCCTTTTGTCCATGATGTTCTCAACATTCTAGGCATCTCTTTCTGTCCATGATGTTCTCAACATTCTAAGCATCTCTTTCTGTCCATGATGTTCTCAACATTCTAGGCATGCCTTTCTGTCCATGATGTTCTCAACATTCTAGGTATCCTTCCCTTTCCATGATGTTCTCAACATTTATAATGTTCTCAACACTTCTCATTCTTCACTATATTCAAGACAGTCTTCTCTGTCCATGATGTTCCTAACATTCTAGGCATCCTTCTCTATTCATAGTGTTCTCAACATTCCTCACTTTTTTCGAGACTGTCTTCTCTGTCCATAATGTTCTCATTCTAGGCATTTGTCTCTTTCCATGATTTTCTAAACATTCTAGGCATCATTCTCTGTCCATGATGTTCTCATTCTAGGCATTTGTCTCTTTCCAGGATTTTCTCAACATTCTAGGCATCCTTCTCTGTCCATGATGTTCTCAACATTCTTCACTATATTCTAGGTATCCTAGGCACTTTTCACCCGGGCATTCTTTTTAAGCGACTTAATGAATATGCTCAAAAAGTCCCTAATTATTTCCTAATATCTTAAACATGTGTCTCTTTCCACGATATTGAAAATATCGTTTTTAAATGCTACATTAAAAAGATAAGTAAAAGGTTTTATTCTATCTTAATATAATTACAATGGTCTTGAATTGGAAATCTTTAAAGGGTGACAAAAATTATAATAGCTTTGCCATTGACAGGTTGCAAGACAATAACAGGGTGTTGACAATGTCAGTCACACTATGAAGGTTTACATTTAAATGCCTTTTGTATCATTAAAATCTTCGCTTTGTATTGCTGTGTGTGTGCGTTTTGTTTTTGCTTGCTAGTACCACGTAAATTCATGTTTTTCTCCTCAAAATTATCATCATCATCATCATCAATTATCTTTATGAGGCTTCAGAGAACACTTTCCATGCTCTCCCGTCCTGTGCAATCTTCACTGCAGTTTTCCGTGTCAGAGATGCCGTATTCAGGTCAATCTCTATCGTTCGTCTCCATGTTTTGTTTTTCTCTTTCCCTCTGATATCCATGTAAGAGCTGTTTTGGCAGGCATATCAGGATTCATTCTCATAACTTGGCCAAGTCAATTCCATCGTCTTTTGGTTATCATACTGTCTAGAGTTTCCTGGTTTGTGACTTGAAGTAGTTTAGTGTTTGAGATTGTATCTGGCCAGACAATTTTGACAATTCTACGTAGAAATGTTTGGTGGAAGGTGGATAGCTTGTGTGCATCCTTTTGGTCATTCTCCAGCATTCCGCTCCATAAAAAAGAACTGGCAAAATGATGCTCTTGTAGAGTCGAAGTTTCGCTTCTCTGCAGTAGCTGCTGGATTTCCAGATTTGCCTCATCCTTTCAAAAGCAGCTCTAGCTTTGTTCAGACGTGACTGTATGTCTTCCTAGGCCTCTCCCAGTAGGGACACCACACTACCAAGATATATGTACTATTATACATTTTCAAGTGTTTCGTTATTCATGGTCACTGGTTGTTGGTTTGGACTGTTTGTCAAGATCCTAGTTTTCCTTATATTTATTCTCAGTCCCACCATTTCTGCTGTGCTGTGTAGTCTGTTAATTTCCTCTTGTATATGTTCATGTTTATGTGACAGGAGTGCTATATCATCTGCAAAATCAAGGTCCTCAAGCACGGTGAATGGAGTCCACCGTATGCCTATCGATGTCTTGTCTACTGTGTTCTTTAGTATGCAATCAATCACAAGGTTGAAGAGGAGAGATGACATAACACATCCCTGTCTTACACCCGTCTTTACTGGGAAAGATGTATTGTATTTTTTATACTGCAGGAAAAGTCTTTGTAAAAGAGAGCAATTATGTTGACTGTCTTTTCTGGAATTACATAATGTCGTAAAATTTTCCAGAGGCTGTCTCTATGGACGCTGTGAAAAGCTTTCTCAAAGTCCACAAAATTAATATACATACTTCTCTGCCATTCATTGCATTGTTCCAAAATGTTACGTAGGGTGAAGATGTGCTCAGCTGTTCCTCTACCCCTTCTGAATCCCGCTACTTCTACTCGTAGGCATTTATTCACTCTCTTTTCTAGTCACATTATGATGATTTTACAAAAACAATTTTGCTTGGTACTGAGAGTATAGTAATCCCCCCCCTCCCCCCCAATTATTGCAGTTTGTTAAATCTACTTTTTTGGGGGATTTGGACTACTGTTCCCGCAGTCCAGTCATTAGGCAACACTTCTTATTCCCAAATATCCTTGAAAAATGGCTACAGAATGCTAACAATTGTGTTGGGATCTATTTTGAGAAATTCTGCTGGCAGTTCATCTTTGCCTGGTGCTTTGTTGTTCTTTAAAATGTGAGTAGCTTTAAGGATTTCTTGTTTGCTTTTAGGTTTAACAATAATGTCAAGGTCCTGGAGGCTGGTTGAGTATCTGGTGGATGTTTAGGATCAGGTCTATTCAAGAGGTTAAAGAAGTGTTTAGTCCACTGCATGTTTTGAATGTGTTCAGTGGTAAGCAGTTTGCCTTGTTTGTCACTAACGGGCATGCTGTGGTAATTGTTTCTGCTTCCCCAAATATGTTGGGTAATTTTGTATAGGGTTTGTAGATCATGTGCTTTCGTAGCCTTTTGTGTTGTTTCTGGTAGATTTTCCTTAATTTTTCTTTTGTCAATTCTGGCATTTAAAAAAACTATATGCCACTCTCTGTTATTTTGTTTGTTTAAAGTAACGCCAGATCAGAATTAATGAATTCTAGATCTAGCTTCACATTATATAGACCTAAGTTCATTTTCTCTAGAAAAAACTAACTGCTCTATATGACTACGGTAATGACCACGGTAACTCCCCCCCCCCCCCCGTAACTAACTTAAATTTCTCGAGATCTTACTTAAGTTTATCTTGATCCTTCATGTACTCTAGATCTAATTTTCCTGATCTCTAGATTCAAGATCTAACTTCATGTTCTTTAAATCTGACTTCATGTTCACTTGTAACGCAATGTGCTGTTGGTCTAATTTTATGTTCTCTAGATGTAATTTCCTTTTCCACGCGTTTTTCTTTGTGGTTTAACGTTTTAACTCATATCTCCTATAATTGTAATACGATCACTATAACAAACCTACGCCCGTCCCAGTAGGGACACCACACTACCAAGATATATGAACTATTATACATTTTCAAGTGTTTCGTTATTTATGGTCACTGGTTGTTGGTTTGGACTGTTTGTCAAGAAAAACAACAATAACAACAACAACAACAACAACAAGAAAACAACACACAGCAGAAGCAACAACAAAAACATCACTACCACTACAACGATCCTTAACAAGAAGATAATCTCCAGATCGTTGTGCACATTATATCTGGGTAAAAAAAAAAAAAGTCTACTTTGTTTTGCCAACTTCTCTGCCTCATGTATTTTTATATTCAGGATGTCTCCAATACACACACCGACGTCATGCTAGGCAACCCTGCATCTAATTTGATTACTGTTCTGTCCTAACTACTGAGTTATTCAATATGTTCTAAGCATTTCAGTTTGCGTGCCGGATGCAAAGTTGTTAATGAGCCAGTTTTCTTCTTACATCGATTGTGAACCAGCAAGGTTTTTCTTTCCCCCCCCCCCCCGCCCAACCTCCCTTGTTTGCCCATGATGTTCTGAGTTGAATACACATGCATTATTTTCCTTTCTACGAGTTGTAGCTTTCTTTTGTAAGTTTACTGTCATCGATATTCTAACACCTTAATTAATTAATTAGTTAATTACCGTAGGTGTCGTTTCCGTCGTTGCGCTGGTGTGTTTTGAAATCCATCATTGTTGGCTTAGATCAGTGTTTTTTCAGGGGGGCGATAGCGACCTTGATCACATTTGAGGGGTGGGGAGGGGAAGGGTGGGTGGGCTGGGACACCCCGGGGAAGGAGCTGAGGGCAGGGGTTGAAGGGGGGGGGGGGCGGTAGCATACTTAGGTAAAGCTGAAAAGCTTCAAATGAAAAAGCGGTAGACAGACAGACAGACAGACAGATAAAAAGACAGACAGACAGACAGACAGACAGACAGACAGACAGACAGACAGACAGACAGACAGACAGACAGACAGACAGACAGACAGACAGACAGACAGACAGACAGACAGACAGACAGACAGACAGATAAATAGATAGACATATGGACAGACAGATAAATAGATAAATAGACAGACAGATAGACAGATAGACAGACAGATAGATAGATAAACAGATAGACAGACAGATAAATAGACAGGTAGACATTTCCAGACAGACAGCGACAGACAGACAGACAGACAGACAGACAGACAGACAGACAGACAGACAGACGACAGACAGACAGACAGAAAGACAGACAGACAGACAGACAGACAGACAGACAGACAGAACAGACAGACAGACAGACAGACAGAACAGACACAGACAGACAGACAGACAGACAGACAGACAGACAGATAGACAAGATAGATAGATAGATAGATAGTTGATTGATAGATTAGATAGATAAAAGATAAAAAGTCTAGATTGATAGCCATAGATAGATAGATAGATAGATAGATAGATAGATCAGATAGATAGTCTCCATAGATAGATAGATAGATACCGATACGTCATGATAGGCATACCCTAGATAGGTAGATAGGTAGATAGGTAGATAGGTAGATAGGTAGATAGATATGTTCTAGGTAGATAGTTTGCGTGCCGGATGCATAGTAGATAGATAGATAGTTAGATAGATAGATAGATAGATGAGATAGATAGATAGATAGATAGATAGAATAGATAGATAGATAGATAGATAGATAGATAGATAGATAGATAGATAGATAGATAGATAGATAGATAGATAGATAGATAGATAGATAGATAGATAGATAGATTGATTGCCCATAGATAGATGAGATTGAATACACAGATTATAGATTTCTACGAGTTGATAGATTTCTTTAGATAGATAGATAGTCATAGATAGATAGATAGATAGATAATTAGATAGATAGTTAGATACCGTAGATTGATAGATAGATCGTTGCGATAGATAGATAGATAGATAGATATTGATAGATAGATAGATAGATAGGATAGATAGCGATAGATAGATAGATAGATATTAGATAGATAGATAGATAGAAGGGTGGATAGATAGGGATAGATAGATAGATAGATAGGAGTAGGGCAGGGGTAGTGGATCGGACGCCTGTGTGCATTGCTGCGCAGGTAAAAAATTCCCTTTGAAGTTGGAAAAAGAAAAAGACAAGCCTAACGGCGCTGCCCGGGCAAAATTTTGAGTTATAAATCTACCAAAAGTATTTAAGGATCCTTTCTGGCGCTACAGAGCATGTGCACTGTGCTGAGCTTCTTCGGACTCAGACTTGAGTTAGAAGAAGAAAGGCGCACTTATGAGATACACCCGCGTGCCATGATGTTGATCCGTTGTTTAAAACCTCAATGCCATATAGCAGATTAAAATCCCAATGGTTGTTTAAAAAAAAAAAAAGTTACAGCCAATCATATTAATCATTTTCCTTAAAGAATGTATTATTGACTATTCAACCGACAGCCTGCAGGCCAAAATCAGGCCTAACAGTTTTCAGCGGATCATTGCCTGTTGTGTTGTATTAAGGATCTTTCTATGCTGGGGCTTGGGCCCTTAGCCCCTGACGATTCCCATTTTGAAAATGATGGCTCCTGGGTAAACCTATTTGAATAGCCCCGTATTATTCTTTAGTTTTGGTAATTTTGCCATACTTCGACACTGAGTGAAAGGATGACCTGAGTAGAAACCTCTACAAGCCTCAATATGTACGAACGACATGTATTTTTGAATAAGAGACTTTCTGTACCAATTTAAATAGATAGGATCTTCATCTAGAGCGACTATTCGGCTGATCAAACAGTAAAACAGACAGGGTGTGTCTCGGAGCAGCGTTAAATAGCCAAGACTGTGATTTACATTATTGACCCAACCAAACATTGCCAGTTTAGTCAGTTCCAGAAGTTATGCCAACTTTAAAAATCTGTAACTGTTTGTTGTGAATCGTTGCAAATTGGCACACAACATGTTAATCGTGTCAATGTAAGAAATAATGTTAGATAGATGTCAATAAATCTGTAGATTACCCATAGATAGATATATAAATAGATAGATAGATAGATAGATAGATACATAGATGATAGATAGATAGATAGATAGATAGATAGATAGATAAAGAAAGATAGATGACGGCAACTTAAAAAAAAATCGGATTGCACGCTTTTCATAGACCGTTTCACTCTCGTGATCAATAGAAGTCTCTCGAGAGCTACATGACACAATTTTTCATTGTATGTGGGATAGGCTATCAAAATAATCACCACGCATCAGATATATGGGATTTTATAGATAAATAACCTCCATAGGTATGTCAATACTATAGATCCTATTTTTCTTTAAGGAATACACAAATCAGATAGTCTAGGCAAAGATTACAAAAAGATTTCTTTAAGAAAATAGATAGCACCTGTGCAATTGTAAATATAAGATTAGAAGGACATGGGAAATCTAAGACCACGGTAGAAAGTATAGTTCATGGGTATAGGAGTTTTCGAGATATTTGTGTGCATGTGCTGCGCAGGTAAAAAATTCCCTTTGCAAGTTGGAAAAAGAAAAAGACAACAAGAACTGCGCTGCCCGAACAAAATTTTGAGTTATAAATCTACCAAAAGTATTTAAGGATCCTTTCTGGCGCTACAGAGTCATGTGCACTGTGCTGAAGCTTCTTTTCAGACTTGATCAAAGCAAACAACCAGCTTGCTTACGACTAAATGAGTGACGGCAACTTAAAAAAAAATCGGATTGCACGCTTTTCATAGACGTTTCACTCTCGTGAGTCAATCACAAGTCTCTCGAGAGCTACATGAACACAATTTTTCATTGTTTGTGGGATAGGCTATCAAAATAATCACCACGCATCACTGTATATGGGATTTTATTTATAAACAACCTCCATAGGTATGTCAATTACTATAGATCCTATTTTTCTTTAAGGAATACACAAATCATTAGTCTAGGCAAAGATTACAAAAAATTTCTTTAAGAAAACAGCAGCACCTGTGCAATTGTAAATTATAAGATTAGAAGGACATGGGAAATCTAAGACCACGGGCGAAAGTCCTGGTTCATCCCTATAGGAGTTTTCGAGATATTTGTAAAAGTGTGAGGGCACAAGTCTTGAAACGCCCTTTAGCAAGTTTCCAAAGCCCACCCCAACAAGAACTTATATAGAACAAATGTTCATCAATGATTGTACAGGCAGCCACTAAAAACACAACAACCTCACGTCAGCTTCAACAGTCTGTGATGAATGGCAATCAAAAAGCATACATAGACTGGCTGCAATGAAAACTGGGTGGAACATACTAGAAAGACAGTACAAGATCATGAATGTTAGTTTATGCTAGAGCAAGAAAGCTTTTTATGCAATACACCTCAATCTCATGGGCTGAGACGCGAAAAGGAACAATACGAGATTAAATATATGAGCTTACGGATATCACATGGAGTAATAAGAAACACCCCCCCCCCCCCCAACCCCGTAGACAGCACACATTTCTTACCTAGTTGAAAAGTTTAAGAGACTTCCAAATAATCAGCTGAACATTAGATTTCATGAGAAACAATATATCAAAAAATAATCTTAATCATTTCACAATAGACACTTTTACACAACATGCAAATATAAAACTGAAGTAATGATTGTAAAGCTCTCAGGCCTGAACTATGCATTAATTTTTTCCATTTTTATCCAGTACAGTTCGGAAAGACTTCAGTATAACATCCAAAAAAGAACAGAATCAGAACAACGAGCTTTTTAACTTTATATACTCAGAAATCAGAACTCTAATGTTTGGTAGACGATTGTTTACGGACGGTTTTTCGTAAAAAAGCCACTAACAAGATGCGGGCCAATCTTTATTACATACACTAATTGCAAGACAGAAACATACTTAATATAGGTATGGGAAGGTTGCAACAACTCCAGAGCAGATTCAGCAACCACTATTTATAGATAAAACATTGATAAGACCAGTCGTTTTATATGGCTCTTAAACTTGGAGCACAACTAAAAGAGATGAAGCCTTATTGCAGGTTTTTCGAAAACAGAGTCTTACGACGAATCTTGAGACCCATCAAAAATGCGGGGAATGGAGAGTGAGAAGCAACAACGAATTCTATAATACGTTTAAATCATCACTGATAACTGGCATCATGAGAGCTAATAGACTGAAATGGTTGTGGCATATTGAAAGAATGCCAGATGATAGAGAAGTAAAATCTGTATACTCAAGGGAGATGAATTGTCGTAGGCCACCAGGCAGACCAAGAAGACGATGGAGAGATAATATCTAGACAGACCTGCAAACACTCGTAGTCACCAATTGAAAAGAGAAGACCAACCAGAGAGATGAATGGAGGTGGGTGATATCTGCAGCAATGAACCTGAAGGGCTCGGAATGCTGAAGAAGAAGAAAAAAAAAAGATGCTTCAATATTTGCGTCAGAAAATAGCTCTTTGTATTCACTATTGTAGTTTCTCTGACAATAATGGCAGAACCCAGCATCATGCTGGTGTGTAATTTCAACATATCTGTGAACTAGAGGCAGCGTAATTAAAAAAACACACACACACATTCGGGATGTGATGTTGACAACATAATTGCTCACTTGTCCTATTTCAGTTCGGATTGCGTGTAGTTTTTGTCCTTGCAATCCTGACTTCTTGAATTTTTCTTCTGCTCGTGTTCATTACCCGGTTCTCCGTAGTTTCTCTTACGAAGCCGCTTCTCGGGGGATCTCTGTTCTGAAGCATGCTGACTGTTCTTGTGCCTGACCACTTGTCTCCTTTTCTTCTAGACTTCCTTATTCCCTTTGTTCCGGGCCTTTTTTCATCTTTTTTTTGCAATGGTTGTTGCATGAATTTGTTGTGCACAGTCTCCTTTATTTCAACTTCCGGAGCGCCGTGGCTCTTAAGATTGTATTAAAAAGTAGCAAAAGCGTCACACTATAGCATATATATATATATATATATATATATATATATATATATATTTGTCTTGCGTTGGTTTCGACAATGTGTGTGTGGAAGCTGGCGTCCAGTGACTTAGCAATGGCAAACCACCGAAAGTAGAAATGCTGAGTTCGATTACTTTGTGCAATGGTTTTGTAAGGTATACTTAGCTAGCTTTATAAATATAGTTATATATATATATATATATATATATATATATATATATATATATATATATATATATATATATATATATATATATATATATATATATATATATATATATAAAGTGTCTTCAAGTCTCACTACACTTTGTATTTAGAATGAATTCTGAAAACAAAATAATGGTGTCATTAAAACATGGACTCCACGGTCCATAGTGAAACAATATGCAATGAATGACTGTCGTCTGCTAGACTAGTGTTGTCAACGGAAGAAAAAGCTTTTCGGGTTTAACAAGTGTTTCGAAATGGCGGTAGATACACATGGATGGTTGCAAAAGGTGTTTGACAATATGATGATATCTGTATAGTCATGTCTTGGAGCCCGTGGCGGTCATTTCCAACACCTGTTACGATGCATGTTTAACTGGTACTTTTCAGCTTCCTTAGCATGTAACTGTTGTAACTATTTTCATAAGTTTTAACACATTGTTAGCCCCCACTTCTTAGACACCTAAATGTATCCCTTTCATGAAACCATCAAATGATAATAGCATCATTAACCCTACTTTATGTTACCAGCGCCAAATGTGGACAATAAATAGGACACTATAACAGACAATAACTACATGTGAGATGTGCTGTCTCTGCAAGGTCTCTAACAACACAAGAAGAGTCAGGGTTACGAGTACCAGTATTGGAGAGAAAGTCGGAATAAGACCATGCCTGGATTATACTGACAGATAGAGAATGAAATGGTTCAGCCATCTAGTGAGAATGCCTCGAGACTAAACTGCATATGGGACTTTTTACAGCAGAACATCTGGGAGACAAGCGAGAGGAAAACCAAGAAAGAGATGGATAAATTGTGTAGCCAAAACCTGCGAAAAGATGAACAAATCCATCGTCCAAGCCACTCGAGAAGCACAAGACAAATACAGAAAACCACGACACTGGGCTACAACCTGGTATCAGTGAGACGTCAAAACCACGACACTGGGCTACAACCTGGTATCAGTGAGACGATAAAACCACGACACTGGGCTACAACCTGGTATCAGTGAGACGACAAAAACCACGACTGGTATCAGTGACAAAACCACGGCTACAACCTGGTATCAGTGAGACGACAAAACCACGACACTGGGCTACAACCTGGTATCAGTGAGACAAAACCACGACACTGGGACACACGGCAAAACCACGACACTGGGCTACAACCTGTTATCAGTGAGACGACAAAACCACGACACTGGGCTTCAACCTGTTATCAGTGAGACGACAAAACCACGACACTGGGCTACAACTTGGTATCAGTGAGACGACAAAACCACGACACTGGGCTTCAACCTGTTATCAGTGAGACGACAAAACCACGACACTGGGCTTCAACCTGTTATCAGTGAGACGACAAAACCACGACACTGGGCTACAACTTGGTATCAGTGAGACGACAAAACCACGACACTGGGCTTCAACCTGTTATCAGTGAGACGACAAAACCACGACACTGGGCTTCAACCTGTTATCAGTGAGACGACAAAACCACGACACTGGGCTTCAACTTGGTATCAGTGAGACGACAAAACCACGACACTGGGCTTCAACCTGTTATCAGTGAGACGACAAAACCACGACACTAGGCTTCAACCTGTTATCAGTGAGACGACAAAACCACGACACTGGGCTACAACCTGGTATCAGTGAGACGACAAAACCACGACACTGGGCTACAACCTGGTATCAGTGAGACGACAAAACCACGACACTGGGCTACAACCGGTTATCAGTGAGACGACAAAACCACGACACTGGGCTACAACCTGGTATCAGTGAGACGACAAAAGAAGAAGAAAATGAAGCACATTGTTTTATCGATTGGTAAGATAACACGAGGCCCTTTAAAACTGAATATCTCAGGAGATTAGTAAAACGTAAAAATGTGTACACTTAACAGAATCTCAATCATCTTTAAAGCGTTTGTTTATTTGTGAGGCTGACTGCATCGTCCCCAAAAGTCTTCGTAATCAAGCGAATTGATCCCAAAAGAGGGATATTGAAGCTTAAATGCAAAATGTAATACAATTTATTTTTTCTGCTTGAGTAGCCATTTTGAATTCGACGAGGACGCAGTGCGGGTGCACCATAAACGACTTTTAACGGGGCATTGGCTAGTACCGCGAGGTCATGTTTGCTCCCCTACTCACATGACATGTCACTCTATTTGGCTGCTAGGTTACATCGATGTCGCACAAACAGTTCCCTTTTATGATCACTGTAGCGTGTTCTTTTCCGGACAGCCCTAGTATTCTTAACTACTCATTTGTATTTCACACAGAAGTAATTGTGTTCTTGTTCTTCTTTTCTCTACTCCTGGAATGCCTCGCAGGGTAAGAGGAGGAATAAATCTATGGAAAGGGCTCTCCTGTTCACTTGATATTTAGTACATTTCAGTGTCTCTGATATTTCTGCGGTCCATATTCTGCGTGATCGACCACTGGCTCTGTTACCGTTGTATCTGCATGGCACTGCTCTCTTTGGTGCCCTGTTTGGTGCCAGTCTTGTTACATGGTCAAACCATTTGATTTGCTGTCTACCGATAAAGTTCAGTATTGGTTCTGTGCCGACTCTTCTCCTGATATCCTGGTTCCTAAGTCGATTTTTTATCGTTACACCTTGTATAGTACCTAAACATTTTTTTTTATATCGTGACTATTTTCCTTCTGTTTTCCGAAGACAGTGTCCTGTTTGACATTGATAGTATAGCGCTGGTAAGAATGTTGTGTTGAACAGGAATCTTTTAGCGTTCATATTCACGTGCCTGCATTTCACAATTGGTGTCATTTGGCTTATAACTTGGTTAGATTTGTAAAAATATCACTATGATAACACTAGGACACTTTAACAGGGGCATTTGCCTCCGTGATAGAGTAAATGCTATTGCAGTGCATACGATAAATGGTATGATGGAATAACAAATGTAGAGCTTTGGGCGATAACTAAGCAAGCTCAAGTGGACCAAGAGGTGAAGAAAAGACGCTGGTGCTGAATAGGACACATATTTAGAAAACCGGAGAACAATAAACCTAGAATATCTTTGCACTGGAATCAACAGGGGCATGGGAATAAAGGAAGGGAAAACGCACACACACACACACACACACACACACATGGAGAAAGGAGCTGGAGAATGAAGTTAGACAGATGGGGAGGACGTGGGAAGAGCTGCGTGCGATAACAAAAGATAGAACGACTTGACATGAGTTGGTTGAGGGTCTATGCTCTATTGGGGGCTAAAAGAAGTGCACACTTTGCTTAACACCGGTGTCTAAATACCAGAACCATACATGCCTTGAGTATTATACCTGTAGGCTAATGAGTAAATACAGGACACATGTGCGAACTGAGGCTAGCAGAATATTCTATAGATTAACTTAGATTCAATGGATTATCTGCAGACCGGCCCACTCTACCTACAACTTCGAAAAGACACCTGGCCTCAAGAGCGAAGCGTAAAGAGCAAGCTATTGGGAACCATGAAGGGCCTGCTATTGAAATGCGAGTTGATAGAGGCAACCCACCTGATGGTCTGTTCTGAGCATACGAAACCGAACGCAAAGAAGAAGAAAGAAGAAAAATGGATGATGCGCCAAACATCAAGTCGGACTCTTTTCCCTGGTAGAAAATATGTTGATATATTAGCTGCACTCGGCCTCTCGAACTCATGTGAATAAACAACTAGCATTTCTCAGGACCGATGACACAAAAAAATATGGGAAGAGAGAGAGAGATAGAGAGAGAGAGAGAGAGAGAGAGAGGTGGGAGAGGGAGCCACTTCACCATGTTGGGGGGGGGGGTATATTTCTAGTTTAAGTGTATAATATTAATAACAAATATAATAATATAACTGATATAGTGTGAAATATGTAAACAAATACTTGACAAGAAAATACACATACTTGATTAGACCTGTCGCTTAACGTACTTGCAATTTTCGAGATGCAAGATGGGGAGGGGGAGCATGGAGTCTAAGCTCCCATGTTTGCCCCCCCCCCCCCCCACTCCCTCCAGGTTCCTCTCCCCCCTCCCGGGACTAGACCGGGTATGTTTTCTCCACCAATGTTCAGTGACAACAGACTTCAACACAACCATACAGAGAGAAACCAGAGTAAACTGATCTTATAATTAAGCGTAACCGAACGCGTTATCCTGAGATGTTATCATTCATTCATTCATTCAGTAGCATGTCCCTCGCGGAACCTCGCTGCCATAACAACCCTCCGGAAAACCTTCCTATCATGAGCAAGATGTCCTGCGTCTGATACACCCATCTGGAGATCATCTGCCACATCCTGCACCCATCTTCTCCTTGGCCTTCCTCTTCCTCTCTTCCCAGGCATATACCCCTCCATTATTGTTCTCTCTAGACCTCCATGACGTTTCAAGTGACCAAAATATTTCAATTTTCTTTGTTTTATTGTCTTTACTAGCCAACCCTCTTCAATATTCAGCTCTTGAAGTATGGATGCATTTGTTCTTTTCTTTACCCAAGATATTCTTAGAACCTGTCGGTAACATTTATATTCAAATGCATTTATGCGCTGTTCCGCTTGTTTAGTAAGTGTCCAGGTCTCACAGGCGTATGTTGCAATGGGAAAGATGCATGCTCTTAAAAATCTGACCTTTGTAATTCTATCTGTACAATTCCATAATTTATTCAGTTGTTTTAGTCTTTGAAGAGCAATTGATAGTCGCCGTTTGATTTCTTTCATTGTGTCACCATTGTTGGTAACCAGTGACCCAAGATATTCGAAATTGTCCACCACTTCCAATCTTTCCTCATTAACATATATTTCCTTCTCCATGGCAGTTTTGTTTGTATGCATTATCTTTGTTTTTGCTGTGTTAAGAAATAAGTTATGATTTTCACTATTTCTTTGGAGTGAGGTTAATAAGTTTTCTAAACCATTTTCTGATGTTGATAGTAATACTGTATCATCAGCATAACGAATTTCTGGTATTTCATGACCACCGATGTTTAGGGCATCATATTGTTCCTTGTTTATATCATCTCTTACATTTCTCATTATATTTTCGGCGTACAGGTTGAACAAATACGGTGACAGCACACATCCCTGACGGACTCCTTGCTTGATGCCAAACCAGTCTGATGTCTCTCCATCTATTCTGACTGCTGCTTGTTGGTCTTGATAGAGCATTTTAATGAGCTGCACTATATGTGATGGAAAGCCCATATTCCTCATGATTTCCCAAAGCTTCTGATGTTGTACACAGTCAAATGCTTTTGAATAATCCACAAAACATAAGAACAGATTTACATTAAATTCTCTACACTTCTCTATTATTAAACGCATGTTGAATATATGATCTCTTGTTCCTCTTCCCTGTCTAAATCCAGCCTGAGCTACATTAATCTCTTCTTCCATTTTCTTTTGCAGTCTTCTCATTATAATTTTTAGTAGAATTTTACTTGCATGACTGATCAGGGCAATAGTTCGATAGTTTGTACATAATTGCAGGTCACCCTTTTTTGGTATTGGAATGAAGATAGTTCTCTTCCAGTCGTTTTAGATGTTATCACTGTTCATAAATAAATAAATACAAAGTCAGAGGTAATCAATCACAGGACAGTAAATGATTAAACTTTAAAATGAGACGGTCACGATAACCAAATCCGATAATGTTTCTCTTCTTCGATCTATTTAGACTCATTTTCGAGTAAATAAAAAACTGACGAGCTTTTGAGGATATTGCAGTAGTATGATAACTAAATTATAATGCACTTATTAGCACAGACGAAGGTAGAAGGAAAAAACAAAGACAGCATGACAAATTACCCAACATAGACATGGAACTGTGTCAAGACTTCCACCAGACAGTGCACCACAGAGAGCCCTGATAGAAACAATGGAAGCAGATCTAGGGGTCAACCACGCGCAGCGATGGATAGATGAAATATCTAAAGCTGTTAACACCAGCATCTTCGTAGGGCATACCAAGGCTTGTGCCCAATGCCTCTACAAAAGCTGATGCTGAAGTGCAGAACGGGGCTAGAGGAGGAAGAGGAGAAGGAGTAAGAGGAGAAGAAGAAGAAGATGATGACGAAAAAAGGAAAAAGAAGGCTCTAGTTAACATACCTGGAGTAAAATATGTCGCCTCCCGCTGTAGACCTATCAGATCTCTCTTTTATAATGTTTGTATACTTAACAAAAACAATAGGGCCTGATGTGTTTACATGCTTGTTATTCGACCTATGCTTGGTTAATATGAATTTATATAGACAATGGTGCTGTTTCAATGTTTGGATACGTCTTTTGTCCTCAGTCCGTAATTATTCGTTCATCAGTATGACATACTTTTCTAAAGATTTCACGTTATGTCCGAGTATATTTCTGACTCCATTAGGCCAGTTTGTCTTTCGATCCGTAGTGTGGTAATTAGAAACGTTAGTTAACGTATCTTTCACAAGACATTACAGAACCAATCCCCGCATTTGGAGAAGACGAAAGGTTGGGACTGTTTGTTTAGATTACGCAAAGGTTACCTTCCCTAGCATGCCACTGAAATCTGACTGGTCAGCGCTCCATACCACTGTCGAAATCAACGAAAAGCAGTTTGCTGCCAAATCGGCTACAGCTAGAAATGAACCAATTACTTCGTCGAACAAAGCGCCTAAACCAATAATGCAAGTATGATAACTACAGCTTTCGATGATTACGTTGTCTATTGTGTCTTCCACTCTCCTTTTCTTTCTTCTGCAACTATGGGTGTCAATCAGTATACTATACTTGTTAATCATTTTAAAGTAATACTGCAATTGAATGTAGCAATATGAAGTAGTGTAAAACTCAATATTGTTAACACGAGTAAAATTGTAAGCATAACCACGAGAATTTTTTTGGATATTAACATTTACATCTCGAGGTAGGTCGCGGAGCCCGTTGTGGAAAAAAAACAAGAATAGACCCACTGCCTCCCCAAAGAGCATGTCGTAGGAGTCGACTAATTGGGGGCTTCCTTCGAAGACGCAGTGCATCCGCCGGTTAGGCAAGGAACAACCAACTGCACACAAATAAGCAAGTATGACAGATGTACACGCAAAACTCAGACCCTGGCATAAAGCCAAAGTCTAAATGGACGAACAGCCAGGACTCCGCCTAAGCGCACAACCGGTGAACGAAGAAGAAGAAAACAATATAATGGTAGTGGAAAGATGATTGCTGAAAAAAAAAATCAAAGAAACACCTAGACCTAGACAAAGACAAAGGCAAAGTGAAAAAAAAAAAGTGAAACCTAAATAGATCAAAAAAATTTAGATGTTTGTAGATAGTCAAGATAACTGGGGACATGTTAGGAGGACTGGTAAACTTTAAAACTGACAAAATTGATGCCGAAAAAAGCACAGGGAAAGCAAGGAGACAAATACCTGGCTGAGTAGGGTTATGTATTAAACGGATTTGGATCAATGAATTATGAAATGTTGAACATGTGAGTGGATACCAACAAACGCAACTCCAATTCTTGGTATATAAAAAAAAAGTTAACAAAATAGCAAAGAAATTAATGGAGATCATATCAGAATATTGGATTCTTTCGTAATAAGTGACCCAAGTTGACGTCACGGGGACACATCATTATTTTATAGGGTGGTAAGACCGGGTTTCCTGGCCTTGTGGTGCTTTTAGAACCACAGAACATCTAGAAATGGACCTAACCCCGACCCACCTACGTCCCACGAGAGAGTACAACCTAGGTCCCATTACTGCATGCAGCCATCGTCCCACGACTGCATGCAACCTATCTACAACCCCCTGATATATTGGACTGTCAGTTTTGGGCGAATAAAAAATGAAAGCACCCAATATTATAATAATCTGAAATAGCAAATATATAGCTCTATAATTACAATGCATGAAATAGAGAGAGAGAGAGAGAGAGAGAGAGAGAGAGAGAGAGAGAGAGAGAGAGAGAGAGAGAGAGAGAGGGGGGGGGGGGGGAGATCAACAATTATAGGGGCATCATAGCAATTGATATTTCTGTATTTTATAATAAACTAAAGAAATGAATAGTGAAATATTTACCTCTCCATTCAGAAAACAGTAAAGCAAAGATATGAAGAACCCCTCGGAGGCACTCAGAAATGAGGTACAGTACATGTAGGCTCCAAACTTGACCGGGTCCCTTCCATCTGGCTCCAGCATGATCACAAAGTTAGTCAGACCCAACAGAGGAAGTAAAACGATGGCAGCCTTGACCGCTTTCCTGTAAACGATATATATATATATATATATATATACGTGTTAGACACGTGCCATTTCTATTGTGCCGTTTCAGTAATATATCTTGAATATCTGTCTATAAGAAAATAGTTGCCTGCGGTTTTGAGTTGTGTTATAATCGGGACACAGTAGTAGGAACACACAATCTCGAATAGTTTTGTTCTCTTTTCGCTGTTCCAATTGAGTGGTTGCTTGGTCGAATGGTTAGAACACTGCGCTCCTGTGCGGGAGA